>CAJQZJ010032137.1:5908700-5942972 GCA_907164525.1 Lophiomys imhausi | reverse complement strand
CCAGCGTGTTGGTGCTGGGTGCATTATGTTAGCTTTAGCCAGTGTGTTGGTGTTGGGTGCATTATGTTAGCTTTCTTCAGTGGAGTGCTTAGGCTTTTCTTGACTTCATGATCTTTATTTATTTTTTGTGAGGCTGCAGATTGAATCAAGGGCCTTGCTTGCTAATATTTAAGAGCAAGGTTCTTCTGTAAATTGGGAAGAAATTTAACTGCTGCTGTATATTTATTGAATTCTGTGGGGGAGTGTACAATTTTGGTAAGCCCCATTACTGGTTATGTTACTTAGATCACTTGATTGGAACTGCAACTTCTAAGTACGTTTATTTTTTTCTTGTTCTGATAGGTTTGTAGTTTGAGGAGAATTACTTTGAAACTGTGCAAACATCTTGTTTCTCATAGCAACTTTCCATTTATTTGTTTGTATTAGTATGAAGTCATTGTTTCTTTAATTTTTTTTTCAAGACAGTGTTTTCTGTGTATCCCTGGCTCTCTAGAGCAGGCTTGTGTCAAACTCATGAAGATCCACCTGCTTCTGCCTCCTGAGTACTGGGATTAAAAAGGTGCACCACCATGCCTGGCTAGTTGGTGGTGGTGGTTGTTGTTTTTTTCCTGAGGGAAATATGTTAAAATTTTTATAGATGTTAATGATTTAGTTAATCTTTATTTTTCTTTCCTTCTCCCCTTTCTTTCTCCTCTTCATATTCTCCCTTCTTTATTTTCTTACTTCCGAAAAGCATTCCTTTCACTAGTCTCTTTAAAACAGCAGTTTAGCAAGGTGATCTTGCCTTAGCCTCCCAGCTACCTGGGGCTGCAAGTGTGAACCACCAAGCCCAGTTGGGAATTGCCCTCTCAACAAATCTTGTTAACTGTGTGCACCATGTTTACTAACAAATCTGAAGCACTTGGTCCTCTTGTATGACTGAACTGTCTGCCAGCTGCAGCCATCCACTAAGCTGTTCCCTGACTTCTGGCAACCACCGTTTTATTCTCTACTTCAGTGTGCTTGACTGCTTTGCACAGACCTCATGTAAGTGCTTTGTAGTGTCTTTCTGCTGTGTCTGACTGACTGCACAACAGCCATCCCTGTTGTCACAAATGTCAAGATTTCCCTTTTTAAGGTTGGAAAGTATTACATTGCATGTGTACATCATATTTAATTACCCTTGAAGTTGTCTAGGAATATTCAGCTTGTACAATCACAATAATATTGACTGTTGTGAATAGTGCTACAACAAACAGTCTGCAAAGGGAATACAGACATCCCTTTAACTTCTTGATTTCAGTTTTTTTTTTTTTAATGAATAAATAACGTAAGATTGGAATTACCGTGGTGTATGGTATTTCTGTTTTTTTTTTTGTTTTGTTTTGTTTTATGTCTTACTTGGTGTTTCACCTCAGAGTTTTATTTTCTGCTAGTGGGTTGTTTGTTTGTTTTTGTCTTACTGTGTGTCATAAAATGATTTTGAACTTGTGATCCTCCTACCTCCGTCTTCTGAGTGTTCTAAAAATAAACCAACTTTTAATTTTTAAGTTAATAATTGAAAATGTCTATAAATTTATGCTCATACAATGATATTCTGATAATATACACTGTGGAATGATTAAAACTAAGTTAACATTTCTGTCTTAATTACTTTTCTGTTGCTGTGACAAATCAGGACCAAGGCAACTTATAAAAGCTTTTGATTGGGCTTATGTTTTCAGTGGATTAAGAGTTCATGATGGTGGCAGGATTAATTGAGAGCTCACATCTTGATTCACAAATTGGAGACAGAGAGAGAGCACACAGGGAATGGCATGGACTTTTACAACCTCAAAGCCTGACCCAAGTGACACACCTCCTCCAATAATGCCACACCTTCTAGTTCTTCCCAAGCAGTTCCATAAACTGGATACAAAGTATTCAAACTTATGAATGAGCCTTTGGGGGCCATTCTCATTCAAACCACTCCAGTATCTATCTTAATAAATGTATCTGTTTCTGAAGACTGTATTGAAGAGCTAGTTTTTTCTTTTTTTTGGTTTTTCGAGACAGGGTTTCTCTATTTAACAGCTCTGGCTGTCCTAGACTCGCTTTGTAGACCAGGCTGGCCTCGAACTCGCAAAGATCCGCCTGCCTCTGCCTCCCAAGTGCTGGGATTATAGGCGTGCGCCACCACCGCCCGGCTCTGAAGAGCTAGTTTTATAATTACTTCCAAGTGTGTTACTAGTACCAGTAGCCCCCACTGCTATGAAGTGCAGATCTAGAACCCATTTCTCTAGTCTAAGCTTTGTTCCTTTTGGCCAACATGTCTCATTCCCTTCCCATCCCCAGTGCCTGGTGACTTCCAATCTACCCTTCATTGCTCTGAGTTCCAATTATTTCTACTTTTTTTCTTTTGAGTCCCTGTATAAGAAAGATCCCGCAGCATTTGTTTTTCTATACCTGGTTTGTTTTACTTAGAATAAGGTTCATCTGGCCAGAGGTATGGTACATGGGAGGCAGAGGCAGGCAGGTTTTTGTGAGTTCAAGGCCAGCCTGGTCTACAAAGTGAGTTCCAGGACAGCCATTACACAGAGAAATCGTGTCTCGAAAAACCTAAAAAAAAAAAAAAGTTCATCCATGTCACAAATAACAGGATTTTGTTCATTTTGAAGGCTAAATAATATTCCATCATTTTTATATGTATGTTTTGTCTGCATAACATTTTTTTAAATTCATCTGTGGTTGGTCAGTTAGGTTGATTATTCCTTAGCTTGGGAATAATGCTGCAGTAAATATGCGTGTACATATACCTCTTTGACATATTTTATTATTTTTCCTTTTGTCTTTTGAGACAGTTTACCTCACTGTGTAGCCAAAGATGACCTTGAATTCCTGCTTTCCTGCCTATACCTTCCAAGTGTTTTGATTTTTATATACTCACCACCACACCTTGCTAGATGTTGTTATTGTTGACTGTTGTCAGTATATTTTAAAAATCAGTCTTTCTTCCCTTCTCATCCCTTTATTTTCCTCTCCTTTTCCCTTTCCTCTCCTTGTCTTTTTCTCCCTCCCATTTCCTCTTCAAGACACAGTCTCACTGTGTAGACTTGGCTAGCCTGGGACTTATGTGGACAGGTTGGCCTCCAGCTCCGGGAGACCATTCAGCCTTCACCTCCCCAGGGCTAGTGGCAGTAGTGTGCCATTATGCACAGCATTTATGAAATTAAAACATTTCCAGTACCTCCTTGTATTTCTGTAAGTTTTTACTTAGTCATACTCAATATATGGTATTTTTATGTTGTATGTATAATCAGCTATTGTAAAACATTATAAAAAAATCTGAAAATGGCAGACTTTAAGGACATTTTAGAAAGATGAAATAAAAAATTAAAGTGAACTTCTTTTTTCTTGTGTGTGTGTATGGGTGCTTTGCCTTTGTATATGGATATGTACCACATATGTGCAGTGCATGTGGAAGCCAGCAGAGGGCATCAGAGTCCTTGGAACTGGAGTTGCAGATGGTTGAGAGCTGCTATGTGGGTGCTGGGACCAGACCGAGATCCCCTGCAAGAGCTGCACTTGCTCTTAACCTGTGAGCCACCTCTAGCTTAGTAACTTGTATTTTGAATGCTATGTGTTTAATGTTGATATTGTGATTTTAATCCTTACTATAACATTATAAGTTAGGAATTACTTTAAGCATGCAAAATGGGGTCACTCAAAGTGTTCTGCCCGGTTCTTGAGACCCCAGAGACCACTCAGGAGCCAACTCTGATGTAAAAGCATGAGGGTTGTTTGTTGAAGCACTTCCAATGCTCACCAATGCAGTGGTTCAAGTTGAGAGCCCTGAACTAAAAAATATAGCGCTTTTATAAGGGCTTAAACAAAGAAAGGGGTTTCTAGCACAAGACTGGATAAGATAACATTTGGACAGACAAACCTGGCTCCCTAATTGACTCATTGTTGTTGCCATACCGTTATCAGCCAACTTGACCTGCAGAAAGTTTGTTTAGATTTTCGGGTGCTTTCTCAGAGTGAGCTGTCCGGTGATGACTAGGGAACACTCCTGGAATCCAAGGTTGGGTATATTTTGTTGTTTTTTTTCTGGAACTGGAGGTCAGCTCTGAGTCAAATCTAATACAAAATGGAATCTTTTTTCAAGATGGAGTCAATCAGGCTCCACAGAAGTACCTTTAACTGCTGAGCCATCTCACCAACCTAAGGTCTCATGTAGCCTAAGCTGGCCGCAAAGTCACTTATGTAGCCATGCTAGCCTTGAACTCCTGATCCTCCTGCCTTCACCTCCTAAGTCCAGAAATTACAGGTGTGCACCACCAATCCTGTCTACTGCGGTGTGTATCACTCTCTGATCCTTCAAAATCTCCCAGGGCTCCAATCCTGAAAGACATTGAGAAACTACCAAAGGGGAGTTCATTGTGAAGACAGGTCAGTGTGAAGTTAGTTCAAAAAATGGAACCTTGGGGTCATTATCCTGGGATTCCTTAGAACTTCCCTGATGAGAATAGCAAAAATATCAGCCCAGAAAAGGCCTAATGAATAGGTTCAGTCTGTGTAAGTGTGAGAATAGAGGGCTGGATCCCTTGTAAGTAGTCACCCACTGAACAGTAAAACCACTGCAGGCACCCAAACAAAGAGTCTGTATGTCCTTTCTTCTGCAGATGTCCTCTGGCTGCTCAAGTATGACTTATTCTCTTTCTCTTTGGGAGGCTTTTGAGGGTCGTGCAGGGTTGGAGAATAAAAGAGAAAATCTCTTTAAAAGAAGTTTGTGGCAGGGCATGGTGACACACATCTTTAACACAAGCACTCAGGAAGCAGAGGCAGGTGGATGGATCTCTGAGTTCAAGGCTAGCCTGGTCTATAGAGTGAGTTCCAGGTCAGCCAGGGCTACACAGAGAAAAACCCTGTCTCAAAAGAAAAAGAAAAAGGAGAGTGAAGATTAATCTTTGTTGTCAACTTCCTGAATTTAGAAACACACCCTGAGCGTGTTAGTGAGGCTGTTTAAATGAGGGGGAAGACCCACCTTGAATATGGACAACATATTCCATGGCCTAGGGTCCAGTACCAAATAAGGAGGGAACAAATTGGGCACCAGCATTATTTCTCTACTTCCTGCCTGGATGGGATGTGCCCAGCAGTCTCAGGCTGTAAGCCAGAATAAACTGTTCTTTCCTAACTTGCTTTTGCCAGATACATATTTTGCCACAGCATTGAGAAAAGTGACTAATTCAGGGAGGGGCTGAAATGAGAATAGATTCAAGGCATTCCATTTTGTAATTTATTTCTTTTCTGAAACAGGATGGTGTTAGGTATCTAATGCTGTATTTTTGTTTTCATTTTTGGGACAGGGTCCTACTATATAGACCAGGCTGACCTGGAGCTCACTATGTAGACCAGGCTGGAATTCCCTGGGACTGGGATTGGAGGGTGTGCCACCATGCCTGGTTTATGAGGTGCTAAGAACACAACCCAGGGCCTTGTGCATGCTGGAATAGAACTTTTACCAGTTGAGCTACATTTTTAGCTTCCTACCCCTCCACACTGTAGAGTATATATATCTAATATTTTTAGAAAGGCTTTGAAAGCTCCAAACATTTCAGTTTCTTGTTGTGGATTTTTAAGACAAATCATAAAGAATGATTAGTGGACTTAGAGAATTTCTGCTTAGCCTAGAGCAAATTTACCAGTATAAAGTAAAGAGAATATACCAGTTTAGCTTCATGTTTATAAAAGCAGGAGTCTTAGCACTTCAGTTCTTTTTTTGTTTGTTTGTTTGGTTTTTTGAGGCAGGGTTTCTCTGTGTAGCCCTGGCTGTCCTGAACTCACTTTGTAGACCAGGCTGGCCTTGAACTCGCAAAGATCCACCTGCCTCTGCCTCCCAAGTGCTGGGATTAAAGACGTGCGCCACCACCGCCCGGCTAGCACTTCATTATGTAAGTCATCTTTGCTTGGGGAAACTAGATCTGCTTACAGCTGTCATGAGGCCTGTCTCATGAGGAGGCTTGTTTCCCTTTTGTCTTTTCTGTAACTTCCTGTAGCACAATGCAGGTATAGTTGGAATATTTCAGAAGACTTTTCATAAGTCAGAGGAACAAGCCAAAGGAAGTATTGAGAGTGTCATATAATGAAATAGTTATTTCCCCCATTCACTTTTTTGTGTACATATGTATATGGAGATATTTCTGTGCATGCATGGCTACATATGCATGTGTGTTCATGCAGGTGTGGAGGCCAGAAGTTGACATCTCATGTCTTCCTCAGTTATTCTCCACTCTTAGTGGTCGAGACAGGGCTCTTCCTGGGCCTGAAGTTTGCTGAGTTGGCGAGCCTGGCTGACCAGCAAGCCCTGGGAACCCTCCACTTCGTGCCGTTCATACTGGTATTACAGGCGTGTACTGCTAACTCTGGCTTTTTAAGTGGGCCCTGTGCTTGCATGACAAGCACTTCACTGACTATGCCGTATCCCCAGCCCTGATGCGTAGTGTTTTATTAAATATCTTAGTGTACAAAGGACTAGGTTTTATTAGGGTGTTTTCATATATTTGTATCATGTACTTTTCCTTTATCCATCCCACTACCCTCTCTTGCCCTCTTTGCTGAAGCTGTTGGTATAATTTTCACATGACTTTTATTTTACCTTAGTGTTAACTCTCCCATCAAAGTACTGGCCACACCTGAGCCTCTATGTTCAGATTAGATACACGGCAGGTTCAGTTAGTCTGGCCATAGACAAGCCTGGCTGTCTCTTTAGCTCTTTAATTCTTCTCATACAGGACAACTTTTAGGTGTGTGAAATCTGTATCAGAAGGGTTCACGATCGGCACGTGGGCGAGTGTGGCTTCCCCAGCTTTCTAGAAGAAGTCCAGTGTGTTCCAGTAGATTCACAAGACAATCTACAGTATCCCAGTATTTACTTGAACAGATCTTGTGGTGGGTAGGTTGTGACTCTTTTAGAGACTTGTTCCCTCTCTACCTTTATATTGGAGATTGAACCTAGGGCTTTCTTTGTACATACTGAGCAAGTGCCTGTCACTCACCTACATCAGCCATCTTTTACTTTTTACTGACAGAATCTTATTAAAGTTGTTCATGGTGACCTTCAGTTCAGTCTGGAGTCCAGGTAGCTCTTGAACTTGGGATCCTACTGCCTCATCCATCCATGAAACTGGGATTACAGACCTTCTCTACCACGCCTAGTCTTACAGGTTTTTATGAAAAGACCCCCAGTGTTATATTTATATGCGGTTTATGGCTTTTGCAAAAGGAGCTACAGTGGCATATAATAAAAAACAATGAACTAGATCTTGTAGCCCTGGGTTCTAATCTGATCTGGTAAAAACAGTGACTTTGTTTTATTTATTTTGCTATTATTATTTAAAATTACATATTTATTTTCATGTATCTGGGTGTTGGATCTGCACCACCTGCATGCCTGCACCTGAGGAGGCAAGAAGAAAGTGATGGGTGCCTTGGGAGTGGTTGTGAGATGTGATATGGGTGCTGGGAGTCCAACTTGGGTCCTGAAAGAATAGTCAATACTCTTAGTTGCTGAGTCATTCCTTCAGCCTCCATTGGTTTTATTTATTTATCTACTTATTTATTTATTGTCTGCTTTATTCATGTTTTTTTTGTTGTGGTAAGGATTGAACAAGAGCCTTTAATATGCTAGGTAAACACTCCCCCATTAGGCTTCATCCTTACCTGTGTCCTGTCTCAGCAAGTGAGTCTGATGTAATTAATCTAAAATTTTTTTTTTTTTTTGGTTTTTCAAGACAGGGTTTCTCTGTATCCTTGGCTGTCCTGGACTCAACTTTGTAGACCAGGCTGGCTTTGAACTCACAGTGATCCACCTGCCTCTGCCTCCCGAGTATTGGGACTAAAGGCGTGCGCTACCATGCCTGGCTCTATAATTTTTTAATTGAGTTAACATGTCACTTTTTTCTAAGTCAGTCTATTGCTTAACTAAAATGCTAACTGAAATGTGTTATTTTATTGAGTTACTTTAAATGGCTACACAATTTGTACCTAAATATTGTACCTAAAAATATTGTACCACAATATTTTTGTGATATATTGCTGTATTTAATATGCTGTAGAGATAGTAAAAACCCAATATGATCTATTTAATTTAAAATTTTTATTTTTGTTTTTATTCCTGTGAGTGTGTGTGTGCGTGTGCATGCCGATGGAAGCCAGAAGAGGGCATCATATCTCTGGGAACTATAGTTACAGATGGTTTTGAACTGCCATCACATAGGTGCTGGGAACTGAACTTGGATCCTCTGCAAGAGCAACAAGTGCCCTGAGCCATTTCCCTGGCTCCAATTTTGATATTCTTAAACAGGGTGTTATTTTACACATCAAATCTGTTTTTATAACTATTCCCTGGTTTTATTTCTGTTACATATTGAATATTTCTTATTTAAACATTTTAAATTGTGGGGCTAAAGATGTAGCTCAGTGCAGAGCACTTGCCTAGAATGCACACACCTGTGCTTCAGTCCTCAAAATTGGTGGGGAGGGCCAAAAATAATTAAGATAAACCAAAAAAGTAAATACAACCACCATTTATTAAACCAAAAAACCCAAACAAAGCCACCATATATTAAAAATACTCTTAAGTCATTTGGTATTGTTAGTTAAGATGTACTGATACTTTCTTTCTTTTTACTTAAGTATCATGTTTCTTTCCAGAGTGAAAAGCTTTTGTTATATGATACAGTCCAGAGTGAGCTTGAGGAGAAGATAAGAAGGCTTGAGGAGGACAGGCACAGCATCGACATTACCTCAGGTCAGGGCCGTGGTGTGATATGGTGTCCCATAAAGCCTCAGTCTTATCAAATAAACGCTATGCATGCAGTGTCGTAGCTGGAGGGACCAGGGATGAGACTTCTGAAGAATGTGGTCAGGTTGAGGTTGACACTGAGGTTTGGAGTCACTCTCTAGAGAGATTTAAGAGGTTCAGTGTAGGAGAAGGGACAGAAGTGTGACAGGAGCTACCATGGGACTGAACTGGACAACAGCCACGTGGGAGTGGGTAAATGTTTTTGCCTTGGCGAAGGGAAACACTACCCTGTTTATTAGATCAGGCCAGTATGAAATGTGGCCATTTCAGGATGGTTAGAGCAAGGTTTTCTGTTGTGCACTTATATAAGTTTTACTAGATTGGCTCACAGTTCAGAGAGTGTGTATTGTCTTTGTGCTTTGCATTTTGTTTCTGTGTTATAATTAGGGCAGATGTGATGAGATCAGTATGGGTGTTTGTTCCCTTGCTTGTGAGTTGGGTGTCTGTGGACACATGCTCAGTTTTTCTAAATGGATGTCCTTGTGTGGAACAGTGAAGTAAGAAGAATAGCCACCTCAGGGCTGGCGAGGTGGCTCAGTGGACGAGGCGGTTGCCTCCAAGGCCGGCAGCCTGGTTTTGATCCCAACACCCATGTGGTGGAAGGAGAGAACCCACTCTTACAAGTTGCCTTCTGACCCCCACATGTATGCTGTGGTGTGCAAGCGTGCACACATACATACAACAGGCACAATGAATAATAAATGTAAAAAGAAAAAACAAAAAATAAATGTAAAATAATAAATATAAAAAATGAAAACAAAAAGAAAACCAACTACCTCTGTGTGTAGTTTCCTTGGCATTTTGTATGTAAATAAGCAGTAAAAATGAAATTATGTGCATTTCATTCTTCCTGTGGCTACTGGAAATCGTTCACATTTTGATTCCCTTGCAGAGCTATGGAATGATGAGCTTCAGTCAAGAAAAAAGAGGAAAGATCCCTTCAGTCCCGACAAAAAGAAGCCAGTTGTTGTTTCAGATATCCTTTCCTACATTTTCTGGGTTTTACTTGGATCACCCTGAGGCAAGCACTTGGTGACTGCGCAAAGATGGACTGTTGACTAAGGAGGGGTGGGGTAGAGGAAGAACTCCAGTCATCCTCTCAGCCTTGAGAATTGGTAGCGTCCAGCCCACAGGACTGAGGGAAACAGCTGTGCATTGTAGAAATGAATAACTAATAATCACCAGTAGAAGAAATAAATAGTTTTTATGGTGGTGGTGTTATCTCTTGACCTGCCACTTATGAATGATCACACACAGACATCTGATGGAACTGAACAAGCCTTAGCCATCACTGTGCAGTCTCAATCCATCTCTGCTACTTTCTACTCTATTTCCCCAAATAAAATCTCGTATCATATACATACACCCCTGGGCTGTTCTCTCTACACCATCCTGATGTTCCATGCATTGTGGACTTCTGATTTTCCTAGCCCATAGTGTCTGCCCTTCCTCCTACTCCTCCTGCTTCCTCTCCTCCAATCTTTCTCCTCCCCCAAAAGCTCATGAACCTTAGATCCGCCTACTTCTCTCTCTGCTGCAGTCACAGGCCTCAGCATTTTAGTAAAGCCAGTCAGAGACAATGGGTAGCAAACAAAGTGACATAGCATCACTTGGTGTGTGTGTGTGTGAGCTTGTGGCTTGGTACAACAAGCAGACCTTGGGAAATGAATTAATTAACACTTATAATACATAACAGATCACCTCATCAGTGTGTGATACAGTGTGACTAGTTTGTACAGGCACTTTTTGTTGCTTTTTTTTTTTTTTAGGTTTTTCTAGACAGGGTTTCAACTTCTTGTTGCTTTTGAGACAAGCACTTGTATGTAGCCCACGCTGGGCTTGAACCTATGGTCCTCTTGCCTCAGTTCACTGAGTGCTGGAATCACAGATGTGTGTCCCACATTGGGCTTCAAAGTGTATGATATTCTCACTTGAGTGACCTTGACTTTTCAACGTCCATATATAGTTTATATGCTGCAGGATCTTGATATTCTTGAGGACTGGACAACAATTAGGAAGGTATGATTAACAGCACAACAGAAGTATATTTTTATAGTATGCCTTTTAAGAGTTTGTTCATTAGTATATGAAAGTATAGTGGGTGCAGATATATTTTGCTTAACATTGGGCTGTGGAATATTTTAGGAATTAGAGACATGTCAGTGATATGTATTTTTTAAAAATAATTTATATAGGAGTATGGAATAGCATATGTTTATTTTGTACTAGAGTATTTGGGTTCAGAGCTTTGTCTGTTTCTGGTGTGTAGAAGATACCCAGTAAATATTTGTTGAATGATTACATTGAATCATTGTATCTTATAGTTAGGTTAGTAACTATTGAGGTGTGAGTGGACTCACATTTCTTATATTCTATTAATAACTATTGAGGCTTGAATGGACTCTTTGATGCTTATTTAAGAATGAAGCTATGCAGATATATTTATCCCTCTCAGGTCTCTGAGGTGGTTGAAGAATAGACAGCTAGAGTCTCATAGTTAAATTTTGAGTTGTTTAGGAATCAAGAGGGTGTTATAGATCTAAGAAGATACTCTTAAAAGTGTGTTGCAAGTTAGTATGAATGTTGAGTCAGATATAGACCTTTAAACTCATGGAGATGGTTAGATAGTAGAATGTTAAAGTCAGGGGCCAAATATGTATAAACTGGACATTGGGAAGGTATACTGGGCCATTTAACTCTCATAAATGTGGCATATTTATATCTGTTTTGTGTAATACTTACTGTTATAAGAGAAGGAACCATCTGTTGGACTAAAAGGGGAAACTTCTAGGGGGAAGAGGGTGGAAGGGCGGGATAGGAAGGGGGAATAGGGAGGGGCTTGTTACTGAAATGTAACTTGAAGAAAAAAAAATAAAGTATTTATATATAAAAAAAAACCACAAGTTCAAATGACAATCTAAAAAAAAAAGCAAGGTATTTCATTCTTCTATATTACTTTCTATACAGAATCAGTAGTGTAATTAATCCCACTATGTAGAATTGTGTTCAAGGAAACTCAAATAAACGTGAAGAGTTTTCCAAAAAAAAAAAAAAAAAAAAGAATGAAGCTATGTATTTTGTCATCTTTTTGCTTTCTATTTACGTCTATTACCATTTTTTTGCTTTTTATTTTGCTGACTGCCCTAGAATTCACTTTTTAGTTCCCATAGTCTTTGAACTTGTGAGCCTCCTTCCCTTTTTGGGACTGGATTACAAGCCTCTGCCACCAGGTCTGGCTTGAGGATGGCTTTCCTTATTGAAATTTTCTTTTTCTTTTTTTTGGTTTTTCGACACAGGGTTTCTCTGTGTAACATCCCTGGCTGTCCTGGACTTGCTTTGTAGACCAGGCTGGCCTTGAACTCACAAAGATCCGCCTGCCTCTGCCTCCCGAGTGCTAGGATTAAAAACGGAAATTTTCTGTTTTTATAAATTGCCCAGAGAAATGGTTTCAGCTGTTAATAATACCTATGGGAGAAGGTGTTCTCTATGGCTTTAGACATCATCAGTCTGGAGGCTGGGGATGCCTCTCAGTTTTAGCTTGCTCGCCTAGCATGCATGATGGTTTGGATTCTTCCCCCAGAATCAGAAGACAATGAGAACACCTAATGTTTATATTTTATTCTGTTATTGAACCAATCAGGAATCTTGTATGTGTTATAGATAGCAAAATATATTTTCAGTCTGACCTCAGATTTCTCCCCTCTCCCCCTCTTTTTCTCTAAGGCAATGGCTACGTTGGGTCCACACCGGGTTAAAACAGAACGTAAGTCATGAGTTGTGATATGTGATACCCTCTGTGGAGCGCTGTTGAATCAGGGTGGTTAATCACCTGAGTGTTGAGGAGGAACAGTGGTTCCTTTAGTCTCTGGAGTCTCCTGGTTTGTGTAAAAGTTTGAAAGTTTTCAATGCTGTATATTTCTTCTTTCATTGTTAAGCTATGTTTGTACTTACATTACATCTATAATTCAATATGCATTTACCCAGGGTTTTAATTTTTTAAAAAATTTTTATTGGCTAATTACTTCGTTAAGGGAAGTTTAGGGAAGTCACAAATTGATGAATTGGTTCCAAGGAGTCCAGAATCTTAGTGTTTTTTTTTTTTTTTTTCTGGTTGGAGATTAGAATTCTGTCAGTGCCCAGCACTTGGGAGGCAGAGGCAGGCGGATCTTTGTGAGTTCGAGGCCAGCCTGGTCTACAAAGCGAGTCCAGGACAGCCAGAGATATTCAGAGAAACCCTGTCTCGAAAAACCAAAAAAAAAGAATTCTGTCAGTGGAGTTCTGGAAATTATGACCTGTTTACCCCTGTCTCCTGAATGCTAGGGATATATATACTTTTCTCTTTTTTCTTTTTTTACAACTCTAAGACAATTGCCTATGTTGTGATGAACATTAATGTCTGTTTTTGTTTGTTTGTTTTTTTTTAAATTTTTTTCTTGGTAATCTTTTAAAGGGTAATGGGATTAGATTTTTAAAAAGCATTTTTTTCAACATTTATTTCTTCAAGTTACATCTCAATCACAGCCCCCTTCCTCCTACCCTCCCGTTACCATCCTCCCACCCTCTTTTTCCTCTCCTATCCTCTAAAAAAAAAAAAAAGCATGGAAAAGAATTTTTTGTTCCATTTCAAAAGTGTCTTTAAGAGATACTTATCTTTAAGAGAGTCCCAATTTTTTTTCAATGATTTCTTTAAACTTTATTTCATATCAGGAAATTGCAGCCGTATTGTACCTATGTACTACCCTGGACTGGAGGGGACAGATATATTCTGTAGAATGTTTTTGGCTCATTTATTTTTTTGGGGGGTGGGGGAGGTCATGTTTATATGTATGACATGCATATATGTATGTGTTCTCACATGTGTGGGTGCATGAATGTGTATATGTGGAGGCTAGAGATTTGTCCTTGATAGTTCTCTACTTTGTTTACATTTATTGATGTAAGATTTCTTGCTGAATAGAGTGCTGATTCTGGTGAGTTTACCTGCTCTGAATGCCCCGGGGATCCCCTATCTCTGCTCCCCTGTGCCAGGATTACAGGTGGCTGCTATGCCTCCCTGGCTTTTATGTGACTTCTGGTTCTCACACTAGTCTAGCAAGTGAGCTGTCTTCCCAGTCCCTCCTAGATTAGAGTCCCCTGCCAAGCTGAACAGCTCTCTTCCAGCCTGTTATAACATTTACCTCCATCTGTATATTTATTTTATTTTTAAGAATGATAAGTTCCATAATTTTTTAAAAGAAAAATTGTTATTGTGCATGTGATATGTATGTGTGTGTGATGTATGTGTGATGTATGTGTGAGAGTGTGATCACATGCATGCCATGGCACAGATGTGGAGATCAGAGGAGAACTTTTGGGGGTTGCTTCCTTCCACTGGAGGTTGTGGGAATCAAACATCAAACTCAGGTTATCAGGCTTGTACTGCATGTGTGTTTACCTGCTGTGCCATCACACTGGCCCCATTGGTACTTTAAAATTTTCTACTTATTTATCTTTCTCCTGACTGAATTATAAGGTTTACGAGGGCTGGCTCTATCCATCCACTTATCCATCCATCCATCCATCCATCCACCCACCCACCCACCCACCCACCCACCCACCCATCCATCCATCTATGTATCTATCTATCTTCATCACTTAGCACAGTTCCTTGTGTGTAGGGTGGACTGAGACATGTAATAAATGAATGGCTGAAAAACAAATGCATATATACTTATTCACTACTTTCTACATACCAGAGACTGTCTTAGGTTCTTGAAGAGACAATGGGGAAAGAAAGAAACTTGGAACCTCCTTTCAGGAGGTGGGGTACTGAGTATGAAACTAAATCCATTAGTACCCGATGATGATAATCATTATGAAGACCATGTGACGTTGTGATGGTGACTTTCTGAGAAGTGACAGCTGAATGATGAAGGTGCAGCTCCCGCATGGTGTGATTCTGACAGTGTGCCTCCATAAGGGACATGTCTTCCCTGAAGTAGTTTATCTGCTATGCCAAACCATTTCTGAGAATTGGAAATGCAAGTTCTATGTAGGATAATTAAATTTCTAGGGACCTCTCATACGCCAAAGAAGATTCTCCTTCTTTTCAAGTATGAGATGCCTTATAGGGGAGGAGATTTGAAAAGCAATTTTCACTAGAAACACGATAATTCATATGTCTCAGGACTACGTAAAAATGGTGCTGATAATCACCTTTCTGGCTCTTCTTTACTGACCATTGCTGCCTTTGTTGGTATTAGACAGTGAGCTCTAAAGTAAGAGACACTCTTGTCTTTTATTACATTTTAGAGCCCTGTCTAAGAATATCTCACATGTTTTATACACACATATGTGCATGGATTACTTTGTCTTTAGAAGTTCTGACAATGTCTTATTAACATAACAGTTATTCAACTGATCCCTTTAGCACCTGTGAAACTGGAAAAACATCTGCACAGTGCTAGATCTGAAGAGGGAAGACTGTATTATGATGGTGAATGGTATATACGAGGACAAACAATATGTATTGATAAAAAAGATGAATGTCCTACGAGGTAAGGAGCTACCTGCTACTTCATTGTTGCTGAGAATTGCTGTTTTACACTTGTCATCAATCAGCATTTGCAGCCTCTGTAGGATATTTATCATATCCTTAGTTCCTCTGGACCTTTTTACTTGAGTAAGATCCAATCACGTGTACATGATTGTATTTTTACTTGTTAAGTAGCATTTATATAGCATTTCTTTTTTGTTGTTGTTTTTCAAGACAGGGTTTCTCTGTGTAACAGCTCTGACTGTCCTGGACTCACTTTGTAGACCAGGCTGGCCTTGAACTCACAGAGATCCGCCTGCCTCTGCCTGCCTCCCGATTGCTGGGATTAAAGGCGTGCACCACCATATATAGCATTTCTATAGTAGACTTCATATAAGAGTTGAATACAGTATTAAACATAGTGAATATGCTTGGAATTATTTATCCATGAAGTGATCTTGTTTGTTAATTTTTTTGTCCTTCTTTTTAAATTTCTTCAAGTTATATCGCAATCACAATCCCCTCCTTACTCCCCCCTCCCAGTCCCACCCTCCCACCTTCTTCCCCCTCACACCCCCCATCCACTTCCTTTTTTTTTTTTGGTTTTTCGAGACAGGGTTTCTCTGTTTAACAGCTCTGGCTGTCCTGGACTCGCTTTGTAGACCAGGCTGGCCTCGAACTCGCAAAGATCCGCCTGCCTCTGCCTCCCAAGTGCTGGGATTAAAGGCGTGCGCCACCACCGCCCGGCCACTTCCTTTTTTTTAAGTTTAAGGTATATCATTTCCCCACAACAGCTCTCCTTTTTCAGTCCAACAAATGGCTCTTTCTCTTATAACAACAAATATAATACAAAACAACAGAAATAATTAGGCCACAGTTATGAAAATTATAAGGCTTAGCATACATTCCCAACGTCCAGTCCATATGTATTTGGCAACTGATTTTAACATTCTATGCAGCCGGGCATGGTGGCGCACGCCTTTAATCCCAGCAACTGGGAGGCAGAGGCAGGCAGATCTCTGTGAGTTCAAGACCAGCCTAGTCTACAAAGTGAGTCCAGGAGAGCCAGAGGTACACAGAGAAACCCTGTCTTGAAAAACAAAACCATTCTACTATGCAAACATCTCCATGAGCTTAAAGGTCAATGTCCAACTCAGCTTCCATCCTAACTTGCATCACCATAGAGATCCAACTGTCTCTGCCTCCTAAGTGCTGGGATTAAAGGCATTTGGCACCATTGCCCAGCCTATTGTAGGCATATTTAAGTACAGTACAATTAGAAAAAAGTTTTCTGGTGTAACACAATCCTGTGTGCACAAGGAGGCATAATTTCATCAAAATTCTTCACAAAGTACGTGTTACTTACTGGGCTGGAGAGATGGCTCAGTGGTTAAGAGCACTGGCTGCTCTTCCAAAGGACCCGGGTTCAAATCACAGCACCCACGTGGTAGTTCACAGCTATCTGTAATTGCCAGGTGTGGTGCACGCCTTTAATCCCAGCACTCAGGAGGCAGAGGCAGGCTGATCTCTGAGTTCAAGGCTAACCTGGTCTACAAAGTGAGTCCAGAACAACCAGGGCTATTACACAGAGAAACCCTGTTCTAAAAAACCAAAACCAACCAACCAAACAAACAAAAAGGACTTTTCACTTCTTTGATGTAGATGGGTTCTAAAGATAGGCTACACATGCTATTTGAAGGGCCTAAGGGAGGATCTGGTGTGGTCTTGGTCATATGGCTAGAACAGAGGTCATCTAGAATATTAGGACATCTCCAGTTCTGCCTGTGGGAGCCCGGGAAAGCTCCTGGCCATTGAGGTAGCGCAAGGATCACCTAGGCTGTTAGCCACCTCCATTCCTAGCCTTCTGTGGTGGAAAACCCTGCGGGTTGACACTCCTGGTTTCCCTAGAGGGTGTATGTGAGCACGGGGGCCTTTGTGCTCCTAACACTTATCTACATAGAGAATTGGAGGGCAGCCTGGGATACAGGAGACTCTGTTTCAAGAAAAAAAAAAAAAAAGGCAAGAAAGGAATGGAAAATTAATGAAAACTTTGAGAGTGCTTGGTGGGGTTGGAGAGATGGTTCAGCTGTTGATAGCAACTCTCCCAGAAGAATCAGCTTTGGTTCACAGCACCACAAATGTCAGTTAACTCCAGCTCCATGGGATCTGACTCCTTCTTCTGGTCTTTGTGGATACTACTCACAGTTTGTTCACTATGCAGCTAAAACATTCACACACATAAAACAAAAACCAAAACCAAATCTTTAAATAAAGAGTGCTTTGTAATTAAAATATAACTTGAAAACTAGAAATTGCTTTTTAAGTGTTAATCTAGATTTAAAGTTTATGTAATCATATAGCCTATAAGTTATCTCGCTGTGTTCTTTTTGAAAATATTAATGAGCTACTGCTTTCATCCTTTAGGGTTAAACTCGTAGAGTATCAGCTTTCTACAGTAAGCAACACCTTTTTCTAGATAACAACATTTGAGTTTAGTTTACATTCTTATTTTGAAAGCCTCATTTGTTTATGACTTCTTTAAATTTTCAGATTTCAGGAACATGCATACCAACTTTTCTCATAGAAATTCATTTGATTATTATAATACCAAATTTGTTTGATACTCAAGAATTCTCTTGTTTTATTAGTTTTGAAACATTTTACTACTACTTCCATTAAAGTTGTTAAAATAAATGACAGAAAGAGATAAATCTTTTGAAAATAGATTTTAAGTGTTTTTGTACAAAAAAAATTTGTAGTGTGAGAAAAAAGTCAGTACTGCAGATGGTCTAACACTGGGAATTGGTAGGTGGGTATTTAAAAGGTTTCCTTCATTTGAGACTGATAGTAGTAGAGGCTATAATACTTCCTGAGTAATGGCTTTCGGTCCACTGTCCTTTTGGAGGCTGAAGTGTGTATGGGGCAGGGGATGATGCACTTTAGGAGAGCCAGTGGCTCACTTAACACGGGGGTATGTGCCACAGGGCATTTTAGCGTTTGTACAAGCACTATAGGGCACACTTACACACCCAGACATAGGCCAGTCACTTGATGCAGCCACTCGATCCAGTCAAGAGATGAGATAACCTTGAGTTGTAAGATGCTTTTCAGCCACCCTTTGTATTTTATTTAAAAAATATAATCGGAAAGAAATCTGTCCTAAAATTATAACAGGAATTCTAGTACAACAAAGGGCTGTGGATGTAGCACAGTGGTCCAGTGCTTGCCTCTTCAGCACAAAGTCCAAGTGTCAGTCTTCAGCACTGGGGAAAAAAAATAAATGGTACAGGAAGTACATAGGCAAATAATAAGAGTGTGCATCATCTTTGCCAAGTGTCAGGCACTGCTTGTGATTGTATATGCTGTGCTTTCGTGTGATTTGCAGCACAGTAAGTTTCCGTGCACTAATGTCATCACACATACATCAAGAACACATGGTGCTGTAATATTTTGACAGTGCAACCTAAGGTTTTTAGCTTCAGTTTTAGCTCATGAAGCTACTGTTGTATATGTAGTCTGTTGTCAACCAAAATATTACATGCAGCATAGCTATAGTTCTAATAGAAAGAGTTTATCAATTTCATTAAGAAAAGATATCTATTAGCTGTTGATCATTGTGATATTTTCTACTCCATGCCCTACTGATAGTGCAGCAGCTGGTAGATGTCGTTTTTATATGTGAACCTTCTGAGCCTCTCATAGCTTGTAATGTATGAAACCTTGTTTTTAAGCTACTACTCTAAAATGAGATTAGTATAAACCAGGCAGAAGAAAGCGAGCTCAAGGCCCACCTGGGCTATATATATCAAGGCATATATTTAAAAAAAAAAAAGAAAAGAGAAATAAACCCCCCAAATAATAAAATAAAATAAATGAAATGAGTCATATTGTAATTTATTCATTTTTTTTTCTTTTTTAGTGCTGTAATTACAACAATTAACCATGATGAAGTTTGGTTTAAGAGGCCTGATGGAAGCAAATCTAAGCTTTACATTTCACAGCTACAAAAAGGAAAATATTCAATTAAACATTCATAATCACAGTTTAAGTGTTCCCACATCTACCTTATTAGTGTTCCCAAATGTGATGTGCCATGGGAGCCAAGAAAATGTCGTCAGCAGCTTAACATTTTCATCCAGTCGTGAGTGAGTGTGTCTTCTAGGTAGTGCTCTAAGTAGAGCCCGTGTTATAAGTCATTAAGAGAATCGGTGATAACATTTAATCATGACCATCACGTTTATTTGCCTCATAGGTTCAGTGGCCAACAGGTATATTTGGTAGGTATTTCTCAGTTTTGTTTCATTTTGTGTCTTAATTATGTGAGTGTGTCTCATCCTTAGTAACTGCAACTGCAGTGATCTGCAACTTTAAATTTTCCACACCATTGTCATTCATTGTGTTTGTAAATAAGATGATGAAATGTTTCCTATAAATGATCTGTATTAGTGCATTAGTTTAAATCAGACCTGAAATTTATACATATGTGTGTGAGTATGTATATATGGCATCATCACCATACTTAGAAATGGTGGCCTACCCATTTTACAATCTTATTTTACCCCAAATTAAACTGTTGGGTTTGAGAAGTAAAGGGAGCACTTTTGTAGACTGGTTTTCCTTCTCTTCCTCCTTGATGGTGGTGACCTCTTTTCCAGATCATAGCTGATGTTTATTAGTAGCATTGTGTCAAGTGTGGACATGCTGGTGCCTGTGTTCACTGTCAGCTCTTTGAGGGCAGGTGTTGGCGGTGACAGTGTCCACGTGATCAGTGTTATGGTGCTTCCCGCACTTGTGGACTTTGGAGGATTTTAGTGAAATAGATGTGGACACTTCCCTTTAATATGCCCCCCCCAATTAGCTTTTTAAAAATATTCTCTGTTTTTGTACTTTAAGGCCATTTGGTGCAATTTAGAAAATGCTGGTCTTAGCTGGGCGTGGTGGCTCATGCCTTTAATCCCAGCACTCGGGAAGCAGAAGCAAGTGGATCTCTGTGAGTTCAAGGCCAGCCTGGTCTACAAAGTAAGTCCAGGACAGGCTTGGTACACAGAGAAATTCTGACTCGAAGAAAACGAAAAGAAGAAGAAGAAAAAAAAAAGGAGAAGAAAATGCTGGCCTCCCTTCCCTTAGCCATATTGAAAATTAAATTCCAAAGCCTCTGGAACTGTGCAGAAAATTGAAACCCTCAGCCTGGCAGTGCAGGCAGCTGCAGTATGTGTTTAGGGTACAAGCAAACCAAGTATTCTGGTGGTCTCACGCACTTTAATTTCTGTTACAATGGTATTTAAGAGGACAAGGAAGATTCACTTGACACTCTGTGAAGGAGTCTCTGCATGATTCCGTTAGTTCCTTATGATTTTACCTCTGCACATAATCCTGTGCAGGTCACTACTTCACAGTTGCCAAACTGTAACCCGTCTGACTTTTGAAATTCAGTATCAGCAGCGTTGTGCTGCTCTGTTCTGTTTCTGATCAACTTTAGCAGCTACACATACTGTCCCAATCCAGTAGCATTTGGCAGTGCTTATGTATAAATATATATGTATGATGTTTGATAAGCATTTTTAATGAGATTTGTATTTTTAAATTTAGTATGGAATAAAAAGAAGTGTTTGAGTGTCATTTGTGGTGCTGTGTGTTACTTAGTCACACCCATGTTTGGTTGTGTATTCCCTGTCCACTTGTGGGAGGGATTGCCAGTGGACATCAGTGGGTCCACAGTGCTGTGGAGGTGCTTCTGCCTGGCTCCCACACCTGCACCTGTGTGGGGCATAGGCAGGTGTTCAAAAAGCTAAGTTATACTTAACTGAAAAAACATGCAGGTACGGTATAATTTAACAAGTGTACTCTGTGTTTTGAAATTCTAACCAGAAAAAATTGAAAGATTTATTTCCGTGAAAACCTTAAATACTGTGTCATACTATTCCATCATCATGTTAAGATTGACATAAACATATGCTTATCAGTGATATGAATACTATTTAATGTCACTTATCAATGATATGAAATACTTTACTGCAGGTAGTTTCCCTGCAGTAAAGTCATAAGATTTAATTTCAGAGAATTGTTGGAAACCCTGCAATGTGCTGTACCGGCTGCTGCCACTGCTGTGTTTATGATGTTTCTACTGTCAGTTTCTGGGACTTTTCTGTCCTGGCTCCTTGTACACATTGAGCTCAGCTTGCCTGTTGTGTCACACTTAAGGAAAAGGTTCTCCCCATCATCTAGTTCATTAAGTAATAATTACTAGCAAACATTAATGGAATGCACATCACTTAGCCCCTTTCTCCTGGCTCATATTGGAGGATTGAGCACTGAGTGATTTCATTCTGTCTTCAATAAAAATTGTTCTTGCTGGGTGTGGTGCCACATTCCTGTAACCTTAGCACTTGGGAGGCAGAGGCAGAAGGATCAGAAGTTTAAGTCCAGAACTGGCTACAGAGTTTGAGCCTGGCCTGGGCTATATGTTGTTTCAAATCAACAAACTGAAAAATAAATGAAACGAAAATTATGTTTTCTTGTGCAGTGTTATCTAAGGATTTCACCTGCAGAGCCATTCTTGTATTTTACCTTTCTTTGGTAATTGTTTAAAAAGAATAGGGAAATTGATTGCTGTTTTTAAGACTCTACCTTTGTACTAAGTCTGCTATAAGATAACATGAAAATACATTATTCTTACGGCAAGTGGGAGATGCATAAGGGGTGAATGAGTACATTAGGGTCTTTATAGTCTCTTTCCAAATTGGATATAAGCTATTGTATTTTGAAAGATGAATTGATGTAAAATGCTAAAAAGCACAGGACAGTTCATAGTAGAGGTGGAGAGTAGGCACATCATTACAGATCAGCTGCAGGGGGCCATGGCTGTGCACTGCATGGTTTGTGGGAAGTTCCACATTGCTCACTGGATCAGCATCTTGGCCTTCCACAGCTTCCTACTTTTTTGTTTAAGATTTTTTGAAATGCTTATTTGTGTGTGTGTGTGAAGTGTGTGTGGGGGTGTTAGCCATGAGAGCATTGGATCCCCTAGAACTAGAGATACAGGCATTTGTAAGCCAGATAAGAGTGCTGAGAAGCAAACTTGGGTCCTCTGGAAGGCAACAGATGTTCTTAAACACCAAGTCTTCTCCAGCTCCCTTCTGTGTTCTTTCTAGACCATGTAATTGCCATTCTAACTTATTGGAACAGAGTGGCCCCTGGCCAATGGGTAGCCAGTGATTAAAAAAAAATAGTTATAATTTGAGTACCTGGCATGTGACATTTGTGTTTAATATGTAAGCTGAAAGTAATTTTTTGCGTGTTCAAAACAAATTGAATACAAATGTAAGAAGTCTGCTTACATATTTGTCCTATGTTGAGATTTTTTTGGCTTTAATATTTTCTCCAAATATGAAAGGGAAAATGCCATGGACATTTGAAACAGTTTCAAATAGCTTATTTTTCAGAAAAATGTGTGTATGTTATGCTGTGGAAAGCCAAAATTTGTAAGTGTGTAAATTCTTTTCACCAAAAGTTGAAGCATATGTTCTCTTTCAAGGTACATTTTGCCGGAAGAAGGCTGAATGCCGTTAGCAGCACCTTTCGAGTCATCTTTTCCTTTTTTGTCTTTTTGTTGCTAACACAGGTTTGGGTGGGTGACCTCGCTGGGCAACTGCTGTAGTCCTGTGACTTAGAGGCAGGCGTGTGGCACTCTTTCACCACTTACTGAAGATTGTAAATTATGCTGAACTGTGAGGAAGAAGATTGTTAGAGAGGAACCCTTGCCTTCTTTAGAGGGATACTGAGAGAAGCATTCTACTCCATTTGTTACTGAAGGGCTGGCTCTGCAGTCAGCATCTGTTGGGGTGGAGACAGTGAGGCGCTTGCACGTAGAGGTCAATTTGGATCTCAGGAAGCTATGCTAGTGTGTTGGTGGGTCATTATACCTAAGTACCTCGAGCACTTTAAATTTTTTATCCATGAACCCTAGCACTTGTTTTGGGACAGGGTCACACTGTATAGTCCTAACCTGGAATGCTTATGTAAAGTAGGCTGGCCTTGAACTTACAGAGATCCACCTACTTCTGCCTCCTAAGACTGTGATAGTTTTTTATTTGAACCATATACTCTGTCGTGTTAAATTATTTCTTGTAAATATTTATGTATGTTATAACAGTCACTACACAGAAACCACACACTATGACCTCGCTCAGGTCCAGAGTTTCTGGTGAGTCTTTGCCTCCTCTCAGAGAGGGAGCCTGGGACTTACCACTCATCCTTCTATCCTTGAGAGCTTTTATTTTATCTTTTGCTGTGCATTCTTCAAACGACATTCAGTTGAGGTCATGGCCTGTACTTAAATTACTGAGGAGGGAGGTTGCTCTGCTGGTCACTGCCTTCTTCCGATTCTCTGTAACATTTTTAACCTCCATCCCAAGGCTTAGAAGATTTTGTAAGATTCTGTTCTATATTTGTCCTCCAGTTAAGGAGGAAGGGTCACAGAAAGCCCCCCCCCTTTTGTACTAAAGGGATATTGTATTTTACTCTTCTGCATTCTTTTCTTTTTCAAAGGTAATATATCTTGGCAATTGGCTGTGGTTTGGGTGTCAGGCAAGTCTATTGTGATTGAGGACTTGGTCCACAGGTTGGCACTATTGGGATGTGGTAAGGACCTTTGGGAGGCGAGGTCTTAGAGGGCTTAGGTCATTGAGGACACACCATTGGAAGCTAGTTCTCTTGGAACTTGTTGTAGTTTTTGTGAGGATTGTTCTAAGTGTGAGCTTGGCTCTGCTCCTCTGCCTCCTGTCTGAGTCCTCTCTTCTGTCTGTACTCCCACAGTCACTTGAGGCTGCCCTCTGCCCTCACCAGAGGCTGATGCAATGGAAATGTCTAGTTTTGAACTTTGAGCCAAAACTGGGACCCAAATAAACCGTTTCCCCCCCTCCCTTAAAAGTAGTCCATGTTAGGCGTTTCACTGTTGCAGTGATGAAAATTTTACCAATGATCTACCATTATCAGCCTCTGGAGATACACTTTGTACTTGTTCAGGGTCACATAGCATTTTTTGGAATAAAGAGGTATGACGGTCTGAGGTTTACAGCACAATATTGGCCACCATTTAAATATTTTATTTCCTCCCACCTTCCCCCCCCATTCCCCCCCTTCTTTCTTTCTTTTTTTTTAACATTTATTTATTGGGGCTGGAGAGATGGCTCAGTTGTTAAGAACACTGACTGCTCTTCCAAAGGACCTGGGTTCAAATCACAGCACCCACATGGCAGTTCACAGCTGTCTATAATTGCCGGGTGTGGTGTGCACACCTTTAATTTCAGCACTTGGGAGGCAGAGGCAGGTGGATCTCTGTGAGTTCAAGGCCATCCTGGTCTACAAAGTGAGTCCAGGTCAGTCAAGGATACACAGAGAAACCCTGTCTTGAAAAACCTTAAAACAAAACAAAACATAACATTTATTTATTCAAGTTATGTCTCCATTACTGTTCCTTCCTTCCACCCCCTCCTGGTACTGCCCTCTTACCCTCTACCCCCTTTCCCACCCATCCCATTCCTCTGGTGTGGAGTCCCTCCATGTGTCAGCCCCCCTCAGTTCATTAGTCACATGAAGACTAAGCTTCTTCTTGTCTTGCACAGAGGGCATATATGGCAGTTCCACTAGGGTAGAGTATCCCACTAATAGGTAACCAAGTCCATGTTCCTATTCTTTTGGGTCTATTGATGGTAGGATGGTTATCCTGTACTATATGGCTAAAATCCAGTTATAAGTGAATATATGCCATGTGCATCTTTCTGAGTCTGAGTTAGCTCCCTCATGATGAGCTTTTCTAGTTACATCCATTTGGTTGCAAATTGCATGATTTCCTTGTTTCTGATAGATGAATAGTTTTTTAAATCCATTCTTTGGTTGAAGGACATCTGGGTTGCTTCCAGTTTCTAGCTATTAAAAATAAAGCTGCTATGAACATAGTTGAGGAGATGTCCTTATGGATTGGTGAGGAATCTTTTGGATATATACCCAGGAGTGGTATGACTGGGTCTTGAGGTAGAGCTATTCCAAGTTTTCTAAGATATTGATAGACTGATTTCCATAGTGGTTGTACAAGCAAGCTTGCACTCCTACCCCCCTTTCTTAGACAAGTCTGAGGTGAACACTTGTGTACATAAACCTTTTTAGTCTGTGAAGATGATCTTTGTAGATATATCTCATTTCTGAAGTAAAATTGGTGGGTTGAATAGTTGGGGAATTTATACCAGATATTTCCAATTCCCATAAATAAAGGGTACCAGTTTACAATTCCACTAGCAATATATAGGCATGCCTATTTCTCCCAACCACAGGAACATGGGTAATTTTCAGTGTCTTCATTCAACGTCATTCTCTTGAATCCTTTTGCTTCAGTCAGCCATCTAGACCTCATTCTACTCCCTTTGAATGACTACCTACATTTCATGGGCTTGACATATTATCCTGGCAAATGTTAAGTTGATCACTGTCTGCCATGGTTTCATATTTTATATTGCCAATTGGGCTATCCCATAGCCCATGTTCTTGGTACTGTTAACATACAGAAAACCAAGGGTTCTTTCCTTTCCCTCTTTCCTGGTCTCAAATAGATTCCATTTTTTCTTTCTGTTCATTATTCAAACTAGCACATACATTTAGACTCTTGTGAAGGCTGTGATAGGTGACTAGACTCCTAGATTTTGGAACTACACTGTCTCTGGTTGTGAGTTCTGCAGTTTACTGACCATATGCTTGAAAACTTAACATGTGAGGCTTCAGTATCCCCATTTGAAAATTAAGTGATAATTAAGACTTTGTAGGTTTGTAGTGAGAATTTAATAAGCTAATATATATCAAGGTCATAGAGTAGTGCTTGCAATGTGGAATAATGTGAAAAGGTGATATGTATATGTACATATGTGTTTATTTTAAATAATTTATTGAAAATAATTTCCATGCTGTATTCTGATTACCCCATCTCTTCCCAGATTTTTCCACATCCCTACCCATTGAATTCCACACCTTCTTTCTCTTTTTAGAAAACTAACAGGCAGATGAAAAAATAAAACATGATAAAGGAAAAATAAAACTGAACACACTCACACATACAAATAAAAACACAAAATTGGAAACCACAACATACAAACAAAAGACCAGTAAGATTAAAAAAAAAAAGCCCAAACAAAACAATAGAAGACAGAAAAATCTACAAAGATACCATTGAGTTTGTTTTGTGTTGGCCATCTTTTGCTGGGCATGGGCCTGCCATTAGTGTGGTTTATATACCCACTGAGTCTCCTTTGGAGTAAACTAATTATTTTAGTGTTCTATTGCAGTAATGAGACACCATGACCATGGCAACTCTTATAAAGGAAATCATTTAATTGGTGCTTGCTTACAGTTTCATAAGTTTAGTCCATTGTCATCATGGTGGGGGAGAATGGCACATACAGTCAAACATGCTGCAGGAGAAGTAGCTGAGAGTTCTACATCCTGATCCCCAGACAGCAGAAAGAGGGAGCCATTGGGTCTGGCTTGGGCTTTTGAAATCCCAAAGCCTACCCACAGTGACACACTTCCTTCAACAAGGCCACACCTACTCTCAAGTAGTGCCACTCTGATGACCAAGCATTCAAATACATGTGCCTATGGGGGCCATTTTCATTTAAACCACTTCAGCTTTTTTTTTTTCTTTGTCAGCAGTTAGCAGTTGGAGATGGCTTTATTGGTTAAGGAAGAGAGCTCATGTATACTTCTCCCTGTCAGCACGCTGACCCTGATGGCTTGAGCCTGTATAGCTCCTGTGCATGCTTTCATAGACTCTGGTTCATAGGTGTTTCAGTCTTGTGCCTAAAAGACCTTGTTTCCTTGTCTTCCATCCTTTCTGGCTCTTAGAATTTTTCTGTTTCCTCTTCCTCATAGTTCCTTGAGCCCTAAGGGGAGGAGTTAATGAAGAGATCTCATTTAGGACTGAGTGTTCCAAGGTCTCTTATGTAGCAGAATATTTTTAGGAGTCATTTTGTTTCTTTGTTCCATTAGTAGAATAATATTTTCCTAGGCCTATCTAGTCTCAGGTTCTTGGCCACCCAAGCAGTGTCAGGCATGGGTTCTATCTTGTGGAGTGGGCTTTAAATCCAATAAGATTGTGATTGGTTACTCTCAATGTTTGTGCCACTATTGTACCAGTGAATCACACAGGCAGGTCACCATTGTAGACTGCAGGTTTTGATCTGGGTTGGTGGTCAGCCTTCTCTCTGTTAATGTGCAAATTACCTTCCAGTATCATGAATACTGGTAAGTAGGGGTTAGGCACCAGCTCAGCTCAGTGTTCAATGAGATATGTATTGTCTTCAGCAGTAGGGCCCCACTATCAGTTTGTGGAGAGCAAGCATTAATTATCCCTGGCAATAGTCTGAGTGTTTGGTGGTTTCCATGGGGCTCTTTTGGCCAATAGCTCAATTAGGTTTAATCCACTTCTGGCATTGGAAGTTTCACTTGGTGAAAGATGTTTAGTTGAAGTATGGTTCCTCCATATTTTGGCGACTCCATTTATATGTGTCTATATTTTAAGAAACTTCTACAGTAGTAGGTCTCCATATTACCTCTCAAATGGCCCTTATTGTTAGTTGTCCTGCCTTGTATCCCCTCCTTTATTCCCCTCTTTTTTTTATCCCTCTCCTTACTTAATCCTCTCATTCTAGTTTTACCCATTACCATGTATTCTATTTCCCATTCTTTGAAAGATCCTCCCCTGCCCCCTAGTCCCTTCCTCTATATCTAAATCTGTGGTTATATGAATTGCAGCATGCCTATCGAAGGTTTAAAAGCTAACATACATATGTAATACATACATACAAAACATACATACATACATATAAAATTTGTCATTTTGGGTCTGGGTTACATCACTCAGGACTTTTTTTCTAGCTATATTCATTTACTTGTGGATTTCATTTTTTTAACAGCTGAATAATACTCCATTGTGTAAACATATCACATTTTTATTATCCATTCATCTGTCGATGGATGTTTAGGCTGTTTCTAATTTCTGGCTGTAGGCATATCTTATAAACTTTATTAATATCTATAAACACCTACCAACCCACCAACCTGAGCCACTTCATAAAGGATATACCAAGATGTAGGCCGATCTCAGGAGTGGTTCCTTGGGGCAACTCGTCAGCCATCAGTACCAATCAGCCAGTGGGAACACAGGGACAGTTGCAATCTATCTGCAGGAACGAAGCAATCAGCAGAAGCCTCTGCAGTGGCCCATGGGCGCCTTTAGTCTGTCCGGGTTTCCCAAACCTCCTCTTGGCAGGTCTGCTCCGCCTGTGGCCTTGGCCTTGGTGCCAAGGCTTCTGCCTGTCTGGTTTAGCTATGGTCTCTTCTGCCTGCCTGGGCTTGCTCAGGGCAGGTGTCATTTTCTGTGCTCTTTTCTTGGCCTTGGCCTTGGCCCTGCCTGTCCGGCCCCTCTGAATCTCCACGGGATAGGCTTTGCTCACCTCAGCTGGTCTTGGCCTTCTCAGTGGCCATTTGATGACTCTCAGGCTGGTGTTTTTCATTGGGGCTACGCCCAATTGTGGTTCCGCCCCAGATGCCAAACAGCCAGTCCAGACTTCACACTCTGGGTGCCTGATGTCACTTGAGGCCGTGGTCTCTTCACTATCCCTTGGGCCAGGCACAAGCCGGTGGCTCCCCTCCGTTTGGGGTAGAGCCTTTTCCATCCAGGAGGCCTGGAAGCTGGGGCTCTTGCGGCCCCCTCACCGAGGTCTCTGGTGGGTCTCAGGCTTTGGCAGCCACACCCTTCAGCAGGAAGCTGTCTGGAGTCTGAGGAGAGAAGGGAAGCAATGCCAAACAGAACCATTTCGAGTTTTCCGGGCTTCCTTTTTATACGCTCTCCCTGATTATGCACCAGGATGCCTTCTCCCGAGGTACACCTGTTCCAAGATCATGTGTTCTCTCAAGATCGCTTGCTTTCCAAAGTGCACCTCACAGGTGCAAGTCATTTAGGCTGATTTCACATGCCCACCTTTTTAAAAGAATTATTTATGTTTATGTATATATGGTGTTTGGCATACATGTCTGCTTGTGTGAGGGTGTCCGATTATCTGGAACTGGAGTTACAGACAGCTGTGAACTGCCATGTGGGTGGTGGGAATTGAACCCTGGTCCTCTGGAAGAGCAGCCTGTGCTCTTAACCACTGAGCCATCTCTCCAGCCTCGTATGCCCCTTATATGAGACTGTTTTTCAGAAACCCTTCCACAACTTTTACATATTAATTCAACATAATTTGAAAAAGATCTAAACCTCCACCACATCTGGCTGTTAAGACTAGAGCAGCAGTGGATGAGCAAGTGTCTCTCTGGTAGAATATAGACTCCTTTGGGTATATGCCCCACATATATATTTTACTCCACTCCACAATCTATGTAATTATCTCTTCTTACAGATTCTAACAAGCATTTCCTGAAATTGCCCCTTTCCCTCCTCTTCATAATGCCCCCTGGTTCTAGCCATTGGTATATATTTACTGGAACAATTGTGATGACCTAACCTTTTTTTTTTTTCTGTAGAAAATGTTAACAGTGTTTCTAGAACCCAGAACTGACTCCAAGCCAGACTTCACTTCCTTTGCTTATGCGGCACCCTGCTTCCACTTTCTCCAGTGGGTGCTTCTTGCCTGATTGGACTATGCCATTCCAGTGAGAACACCACTTCTCTAACATCCATCCAATCTAAGTCCCAGTTTCCTGGTGAGTTGGGTGTGTAGCCCTTCCTTGGGGTTCTTCACTAACTGAGGAAAGAAATCAGTGCACTTCTAATGTCGAAGCTGGAACAGTAACAACTGAGAATGGCTGGCAGGGTTTTCTCCTGTGGAAAGAGCTCAGAGATTAACAGTTCTTTGGCACTGAACTTGCTTATATCAGCTGACTGTACTCAAGGCTTCCTTGTGTTACGGTGACTTCTGGAGAAGTTGCCTCTTTCTAAATTATCTTTAGCCATTCTCACATTCTTGAAACACATGACATTCTAGATCATTGGCTCTCAGCCTTTCTAATGCTGTGACCCTTTAATACAGTTCCTCACACTGTAGTTACCCCCAGCCATAAGATTATTTTTGTTGTTACTTCTTAACTGTAATTTTGCCACTGTTAAGAATCATGATGTAAATATCTTATATGCAGGATATCTGATATGTGACCCTCCAAAGGGGTTGTGACCCACAGGTTAAGAATCACTGTTATAGATCTTCATATTATATTTATTTCCACCTTGAAGATCATAATAAACTTTATATTTTCAACCACAAATTCAAAGACTAAAAACTAAAGTCTGTGGAATCGTATGTGTATGTGTGTGTGTGTGTGTGTGTGTGTGAGAGAGAGAGAGAGAGAGAGAGAAAGAGAGAGAGAGAGAGAGAGAGAGAGAGAGAGAGAGAGAGTTGTGCCCAGGTAGAAACTACCTGGACCTCATTGCTAGGTTTTACATTCTCCTATAGAACATCAGCAATCAATATCATCAACACACCAATATCCAGGAGGCCACTCTGATAGGGATGAAAAGAAAAAAAAAAACCTCTCTCTATGTCCATAAGCTTTTCTAACTATAGCCATAAAGAAGATCTATCTGGGCCAGGCAGGCATAGTGGAAGTCAACCAGGCCTCCTAATGAGAAGTCATTAGATGGGTACCAATATGAAGAAAAATATGTATTGGAGAGGTGGGAAAGATAGAAAAAAGGAGTGATACATGCACTATGGAGGTGGAACTGGAGATGTGACTGTGATAACAGATGTGAGAGAAGGCTGAGGGTGACCGTAGAACATGTCCTTGTTGGGTTGGTGGAGTGGTATACACCAGCCTGGAGCTTACGCATATGCAGCCACAGACCCCGAACATGCTGCCCTACCAGGATCACCCTGGCTCTGGGCAACAACAGAGGCCCAAGATGAGGGACAGTTTATTTCTTGGATTGGACCTCCTTGAGGGACCAACTGACCTCCTTAGTTACCACCCAAGGCCAGGTCGGAGGTCTGAGGGCTGTGCTGCTGCTGTGGACCATATCGATGTAAGCAGTCTGTGTTATCACCTGAGGCCATGTTGCTGTCTGTGGTCCAGGCTACCTCCAAGGGTCTTGTCCAGGGTCCACAGTCTTCCTGTAGCTGGGGCTGAGATCCTGGTCTGTGGTGTTTCCAGAAGAAATGGGGAGGCCTGTGCTCCCACTGACTGTAAAGAGCAAGGAAACTACTTCTGCAGTGTTATCTATGACTGCAGATGCACGCTTGAGAGGGAGGGACAAGGAAGACTTCTGTGACAGTTTCTATTCCTCCAACCCCTTCCCTTGCCCAAAGTAACAGCCTAAACAGGAAGCCAGTGAAGAAAACTTAAGGAGTGTGATGAGGATGCTGAGGAGTAGCTCTCCACAACTGATGGCTTCTGGTGGGAACACAAGAGAGGAAAGATTCAGTTCTACTTAAAGTGTAAGCCACTGAGTTTGGCCATGCTCCAGAGAGTACATAGACAACCCAAATTAGGCTTGTCTTTTTTTAAAAAAAATAAAAAAAATTTTTATTTTGGGGGGTGGGGAGATTTTCCAAGGGTAGACTGGGTAGTGAGTGTGTTTGGGGTGCATGATGTGAAATTCCCAAAGAATCAATAAAATATTATGTTCAAAAAAGAGGTCTATCTGTTAAACCACAAGGACAAATGCTCCCTCTTGTAGCTGTGTGAGTGCTGCTTTGCTGAGTGAGTTTTTCCTTCATTCTCTTCACCTGGATCTATTGACAGTAATAACAGGCCCAAACCACTGTTGCAGGTACTCCTGTGAGGATCTCATCGAGGACAAAGCCCCTTTCCTGGGACCCTACTCCAAGTCTAATAGTAATAATAATAATAATGATGATGATGATGATGATGATGATGATGATGATGATAACTCTACTATAAGCCCCCACAGGTCCTTTCTAACCCTGTTCTACTCAGAAGCCTGTTATTCTTCATAATGTGCACATGACTGGTGATATATGAGGAGCTCAGCTTGGCCATCTTAAGTAAGTTCCTGCTGACATTGCTTTGGGACCATCAATATATAAAACACTGGGCTCAGAGGTTAAGAGCACTGGCTGCTCTTCCAGAGGTCCTGACTTCAATTCCCAGAAAACACATGGTAGCTCACAACCATCTAGAATGAGATCTATGCCCTATTCTGGCCTGCAGGCATACATGCAGAACAGAACACTGTATTCATAATAAATAAATAAACCTTAAATAAAAAGACTAGAATTAAAAAAAGATTTTATTTTTATTTATGTGTATATGTGTGACGGTATGTATGTGAGTATCTGTGGAGAGCAGAAGGGAGCATAGAGACCCCTGCAACTGGAATTAAAAGTGGTCGTGACCCACCCAGTGTGGGTGCTGGAAAACAAATAGGAAGTGCTCTTAACCTCTGAGCCATATCTCTGGCTCTTGCTACATGGAACATTTAAAGACAGTTATATGATTATTTTTTGTTCTTAAACATTTTAATTTAAGATCTATTTGTGTGTGTGTGTGTGCACGCATACCACAGTACACGTGTGCAAGTCAGAGGAGAGCTTTGTGAAGTTTCTTCTCTCCTCCCACCATTTGGATTCTAGGGATAGAACGCAGGTCGTCAGACTTGTATGGCAAGTGCCTTCTCCCACTGAGTCATCTTGCTGGTCCATTTTGGTCCTTCTGGGACAGGATCTTCTGTAGTTGGATGACCTTGAGCTCCCAATCCTCTATTGAGGATTGGGATTACAGGCATGTGCCACAATGCCTGGCCTTAAACTAGTTCTAAGAATTATTCGTTAGACTTAGCCTTTAAAAATACTTGTATTTGACAGACATTGATTGTAGAGCAGGAATTATGAAGGACTTACCTACCCTGTCTTGGCAGAGCTAGGCTGTCGACTTATCTGCTTCCAAGTTTTGTCCTTTTTGGACAGAAGTCTGTCTACAGTTGAAGCAAGGGGTTTTTCTTGCCAAGAGAACGGCTTACCACCAATTCAATCATCTCCCACTGGAGATTCTTCGATGCTCATCTTCTACTTGGAGTAATATAGGGGGTGCTGTCAGGAGCTGACATGTCTCGATATCAAAAAATCTTAAGTTAAGAAAACATCTTTGAATGCCATATTCTGCAGATCTCTTGAGGTTTTTGAAGATGCCCTATATATCTCTTATATTTAGATAAGCAAATATTGCTTGTCTCTTAGCAACTTAATTTCTGAGTAGCTTAGAAAATAACTGTGATAGACTGTCATAGTAACTAACAAAATGACACGTTTTCATGACTATTAGTTTCTGTTTCTTAATTATCCTAAACAGTTTATGTCAGTTGGTAGCGAGAGGTCAAAACTTGACATTTCATTTTTAAGTATTACTATGAACAATACCTTTAAGAAGCATTACCTTAATTTTGTATCAATATACAAAGATCAATACCAATGTGGCCAAATATAATCTTAATTTTGTATCAATATACAAAGATCAATACCGATGTAGCCCAATACAATCTTAATTTTACATTAATATACAAGGGTCAATACCATTGTGGCCAAATATAATCTTAATTTTGTATCAATATACAAAGATCAATACCGATGTAGCCCTATGCAATAGATAGCTAGAGTCTCATAGTTAAATTTTGAGTTGTTTAGGAATCAAGAGGGTGTTCTGGATCTAAGAAGATATTTTTAAAATTATGAGGCAAGTTAGTATGAAAGCTGAGTTAGATATAGAACTTTAAACACATGGAGATGGTTAGATAGTAGAATGTTAAAGTCAGGTGCCAAATACATACGGACTGGACATTGGGAATGTATGCTAAGCCATATAACTCTTATAACTGTGGCCTATTTATTTCTGTTGTTTTGTATTGTATTTATAGTTATAAGAAAAAGAACCA
>CAJQZJ010032137.1:5889328-5908600 GCA_907164525.1 Lophiomys imhausi | reverse complement strand
GGAGGGGCGAGTAGGGAGGGGATTGTGATTGAGATGTAACTTGAAGAAATAAAAAATAAATTATTAAAAAAAAGAAGGGAAGAGGATGGGGGGGTTGAGGGGGAGGAGGGTGGAAGGGTGGGACTGGAGGGGGGAGTAGGGAGGGGATTGTGATTGAGATGTAACTTGAAGAAATAAAAAATAAATTATTAAAAAAAATACTTGTATTTGGGGCGGTGTTGTGGGAGCTTCCACTACATAATTGCAGTTAGAGTGACTGATCAAATAAACTTCGGTTTTCATTTCCAATTACATGTTATTGAATGACTTACATTAGACATAAGGACAAGACAGGGCCTTTCCCAAGACATTTGTGCCCCAGACTAACTTAAATAGTATTTTACTTTTAAAAACAATAACAATATTTCAACTATCTAGGAGGGGCTGTCTCCGGGAAATTTAATACTCTAGTTTCTGTGCGTTTGCTTAAAACCTGAAGGTGGCAGTAAGCTCCTACAAGATGTGCTTAGTTTAGCATTTGGCCTTTTCCTCCTAATTATTCAAAATCTTGTAATGAGGCTAAAGTTGAGTTTAATCCTATTGCATACTAATTAAGGGGTATTCAGGAAGGCGATGAAGTTCTAAACAAGGATTATATTTGTTACTGTTTACTAACTGAAAAGAATTTGTTAAAGGCTTAGGGAAGTTGCAGCCAATTATATGCTTTAGAGTTACTATAGAAACAAAGTATTCAGTTAAACAAAGAAACATTAGAACTTTTCATACAGATGGAAGTGCTTTGAAGGGATGTGGTAAGACTGTAGTTCATATTTGTCTATTGATTCAATAACCATGTTAAGGTTTTTCCTCCACACTTCTCTGATTTTATCTGTGAATTTATTAAAATAAATATGCTCTTAAAAATAAACTTTCAATAAAAGACATCTGCTTTTTAAGACCTAGACATCTGCTTAGCATCAGTAGACTCTGTAGAATATTGTCAGTTGGGAGCATCATTATTTGTACTTTCTTCTTTCAGACAGCATCTCACCCTGTACCCCAATCTGGCTTTGAGCTCCCAATCCTCCTTGCAGATGTGTGTTATCACACCCAGCCCTAACTGATAATATAGAAAATTGACATCTAGCAAATTAATAAATACTAATTTATTGGAAAATGAACTATTTCATAGATTTCAAAAAATCTCTCAGTGCTGGGATGCAATCTAGGGCCTTTCTTACATCTGCTAAGGGAGTGCTTTCTCACTGAGCTACACCCCAAGCTCCATTCACCTTTGACACAAAGGTCTAGATCAGACTTTTTAATCTTAAAAGTTTTGTGGAATAAACATTATCATTGATCTACTTAGTTATACCCAAAGTTATGGAAAGGTTTTAATGACCTCAAAATACAGGCACAATAGTATTAGAATTGTAAAACTTAGGAAATACAGGTTGTCTAGAATTTTTCTAGGTAAAGTTAAATATGTCCTACAAACATATGTGAGTAAAGTAGGTTTACATTTTGTATTACATTGCTTATGTGTGTAGTGTGCACACATGTTTGGAGGTCAGAGGACAGCTCATGGAAGTGTGTTCCTTCCTTCTGCCATAAGGGTCCCAAGGACTGAGCTCCATCATCAGTGGTCACAAGTGCTTTTACTTCCTAAGCTATTTTGCCAGCCCCACAAAATAGCTTTGAGAGACAGAAGTGATGATAGTATTTTAAATTATCTTCTTTATGATTATACTTACATAGGAACAAATAATTTAGGAGTTATTAACTTATATGATCTGATTTTTCAAGACTGTATTTTACTACTTTGCTTGATTTCTTATAACCTACTTATTTTTTACATTTTGTGTGTGCGTGTGTGCATGTGTGTAATAAGTGTGTATTCATGTATGTATGTGTGTGGAGGTTAGAGGAAAATTCATGGGAGTCAGCTATTTCCTTCTGCCATGTGACTTCAGAGAGCAAACTTAGATCATTAGGCTTGGTAGCAAGCACCTTTACTCACCAAACTGGCCCACCAGCACCCTTAATTCCCTTTTAAATCCAAGTTCATAGAATAGTAGAAAAACTACATTCTTAAACACAGCAAATATAAACTTAATTTTAATAATTCCAGGAATGCAGACTGGAGAGATGGTTCTGTGGTTAGGGGAGCTGGCTGCTCTCCTAGATTACCTGGGTTTGGTTCTCATCACCCACATGGCTGCTCATAACTTTGAGTCTCCAGACCGGGGAATCTAGCACCATCTTCTGGCTTCTAGGACAACTGCACACACTTGGTATGTAGACCTGTTTGCAGACAAAACACCTATCCACATGCAAGTAAATCTTTAAAAAAAGTTCCAGTTTATAGTTTTCATTCTCTCTTATAGTCATGATTCTTAGGTGGTAGAAATGTCAGGCAACACTGAAAGAGGATGGACCTGTGCCTGCTCAGTGTGACCAAGGAAAGATGCTGATGGCTTACAGTGTACCTCAGGGACTGTATGCTTGTCCACGTGGACACCTAATGCATTATTCTGGATACAACTGTGCCCAATACAAAATTTCAAAACAGTTATTTTCCTCTAACAACTTTCTCAATTGTTATAAGTGACTTCTCTATTCACTTTCACATTGTGTAGGTTTGTCTGTAATATTTGAAAACATAAGCTTAAAACTTTAGATTTGTCTAATTTAGAGTTACCTTAACTTATGGGGCTTGAATTTCATTTTGTCAAGTAGAGGACATAGCAGTAAATGCAATGTAACTATGTGTGAACTACATAAACTGTCAGAAGATTATGTGCTAACAGTGGCCGCCAGCAGAGGGCACTTTGGGGTCTTCTATGTTACAATTCTAGGTAGTCTGCTAGAAAGCAGTCTGCTCGTTTACATAGAAGAAAGTACATATCTGACATCTCTCAATTTCCTGGATCAGTTTACAACTCCGGGACCCATGAGGTATTGCTCACCTTGAAAACCCCGAACATTCGTCCGCTCAGTGTTGGGAATGGCTATGAGAGATGTTCCTGGATAAGTGAATGGGAGGGGCTGGAAACTCCCTGAATTTTCTCACCCTTTCAACTCATTCTCAGTGCCAGCTGTTCTCCCTGAGGCATCTGGAATGGAGTCCAGGGATAAAAGCATATGGCTTTATAGAGGTCTAACTTAGTAGATAGGAAGCAATCCCCAAGATGAAACTGGAGAGTCAGCTGCCAAGGAAACCTTCTGGGTGAACGAGGGCAATGCTCTCCAAACTGATTGGTTCCTGTGTCCTCATACGTACATCTTTATACATACATGTATGCATCACACACATATTTTCTTCTCATGCTGTATTTATCCTTATTTGTATTTGTCGGTCTTCTAAAGGGACATAACTTACAGAATGCATTTTTGCTTTTGCAGGAAAAAGCAAAGTTTCCTTGTTCCATGTCCTTTTATATGGGCTGCCACTGGGTGTGGGCAGATTTAGGGTCTGTCTTCCTGCTTTAAATACTTGGATTAAGAAAATCCCTCACAGGCATGCCCAGCATTTTGGGTTTTAATTAACCCCAGATGTAGTGAAGTTAAATAAGATTACACATCATACTTACAATGTGTGATAAAGGTATGTATAATTTTAAAACAGCTAAATGAGATGTAGAGAATGAATTAGACTGAGTGAGGTGGCTCATGCCTATAACCCTGGCCCTTTGGAGGCTGAGGCAGGAACATTAATAGTTCAAGGCCAGCCTGTGCTTTTATATAAAAACCTATCTAACAAGAAACAAATAAGCAAAAACAAAAAATTAAAAAGAAAATAAATGCAATTATAAAATATTTAAGTTATAAGGTGTGTGATTTACACCATTTCAGTGATATATACTTCAGGTTATACTAATTTATTATTATTATTAATTTATTACTGTTTGTATGTGTAGGTTGCTGGAAACATTGGGGACTCTGTTATGTCCTTCTACCTTGTTTTTGAGGCAAAGTGTCTCCTGTTGTTTCTACTCCCATTGTATATTTTCGGTTAGTTGGCCTGTGAGCTTCTGGGTTACTCCCGTTTCTACTTCTCATCTCACGGAAGCAGTGCTGCAATTGCAGATGTTACCTCACAATGACTGGCCTGTTTTCATGGACTTCATCTATGGCACTATCTCACAGGCCTTCGTAACTGCTCTTTCAAATTTGAGTTTTGACTTTTTCCTGGGCCGGTAATACAATGTGGTAATTTCTCTCTCATGGTGCTGGGTAGCAATAGTAAATTTCAACTTCAGTTCTCTGTGAGCCATGCAATCACGAGGATGAATGGTATTCTGTAGTTTGCTGAGTTGCCAGTGTGTTCAACATGCCATTTTATGTTTTCTGTCACATCTGTGTATGTGACATAATCAAGACCTTATTATAAAATTACTCTCATGTTAATGATTTTTGGGGGGGACAATGGGAATGTGCTTTGAACATGTTTAAGGTAGGCCAGGCTAAGCTACAGTACTCAGTAGGTTAGGTGTCCTAAATGCACTTTCAGTCTCATGACAGTTTCTGTTCATGATGATCTCACTAGGATCAAATGTTCTTGTCAGTCAGAGACCGTCTGTAGAGTACCACATGAAGGAGACTGACATGCCCACTGACATGTCCACCGCTACAGGAACCCTCGGATTGCTTTGTTTGGTTGGTTTTGTTTTTTGAGGAAGGGTTTCTTTGTATAGCCCTGCTGGTCTGGAACTCAGAGGTCCACCTGCCTCTGCCTCCTAAGTGCTGGGATTAAAGGTGTGTGCCACCACCCCTTGGCAGTATTCAGATGGCCTTTAAAGAGACCCCCCCCCCAGTCTTACCACCTCTTTTACCTTTCGTAAATAGCCATCTGTTTCCCATTTCTGTAGTTTTTCATTTAAACATTGTTTTAATTATTCAATGTGTAACTTTTGGAAATCAGTTTTTTCACCCAGACTAATTCTGTGATGTCCATCTAGATTGTTGTCTGTTTCGGTAGTTGGCATCATCTTTATTGCTGATATAGAGAACTCACAGTTAAAACTTTTTTTTTTTTTTTTTTTTTTTTTGGTTTTTCGAGACAGGGTTTCTCTGAATATCTCTGGCTGTCCTGGACACGCTTTGTAGACCAGGCTGGCCTCGAACTCACAAAGATCCGCCTGCCTCTGCCTCCCAAGTGCTGGGATTAAAGGCATGCGCCACCACCGCCCGGCAGTTAAAACTTTTTTTAACCCAAGTTTTTTTTTTCAGAGCCAACTTTTGTTAGCTATTATGAATGAATGTGTTAGAAATATTCATGTCCAGGTTCCTTATAAAGTCATTTTGTCTCTGTAATAAATGCCTAAGACTATAGTAGCTGGCTACTTGGTAATTGAATGTTTAGCTTTGTATGCAGTTGCCAAACGGCTCTTCAGAATGTCTGTCTTCACACATTCACTTTTAATATACGAGTGGCCCAGTTGGTATTCATTACCTTGATGTTACCTTTCTGTTATTCTTTCTTTGAAGCACACAGGGTCCTGCTATGTAGCCCAGGCTGGTCTCAACCTCCTTCCTTAGCTTCCTGAATGCTGGGTAACAAGTATGTGGCATTATGCCTAACTATAACTTAAACCATTCAGATAGACATGTGGAGGTACCCAATTATCATTTTAGCTTGCATCTCCCTGATGACTGATGATATTGGGAAAATATTTTTGTGACCTTACCTATGTTTTGTAAAATGTCTCTTTTTTGTTATTGTTTATTTAATTTTTTTAACTCTTGAATTTTGACATTTCTTTTTACAATGCAGGTAATATATTTTAAAAGTTAATTAAAGTATAATTACATCATTTCCCCTTTCCTCTCCCTTCAACTCCTCCCACGCCCCCCTCCCCATTTCCTCTCAAATCCACTGTCTCTTTTCTGGTAATTATTATTGTTACCTATATATGTATATATGAATACATATGTAAATGTAGCATGCTGACTCCATTTAGTGTTGCTTGTGTGTGTGTGTATGTGTGTGTGTGTGTGTGTGTGTGTGTGTGTGTGTGTGTGTGTGTGTTTAGGGATGACTACTTGGAAGCCACTTAAGATGCTCATCCCTAGGAAGACTGATTCTTCCTTTTCACCATTCATTAATTTCCTGTAGTTCTTCATCTATGGGTGGGGCTCTGTGAGATTTTGCTCACTTGTGTTGGCATGTTAACTGTGTTATCATTGTTCAGGTTTGTTTAAGCATCCATTTTGTCAAGATTTCATGGGTGTACCTTCCTAACCAGAGCTAGAAGAGACATCTTATAGCAGATTTTCTGGTCTTCACTTCTTCCTCAATGTTCCCTGAGCTTTAGATGTAGGAATTGTTGCAGATGTTCACCTGGGACTGGACACCCCACAATTAGTTCTTCTCTGCATTTTGGCCAGTTGTGGATTTCTGTAGTGGTCTCTCTGTGTTGCAAAAAGAAACTTCTTGAGAGGTATGAGAGTCACATTTATCTGTGGGTATCAGTGTAGATATTTAGAATGCAGTTAGGAATTATACTGACTTAAGCTGGGAGGAGAAAGTTCTCCTCTTGGGTCCATAACCTCGCTAGTCATGGGTAGATGGCTAGTTTTCTAGCAGCAGGTACAATTTCTCCCTTGTTGAGCAAGCCTTAAACCCAAATAGATTTGGTGTTGGTTACTGCCAAAACATACAAATATTTACTCTTGCTGTGTAGCTTGCCTTTCATACCTTAACAGAGTTTAAATAGAATCTTAGAAAGAGAGAAGAAAAGAGGCTTGATTGAACAAGGACTAAGATAAGTAATGTCTGAAAAGTTCTCCAAACTGACAAGAGATGTAAATCTACATAAGCTGAAATTTACAGTAGCAACAAACATGAGCTTAGAGTAGTACCGCACACCCATGAACTCATCTAGTGGGGCAAGGGGCTAAGGCAAGAAGGTCACACTACAACTTTGAGGCTAACCTGGGCAATTTAGCAAGAGCCTGTGTCTTGAAATTTAAAAAAAAATGCATTTTTAAATTTATTTGTGTATGTAGTATCTCTTACAATCTCTCTGCATATACATGTGTGTGTGTCATGGAGCCCATGTGGAGGTCAGAGAATAATCCTCTTGTGTCAGCTCTCTTCTTCCACTACAAAGGTCCCAGGGGTCAACCCCATATCATCAGGATTGGCAGCAGGCACCTAAACCCATTGAGCCATCTCAGTGATCCTGAAACACTCTTTTTTTTTTTTTAAAGAACTTCTGTGGATGTAGCTCAGTGATAGCTCTCTTACCTAGTATATCAAGGCCCTGAGTTCAATCCCCTGTACTGAAATCAGCGCTAAGATATAATTACACTCTGAAAGCTAAGACAAACATCAAATCTTGAACACCTAGAGAAAAGATCCCTTAGATCTTTTACACATTGAGACAGCAAGAAACCAATTAGAATAGCAGCAAGTTCTTCACTGAAAATCATGGAGCCTTAAGGAAGTAGAGCAAGATTTTTCAGTAGTGGAAATAAAATGTCCTAGAATAACTACCACCCAGCTTTGTTGTTGTTGTTACCTTTCTATTGCTGTGATAAAATACTGGTGACTAAGGTAAATTATATAAAAGAAAGTGTTTAACCGGGGCTTATGGTTTCAAAGAGTTACAGTCCATGGTGTAGGAGCAAAATCTTGATGCCATGGACATCTGAGAGCTCACGCAGTAAAGCAGAGGTAGGAGGGGGGAGAATGAGATATTGGGAATGATGAGAGCTTTTGAAACCTCACAGTTTAAGTGACACACCTCCTCTAACAAGGCCACAGTCCTAACCCTTATCAAACAGTTCTATCAACTGGGGACCAGATATTCAAACATATGAGCTTATGGGGACCATTTTCATCCCAAGAACTACACCCTGAAAGTATTTTTCAGGAATGCATGAAGAATGGGGTTTTCTTAGATGAAGGGAAACACAGAAATTTTGTTTCCTCTTTAAAAAGGCCTGATACAGGATTAAAAGTGGAAAGAAAAGAATGGAAGAAAGAGCTTGGGGTGTCAGCCAGGAGGGACGAGTGAGCATGGAAGAAACACAGGGAAGGGGACGAATTTCCTGTTCCTCTTCAGTTTCTGAACTGTGCTTGATATTTGAAGGACAACTTATAATATTGTTAAATGTAATTCTAAATATCTGACAAAAATGGTTAAGGTGATTGTAAGTTGGAGTAAATGCATATAGGAGAGGGAAGATTTTTCTTTATGTGGGTTGGTAAGATGGCAGTACCAGCAGGTTGGATGTTATATATACATAGTGCATCATGGAGACAACAGAAACAGATACTGTGGTGCTTTGAATGAAGATGGCCCCATAGGCTCAGAGGGAGTGGCAGGTGTGTGGCCTTGTTGGAGGTGTGTCATTGGGGGCTTTGAAGTTTCATAAGCTCAAGCCGGCCTGGTGGTTCACTCTCCCTGCCTTTGGATCCTGATGTAGAACTCTCAGCTCCTTCTCCAGCACTATGTCTGTCCACATAATACCATGTGTCCAGCCATGATGATAATGGATTAAACCTAAGAATAAATAAAACCCTAATTAAGACTGAAAGACAAAACAAAACAAGGTATAATGGTATATATGGATGAAAATGTCATAATGAAACACATTGTTTTGTATGTTAACAGATTAAAAATATGTTGGAGGAAGGTCTAATTCATTGGTTCTGAGAGGCTGATTTCAATGCTGAGATCTGGTTACTGTCCCTTTGGAGGCATGCTCTGATTGGTTAATAAGAGTCACTGATGGCTAATTAGCTGGACAGAAAGAGTACAGGAAGGTGGGACTTCCTGAGATGGAAACAGGAACCCTTTACACAGAGGAATCTCTCTTTCTGCCAGGAGACATGGAAGCAGACAGATGTATCTGAGAGCTCTGGAAGGTACAGCAAGCCACATGGCTGATTGGGATTAGGTGGTCTGGGATTAATTTAGGAGAGCTAGTTGAGAGTCTGCCCAGCTAATAGTTAAGGGTTGAAACATTAAAAGGTCTTAGTGTAATTAATTATTGGGAGAAAGGAGCATGGTGGATTTTAGGTTGGAAGGCCTACAGCCTTCTAGCCACAGGCATCACAGCAGTTCCTGGTGGCTACCCTGCCAGGTACCCTGTTCCACTAGCCTAATATAACAGTTTAATGTTATTAATAAAAATTCATCAGCTGCCCCACCAGGCCACCTCACCAGGCCTATAGGCCTCTAAAGCAAGTCAGGCTTCCTGATCTCCAAGAAACAAAAATCATGTTTTATGATGTGTTTTAAGCTGTTTTGTCCTTTGGTTTGAATATTTTAATTTCACTAGAGAGCACTTTGAGCTTTACCCATTTATTCAACTCTTATTACACAGTTCAAATAAATGATAAACATGATTTCTAAAAACAGGAGCCAAAAAATTCTTTGCACAGTCTGTGGTCCTTTTCATGCTTTAAGAAGTATTTGGGTGGGTTGAGAGGAGAGGAGGGAAGACACCTAGGGTCATAGGTGGTCTCACTCTGGCTCCCAACCTTACACCTAGCAAAGTCTTGCACCAGGGAATCATAGCCTCTAAAGTTCTTTTTGTTTTGTTTTGTTTTGTTTTTCAAGACAGGGTTTGTCTGTGTATCTCTGGCTGTCCTGGACTCACATTGTAGACCAGGCTAGCCTTGAACTCATAGTGATCCTCCTACCCCTGCCTCTCAAGTGCTGGGATTAAAGGCATGCACCACCATGTCACGCAGTTACAGACAGTTGTAAATTTCCATGTGGTTGCTGGGATTTGAACCTGGGTCCTTTGGAAGAACAGCCAGTGCTTTTAACTGTTGAGCCATCTCTCCAGCCCAAAATGTGTTTTCTTAATTCCCCACCTCACATGTATTTGTGTGTGTATGAGTGTGTGTGTGTGTGTGACTGTGTGTGTATGTGACTGTGTGTGCACATTCATAGACCAGAGTAATGTACATGATATACTGATACAAGGTCTGTGGCTTAATGAACCCAGGGCTCACTGGTTTCATAAGTCTATGTAGTCAGCTTGCCTGGGTTCCCTGTGTCTGCCTCCCGAGCTCTAGGATTACAGGCAGGCCACTGTTCCAGCAACCTTTTGTGTGTGTATTGGGGATCCAAACTGCAGTCCTTATACTTGAATGACAAGTACTTTTTCCATGGAGTCATCTCCCCAGACCCATAAAACCTATTTTATAATTGAAAAGCTTAACATGAGCTTTTAAAGAAATACCCAGTGAGTAGAAGTTCCTACATTGTTTCAACCTTGGATTGTGCCTCATTTCAAATGAGCAGTAGATGTGTGTGTTGGGAGGGGAACTCATCAATACAGTAAAGACACTTTTCCAAAATTTCAGTGAAGTTTCCAGTTCCACCATGAGTGGTGGAGAGACAGGAGAGAATGTTTGAACTAATGCAGAGCCAAAGCGGAACTGGTCATTCATGCTTCTCACATGGTGTGGGAAAATGGGGCCCAAAGTAAGTTATGAATTGCTGCAGGATCAGAAGGCCTGGTTGTTCTCTTCAGACCCCTACACATCTAGACCTTCAGTCAGTATTTTAACTGAACTGCCTTTGTCCTTTACAAAAGGAAAGCATCAGTGTTTAACTGGTCTTGAGCTTTTTGCCAGTACTCATTTGATTGTCAGCATCTTCTCCCTGCTTCATCTTTAGTTTTAGAACATGAATGATCTTTTTGTGATAATTTTCTTTGATCTTCTTGTGCTTTCAATTCTTCTCATCTTTTAAAATAAGAACACCTTAATGTATCTGGTTTTCTGACCCTCATCCTTGCCTTAATGAGACTGATTGTATCAGTCACTTATCACTAATGACAACTGCTTCTTATGAAGCCCTTTGTGCACTCCCTTCCCTTCAAGTAATTGTAAAAGGAGCCAAAGAATCAACTGCCCTTCAAAGGTAATATTAACTCCTTTGTTGCTGTTGTCTTGGTCATGTTCTTGCTACCCCACTCAATTAAAGCAGTGCTCTGTGCCAGTGTACAGGTTTCCTTCAAGGATCATGTCTTTGGAGCATGCAAATTTACACCTGCATTTACATGGCCACTGGGGATCCAAATTCTAGTGCTCTTGTTTGCAAGACAGGTGCTGTAACTGTGTAGCTCTCTCCACAGCCTACACATTGTATTTCACTGGCTAAAATGCTAGACTGCTGGAGATGTGTTGGATAAGAAGGGTGTGATGCTTAGTGTTAACATTCAAGTTGACAGAATCTATAATCAACAGGGACACAGGCCACTGAACATGTTGGTGGGGGATTATCTGTATGACATTAGTTGATAGTAAAGACCTGTATTAATTGTGGCTAGGACTGTTCCTGGGCAGGGGACTATAGACTATATACAGTAGAGAAGGAGCTGAGCAGCGGTTGTATCCATTCCGCTCTTCTACCGACAGAAGACATAACGTGACCAGCTTCTTCAAGGTCCTGATGCCTTGAATTCTCCACCATGATGAAATTTACCTCAAAGTGTGAGCTAAAACAAATCCTTTGTCCCTTATGTTGTTTTACATTTAAAAAACCAAAGCTGTTGGGTTGTTAAGATGGCTTAGCAGGTAACAGTGCCTGCTGTCAAGGCTAATGACTGAAGTTTGATCCCTGGGAGTAACAAGGTGGAAATAGAAAGCCAACTTCTACAAGTTGTCCCTGACCCCTCCATGTACCATGGTGTGGGCACACACACACACACACACACATGTGCACACATGTACACACACAAAATACATAAAGGTAAAAAATTATTCATTTATTGTTTGTGTGTTTGAGCGTGCGCACACACACACACACACACACACACACACACACACACACAATTCCTTGGTGTGCAGGTGTGCATATAGAGATCAGAGGACAACGTTGGGGAGTTAGTTCCTTACATTCACCTTCCAGGAATTGAATCAAGTGTGGCAAATGTGGTGGTTTTAATGAGAATGTCCCCCAAAAGCTTCTGTATTTGGATACTTGGTACCCAGTTTGGGAGAGATCTAGGAGGTGTGGCCTTGTTGGAGGAAGTACTGGAGGCAGGCTTTGAGAGTTTAAAGACTTGTGCCATTTTCAGTTCTGTCTGATGTGTGCTCATATTTTAAGAAGTGAGCTCTCAGTTTCCCGTTCCCGGCCTCTCTACTTGCTGCCTGCTGCCATGCTGTCCTGCCACCATGCAGTCCAACCCTCAGGAACCATAAACCAAAATAACCCTTTTCTTTTACAAGTTGCCTTGGTTGTGGTGTTTTATCTCAGCAGCAGAAGAGTGGCTAACACACCAAGCCTGCACAGCCTCTACCTGCTGAGCCATCTTGCCAGCTCTTGAGTTGCTTTTGTCAAAATAGTTCATCACAGCAACAGGAAAAAAAAAAAGATAAGACAAAGGAGGTATCAGAAAAAAGCTGCTGCATAATTTCTGAAACTGAAATTAAGACATAATTGTTTAGTTGTTTTCCAGCTAGCAATTTGGTGACATTGGATATGGGATTTATTGCACAGTGTTGAATAGTGTGGATACAGTAGGATTGAAGAGACTAATTTTCTTTCTGTAACAACAAATGCCTTAAGTGTGTACCTTTATTTAAAAAATACTGCTCCTAGGAATTTATCCAATGGCAAAAGTGTAGACAAGAGGGAAAGGTATATGTATACACGTGGATATTTGTTACATCTAAGTGTATCTAACCTGTGGTCTACAGGCTGCATATAGTTACAAGTAGCCAAAGATATTTATAAATATGGCCCAAAACAAAATCATAAACTTTAACACACTGAGATTCATTGCCCCTAGAGGCACTGCAGATGCAGCTGCTGTGTCACATGTGGCACAGAGGAGACCACCACCAGTTTGGTGCCAGGGAGCCTGGAGATGGAACTAGCCTGTGATGACCACCAGTTCAACTCTAAGCAAGCATGAGATGAGCTGAGATGAATGCCAGTCTGATGCCACACAGGCCTGGGGGTCAGACCATACTGAAGATGACCCCTGCCAGACACCATAATGCACAATGCACAATGGGCATAGCACTCCTGAGACCACTCCTGAGACAATCCCAGACACTCAGGGATCACTAAGAGGAGCAAGTAAGTGATGGAGAAATGGAAGAGAAAGAGAAACAAAAAATGTATGTAAATCAAAGAGAGGCTGAATTGCAAATTTGAGGGTAGTAAGGCACAATCTGATGTGAGTAGCCAGTGATGCCATTTAGGGCCACAATGGGGTCCTGGCCTCTGCTGCCAACAGGGGCCATACCTAGGTGGATGGTCCTGTTACCACCAAAAGCCAGGTGGACATCCCTGGTCTGAGTTGCCACCCGGGGACATGTTGATGTCTGATGACTATGCAGAACTGGCCCACCCCATGTGAGCATCATGAGAGAAATGGCTATAGAGGCATGGGAACAGGAGAGCTCACCCTGCTCTTAACCAGCTACAGTACTCAGGAGAGCAGGCCCTGCACATTTCAGGTGATGTGAGTGAGCTGGCCCCAAGGATGCAAGCTTTGGAGAGCTGGCTCTACCACTCATCTCCCTGTGATGGCATGAATGAGGGAGAGATACCCTCCTCTTCCTCACACCTTATCACCCATAGCAGGTGGGAGACCTGGCTCTGGGATCACAAGAATAGAAGAGCTGTCCCTGCCCCTCACATGCTGGAGCATTCAGGAGAGCAGGCCCTGCATCTTGCCTGGGCAGTATAGTACAGCTGGCCCTGGATGTGGGGGTTGTGGGTGAATCAACCCCGAGGGTATGAGTGTGGGAGAGCCAGCCCTGTCTTTTGCTTGCTTTGTAGTGGTGTTGGCTAGGGAAAGATCCCTTCCACTCTTTCACCCTCACCACAGGTAGCAGGCAGGACAGTTGGCCCTGATGGAGTCATGAGAGCAGGAGAGCTGGTCCATCCCCTTACCTGCTGCAGCACTCAGGAGAGCAGGCCCTGCACCTTACCTGGGTAGCACAGTAGAACTGGCCCTGGATGTGGGGGTTGCAGGCCCAGAACCAGCGCTTTGAATTGGCCCACCCCAACTTCATGTATGAACTGCTGGAGTGCATAAAGAGACCAGTTCCACAGACCCAAAACTACAGGATCTCCATGACACAGGGTAACAACAGCATATCTGAGTAGAGTCCCAGTGATATTTCAGTATTGACAAAGTAGCAGAAGCCAGAGGCCTCGTACCAGACCAACGAATCAATTTAATGAACATTTGCAAGCAAAAAAATGTGGACAAAAGGGAATATTGTGGGACACACTGAGACACACTACAGCTTCCACAATGAGATCCTTTTTTTTTTCCTGTTGGGAGGGGTTGAAAGGGTGGAGGGCAGGTATGAGGGGAGGTGGGAGATGACTAGGAACCAGGTGCATGATGTGAAATTAACAAAATAAAAAAACAATAAAAATAAAAAAAAAACCATGTAAAGCAGAAAGGACTGATTTTGTCTCTCATACAGTTCAAGAGCACACTGCATCATGGTGTTGAAATCATGGCAGCAGGAGGTGGGAGAGCCGCACTGCACTGGCAGGCAGGAAATAGGGCGGCAGATATACACTGCTGCCCAGCCCCTCTCTTTACTTGTCCAGGGTCTCACCCAGGGACTCATACCACCCATAAGTAGACATTCCCACTTCAGTTAACACAATCAAAATAACCCTCCACAGGCTTGCCCAGTGGCCTGCCTCTCAGGAGATTCTAGACTCTGTCAAGTGGACGATTAACAGTGTCACAATTCCACTCCTTGCCAACTAGATATTTATACATATGACTTTTAAACCATAACCTTTTACCTCGTGTCCCCACAAGACATGACCATGTTATAAAATAAAAATCATTCTGTCCAAATCTAAAAATCTACATAGTCTTCTAACACTTTAAAAGTCCAAAGCTGGGCTAGCAAGATGGCTCAATGGGCAAGGGTACCTGAAGCCAAACCCAATGACCTGGGTTTGATCCTTGTGACCTACATGGCAGAAGAAGAAAATCAACTACAAATTGTCTTCTGACCTCTACATGCACATTGAAGTATATGTATGTTCATATATTCACAAAATAAATAAAAATCCAGTCTTTTAACTGCAAGCTCCTATAAAAGAAAAAAATAAGCAATATAATTTCAACATGTAATGTCATAGTGAACGTTCTTATTCTAAAAGGGAAGAATCAGAGCATAGCAAGGAGTGCTCATGTCTAAGCAAGACCAAAATCCAGCATGGCAAACAATATAGTCTGCAACTCCATGTACAGTAGCTAGGGCTAATGATGAAAGTGGTTGGGCTCCAAAGGGCTTAAGTAGCCCCAACCCCCCGCCTTAGCCACTTGCAATATAAATAGCCTGTCTTGGGCCAGCTCTACGCTGTATGCTTACAGCTCTCTTTGTTGGGCATCCCATGGTCTTGAAATCTGCAACATCTTTAGGTCTTCACTGCACTCTCGGCTTCACCTTTAGCTTTGGCCAATGGCCTCTCAAGGTCTTCTTACAGGACTCCAATCTTGCCACACACTGCCTGGCCTCAGCTGCTTTCTGAAACTGTGGAGCAAGATTCTATGACCCCCTCCATCTTATATCTTGCATGTCTCCAGAATAGTACCATGTGACAACACTGCCCAGTTCCACTGCCAGTTCAGGAAGGATCCTGGCCTTCTTGGACTGTAGTTACATGAGCTTCTGAATACTGACCCTGGGGAGACTCTCTCCCAGGCAGTTGATTTTGAGGGTCAGGGAACCCTCTCAACTACATTCTCAGTTGGAGCTTTCTCCTGTCACATAACTTTGCACCTTTACAAGTTAGAGACTTTTGTGGGAGGGGTCTCACCCTCAAGACACTTCTCCTGTTGTCACAGTGCACAGCACCAGGTTCTTGTTGATGGAGCTCATCTTGCAACAATTACAGCTGCTTTGTTGTCTGTACTCTTCATGGCTAACACTTTATTTAACCTTGCTCTCACACCTTTCCTCTGCCAAATAAGTTAGCCAGATTATGGGCCAAAATACCACATACATAGCCCCAAGTCCAATTCATTTTTTTTATAATTTTTAAAATTAATTAATTTATTGAAGTTACATTCTGATCACAGCCCCCCTCCTCCCTACCCAGTCTCATCCTCCCACCCTTTCCTCCTCTCCAAGTTCAATTTTTTCCTTTTAAAAATTTATTTATTTATTTTACATTCCTATTGCAACACCTTTCCCTCCCTTCCTCCTAACCCCAACCTCCCACCCACTTCCCCCTTAACACTCTCCTCACTCACTACCACCCCACTTGAGCACATCAGGGCTAAGTGGCTCCTCTTTCACTGAGGCAAGACAAGGCAGCTATGCTAGGAAAATAAGGTCCAGAGGGAGGCAACAGAGACCAAGTCTGAGATAGTCCCTGGTCCAATTGTTAGGGGATCCACTTGAGGACCAAGAAGTCCATCAGCTTCATATGTGTAGTGAGTGTGCCTAGGACCAATCCATGCAAGTTCTTTGGTTGGTAGCTCAGTCTCTATGAGCTCCCTCTGTCTGAGTTAATTGGCTATGTAGGTCTTCTTGTGGTATCCTTGGCTCCTCCAGCTCCCTCAAACCTTCCCCCAACTCTTCCACAAGGCTCGCTGAGTTGCGCCTAATGTGTGGCTGTGTGTCTCAGCATCTGTTTCCATTATCTGCTAGATAAAGCCTCTCAGATGGCAGTTATGTTGGGTTCCTGTCCAATTCCCTCTCTCCTTCCACTTATGGTGTCTATTTTATTTCCCCTACATAGAGGGATTCAAGCATCATCCGTTGAGCCCTCCTTGCTACTTAGTTTCTTTGAGTCTGTATTTGTAGCATGGTTATCCTGTATGTAATGGCTAATATCCCCTTATGAGTAAGTACATACCATGTGTGTCTTTCCAGGTCTGTGTTACCTCACTCAGGATGATCTTTTCTGGTTCCAATCATTTACCTGGAAATTTCATGATGTCCTTGTTTCTAATAGCTGAGTAGTATTCCATTGTAGGGGCCAAGTCTGGACTCTACAAGTCCAACTCTTAACAGGGTTTTTGTTTCCAATGAAACTTCATTAGCCAGGCTTTCACAGTCCACATTTCTCAAATTCTTATATCTCAAGATCTTACCAAAATTAAACTCTGTTTAAAGCATTCAAAGACTTTTATAACTCAAAGTTCCAAACTCTTCCACATTCCAGGTGCAAAGCAGTTTCAATGGCCTAACAGCAGCTGTCTTAGTCAGTGTTGCGTTGCTGTGAAGAGACACCATGACCACAGACAACTCTTACAAAGGACAACATTTAATTGGGGCTGGCTAACGTTTCAGAAGGTTAGTCCATTGCCAGCATAGCAGGAAGCATGGAGGCATGAGGCAGACATGGTGCTGGAGAAGGAGCTTCAGAGTTCTACATCTAGACTTGCAGTCATCAGGAAGAGAGAGACATTGGCCTAGCTTAAGCGTTTCAAACCCCAAGCCCACCCCTAGTGACAGGCGTACTCTAACAAGGCCACACCTCCTAATCCCTGTCAAATGGTGACATTCCCTAATGACCAAGCATTCAAATAAATGAGTCTGTAGATGCCATTCCTATTTAAGTCACCACAGCCACATAGTTATATTTATCATAGCAATACCCCTAATTCTTGGAACCAGTTTCTGACTTGGTTTCCTTTCCTGTTGCTAAGATAAAATACCTTGACAAAAGCAATTAAAGGGAAAAAGGGGTTATTGATAATCACAGTTCAAGGATACAGTACATTGTGACCTGGAAGCCATGGCAACAGGAGCTTGAGATGGCAGGCCACACTGCATCAGTATACATTCATTGTTCTCTGCTTTCTGACTGCAGATGCAAGAACACAGACAAGGATTCTGGCCAGCGAATGGTACCATCTACAGTGAACAGTTCTTCTTACCTCAACACAATCAAAAGGATTTTCCATTGGCATTCTCAGAAGCCATATCCCAAGTGACATAAGATTCTGTCAAATTGACAATTAACACTAACCATCATACATCTATATGGAAAAAGCATAACTCTGTTTTTACTCTATGTAACTATGTCATAGCTGGAGTATAATGCAGACATTTTATGCAAACATTACACATGCAATACATGTATGTGTATGCATGTATGTACTCTAACATCTGAGTAGAGGTGTTAGTAAAGATAGTAGCAGGCTATAGATGGTTGATTTGAGTGAGGTTCAACGTGGAAATGAATTATTTGTAGTACATAGGCAAAATACACAGAAACCCAAGAAACTGCATAGAATCTGGGGGTTTTAAGAGTGCAGGAGATGGAATGTTATTGGCTGACCTGAAGGGGCAAGAGGAATTAGGCATGCAGGGTTATGTGAGAAGGCCATTTCACAGGTCTTGGGACTTTTCCTAAGAAATGAATGGTTGTCTTGGCTCCTTACTTTTTTCTTTTGTTTTCTCATTCTCTAAGGCCAGCCAGAAGCCAGACTGTAAAGAGACACTTTGATGCATTCTATGTAGATTAGTTTCTTTTTTTAAAATAAATAAATTTATTTATTTGTTGCTTCAGGTTACATCTCCATCATATTGTCCTCTTTTCCCCCTTCCAAGCCCCGCCCTCCCACCCTCTACCCCCTAACCCTTCCATCCTGCTCCTCTGGAGTGGAGTGTCCCTACATAACAGTCCCTTGCCCCAGTTCAGCAGTCATATGAGGGCCAAGAGCCTCCTCATACACTGGGGGCCTACAAGGCAGTACCACCAGTGAAAAGTGTCTCATTGCCAGGGAGGGAAAACTAAAAAACAAACCAATCAACAAACAAACAAAAACAAACATAAAATAAAAAAAATAAGAAGTCTATGTCCATGTTCCCTTTGGTGCGTTGGTTGTAGTATAGATATCCTGTACTATATAGCTAAAATCCGACTGTAAGTGAATAGATGCCATGTGCATCCTTCTGTGTCTGGGTTAGCTCACTCAGGATGAGCTTCTATAGTTCCATCCATTTGGCTGCAAATTGCATAATTTCATTGTTTCTGATAGCTGAGTAATATTCCATTGTGTAGATGTACCACAGTTTTTTTTAATTTATTTTTTATTTCTTCAAGTTACATCTCAATCACAATCCCCTCCCTACTCCCCCCTCCAGTCCCACCTTTCCACCCTCCTCCCCCTCAATCCCCCCATCCTCTTCCCTTCCTTTTTTTTTTTTAGTTTAAGGTATTTCTTTTTTCCCCCCAACAGCTCTCCCTTTCAGTTCAAAAAATGGTTCTTTTTCTTATAACTATAAATATAATACAAAACAACAGAAATAAATAGGCCACGGTTATGAGAGTTATATGGCTTAGCATACATTCCCAATGTCCAGTCCAT
>CAJQZJ010032137.1:5853940-5884328 GCA_907164525.1 Lophiomys imhausi | reverse complement strand
AACTTTAAACTCATGGAGATGGTTAGATAGTAGAATGTTAAAGTCAGGTGCCAAATACATATGGACTGGACATTGGGAATGTATGCTAAGCCATATAACTCTTATAATCGTGGCCTATTTATTTCTGTTGTTTTGTATGGTATTTATAGTTATAAGAAAAAGAACCATTATTTGGACTGAAAGGGAGAGCTGTTGGGGGGAAAAATAAATACCTTAAACTAAAAAAAAAAAAAGAAGGGAAGAGGATGGGGGGGTTGAGGGGGAGGAGGGTGGAAGGGTGGGACTGGAGGGGGGAGTAGGGAGGGGATTGTGATTGAGATGTAACTTGAAGAAATAAAAAATAAATTATTAAAAAAAAACTGTGGTACCATTCTTCAGTTGAGGAACATCTGGGTTGTTTCCAGTTTCTAGCTATTATAAATAAAGCTGCTATGAACATAGATGAGGAAACTTCCTTATGATTCCATGAGGAGTCATTTGGATGTATACCCAGAAGTGGTATGGCTGGGTCCTGAGGCAAAGCTATTCCAAGTTTTCTAAGATTTTGCCATACTGACCTCCATAGTGGTTGCACAAACCTGCATTCCCACCAGCAATGGAGTAGGGTTCCCCTTTCTCCACACCCTCACCATCATGTGCTGTCCAACACCCCTTCTTGCTAAAAGTTCTGGAGAGAACGGGCATACAAGGACGGTACTTAGAAATAATAAAGGCAATATACAGCAAGCCAGTGGCCAACATCAAATTAAATGGAGAGAAACTTGAAGCATTTCCTCTAAATTCAGGGACAAGACAAGGATGCCCACTTTCACCATATCTCTTCAATATAGTACTTGAAGTTCTTGCTAGAGCAATAAGACAACTAAAAGAGATCAAGGGGATACAAATTGGAAATGAAGAAGTCAAATCACCCCTATTTGCAGACAATATGATAGTATACATAAGCGAACCCAAAAATTCCACCAGAGAACTCTTACAGCTGATAAACACCTTCAGCAAGGTGGCTGAATAAAAAATTAATTCAAAAAAATCAGAAGCCCTTCTCTATACAACAAACAATGGGATGAGAAAGAAATAAGGGAAACAACCCCCTTCACAATAGCCACAAACAATATAAAATACCTGGGGGTAATTCTAACCAAGCAAGTAAAGGACCTGTACAACAAGAACTTCAAGCCCTTGAAGAAAGAAATGGAAGAGGCCTTTAGAAGATGGAAAGATCTCCCATGCTCATGGATAGATAGGATCAACATAATAAAAATGGCCATCCTACCAAAAGCAATATATTGATTCAATGCAATTCCTATCAAAATACCAACACAATTCTTTATAGACCTGGAAAGAGCTATTCTCAATTTCATATGGAACAACAAAAAACCCAGAATAGCTAAAGCAATCCTGTACAATAAAAAAAACATCTGGAGGTATCACCATCTCAGATCAGTTTCTTAATGTGCATGGTCACGCAGTGAGAACATAAGTAGTGTTATAAACAGAGAATGTGCAGTTCAACCAATGCCTGCCAACATGCTAATAGAGGAAGTTTAGGGTGTTTTAGTCAGTGACATCACCATGACAAAATAAAATGAGGTAAGCAATTGTCCGAGGAGGAAAGGTTTCTTTTGGTCATGGCTTTAGTGTGTTGTTGCTTGACTCCATTTCTTTTGGATCTGTGGTGAGTCCGAATGCCATGGTAAGGAGTTTGAGGTAGGGAAATACTGTTCACTCAGTGTCAGTCAGGAATGGCTGGGGAGGAGTCCCAAAGTCTTCAAGGGCATCTTTCCAGTGCTCTGACTTCATTTTATTAGACCCCATCTCCTAAAGTTCCTACCTCCTCCCAATAGCACTGTGGGCTAGGGAACATTCAAACAGTAGACATTGGGCTTATGAGTGAATGTTTTTCCCCTTTAATTGTATTTCCTTGTTTTTAGAAAATAAACATATATATATATATATATATATATACATATATATATGAGACAGAGTATCACTATGCAGGGATTGGACCTTGCTATATAGACTGGGTGGCCTTATACTGATGGAGACCTTCCTGCCTCTGCTTCCTGAGGGCTTAGATTAAAGGTGGTGCTAACACATCCAGAGGTGACAGCTTCTTTCTTCTCCTTCCTCTTCCTATGCCTCCTCCTTTCCTTCCTCTTCTTCTTCCTTCTCCTCCTCTCCCTTCTTCTTTCTTTTTGAGAAAGCTTTGCAGCCAGGCCTGGCACTCCCTATGTGTTCTAGACTGGCCTCAGACAGAGCTCCACCCATTCTGCCTCCCAAGTGCTGGGATTAAAGGTGTGCACCATCATGCTTGACCTTATTTTTAAATTAAAGTTCTTTTCATGTAAATAGATATCTTTAAACTATCTGAAAATTATGAATTAGTTTTCGCCATAATTTGGTTGTCTTATATCTATACTACCAAATGTCCCTTGTAATCTTTAACCATCCTTGCTACAAAATATCCCTAGGGATTTAGCTAGATGGCTCAGAGGCAGAATTATCTGCCACACAAGCTTGAATTTAGATCCCCAGAGCCTGATGTGGTGGTATAAATCCTAGAGCTCCCATGGCAAGACAGGAGGTGAAGTCAGGAGAATCCTTGGAAGTGATCTCTGTGGACAGCAGGCATGCATGTGGTATACACACACAACTCAGGCAACACTCACACACAAACACACACACACACACACACACACACACCTGACAGAAAGTCATTAGATGAATCAATAAATATCATTATTAAAACATTTAATAATTAAACATTAAAACTAGCCTGACACATACAGTAACACTCACACACAACTCACAACTCAGGCAACACTCACACACACACTCGCCTGACAGAAAGTCATTAGATGAATCCATAAATATCATCATTAAAACAATTAATAATTAAACATTAAAGCTAGCCTGACGCATACAGTAACAGAGACCTTTCTGTGAATTAAAAGGGTGTAAGGTGCAGACAAATACCTAAAGTCCTGTGGTCTCCACACATGTCTTGTGGCATGCATACGCATGCATTCCCACACATATGTGTAGAAAAATGGCTAATTAAATTGTTTAACCAGTATTTATATTATATTAATTGATCAGCAGCTGTTAGTCCTTAACATGCCACTATAAATGAATACACATAGACACCACATGGATTTTAACAAGCCTAGGCCTGAGTTGTACAATCCTAGCCCATCTAAGCTAGCTCATAATTCTATTACCCAAATATGACCCCATATATACATACGTCCTTTTGGATTGCTATTCTCCACACTATGGCGATGTTCCAGGCTACATGGAAGGATCTTCTTTAATCTATCCCATGGCATGTGTCTCCCTTGCTTGCTCCTGGCTTCTCCTGTGAGCTTCTTCCTCCCAAAATGGTCTCTGTCTCTCAAGCCTGCACACCTTAGTCCTGCCTACCTCTGTCTTTGCCCAATCTCCAGGCCTCAGCATTTATTTAACCAACAGAGACAAAGTAAGTAACAGACAGCAAGCAAGACCAATCAACATTTAGAATGCTTAATACTACCCCATCACAAATGCATAAACATATACACCCATAAAGAAAAAAAGTATCTTCAGGGCTTCTGTAGCCAGAAACAAGAAAATGTCCTAATCCAGTATTTGCATTTGAGGTTGGGGGAGGTTAAAGGTTTTATTTTGGAATATTCCCTCTTGGTGAATTTTTTGGGAGGGATTTTTCTGCCAGCTAGAGCTATATAAAGAAAAATTTTCTAAGGTCTTTAGAAAGAAAGTTTAAAAAACTCTATATATGCCTATATGTAGATAGAATATTAAGGTATTAAATGAGGGTCTGGAGAGACAGGTCAGTAGTTAAGAAGAACACTGGCTGCTCTAGAGGGGGACCTTGGTTCAGTTCCCAGCACCCACATGCCGGCTCACAACCATCTGTAACTCTAGTTCCAGGGGCCCTGATGGCCTCTGTACATACCAGGCATGCGTGTGGTATAGATACACAATTCCGGCAATGTGCATGCACACACATACACATACACACACTTGAAAGGAAGTCATTAGATGAATCAATAAACAGCATTATTAAAACATTTCTTTTTGAGATATCTGGTCTTGACCAGTACAGGGTAGTCTCAAACTCACCACCTTGAAAGTGCTGTGATTCACTCCTGAGATGGATGATGGTCCCCAAAATCAGCCCATGCCCTCTCTTTTGAATTGTGGGAAGTGTGGGTGGGAACTTAGGTCTAGGATGCGCTTTATTGGCTAGGATTGGGATGCTGGCGATGCTATATGGAAAAAAGTGGGCTTACCTGCGACCATTTGTGGGTTGCTTCTACGTGCCACAGTGAAGGTAAACCTTTGAGGTGTGTCCATGTGCTTCAGAGAGGTGGGCAGGAACAGGAGAGTGCAGGACTCCACTCCTGCTGAACTCATAGGGCCTGAGACCCTAGAGACATCCAGGGTTTAAGTCTACCCAATCACACTTCCTGGGCCACATATCTCTGGAGTCACCCCCAACAACTACTATTTCAAAGCAGGTGAAATATTAAAATCTAGTTTATATATTTTCATATATACATTGTCTTTACTTAATAAACTTATATTCTTTTTTTTTAAGAAAGTGCTGTGATTGTAGGCATGTGCCATCAGAGCCAGCTTATTTAACACTGAGGATTAAAGTAGGCCTTGTCCATGCCAGCTGAGCTATATCTCCAACCCTAAGCATTATTCTTTAAATGATTTATTAAGTCAAAGTAAGGCCAAAAAGCCTACCACATGCCATTAATTGGTATGTATCAAACATTTATATTATTGATTAGAGAACTCTGCTCTCTCATGGAACAGCTGTAATGTGTACTCGTTTTTCTTTATTGTAAAGTCTTAGGACTTTGATAATAATGTATAATCTTTCAGAAGTGTTGTTGATGTTGACTACACTTGACCAGAGATGAGCATTTTATGGTCTGTCTTCGTCAGAAAATTTTTGCTTTGTGTAAAACATTCAACTATGTAGAGGTAAAATTTCTCCTCTTCCCAGGTATTACTTTTCTCTTTAATGGCACATTGAAAAAAAATTGTTCTTTGAATTATCTTCTGGGGGGAAAGTGGGAAGATGTGTGTGGTGTGTAAAAATACTAAGAATCAAAAGTACTGGTAAAAGGAGCCCCTCAAAAGCAGACAGAAGAAAGACATGTGATTCCTGTCACTGCTGCATAAAGACACAAAACACAGAGGCTCAGAGCAAAGCTGGTCATCATGCAGTTCTGTGTGCCCCTGCTATGACATAGTTCTCATGGGCTTCCACAGAGAGCCACCTGTGCTACATTCTGCTCTGGAAATGTAAGAGCGATCCTGCTGGAATCCAGCCTTCTCACTTACCAGTTTGTAGAACTGTAGAACTCCTCTTCTCCCGCCTCCCCTGTCACCCATCTTTTCCTGACCTGTGTTGGGTTCTCTTTCCTCCTTTAAATTGTGATTGTACTAGACCCACCAGATGATCTACTGTTTCAAAGTCATATAACCTGCAACCTTCACTACTCCTTGACATACAATCTAATATATCTATAAATTCCAGGAATTAGGAGTTTGGTAGGCCATTGTTCTATCTATCATTGTTATAATCTGTTTTTTGGTCTCTAGGCATGCCTACCTGTACTACAGGTAAAACACATTTGCCCCATCCCAAAATCTCCAAAGAGCTCATATCATTAGAACATCAATGCAAAGTACAAAAAGCTCAACAAGACAATCTCCTGGATTCAAATCATTGTAACACATACCACCAGCCAACAAAAACCTTCAGTTAAACCAACTAGCACAAATGTTCTGAACAGCAATAGGTAAATTAAAGCTGTTCTTTAATTCAGTTATTTAGATGATTTGTTTTTATTTACATGTATATGTGTGTGTCTGTTTACTTTAGTTTCTTGTGAATGTGTTGTTACTTTTACCCATCATGACCCCTTTTCTTTCTTTGTTGATGGAGATTGATTCCAGGACCTTATGTAGGCTAAACACATGTTTTGTGATTTGTTTTTTAGGTAGAGGACATGTGTTGGGAAATGTCAGGTTGGAATATGTCCTTTCTATCCCCCTTCCATCTTCCCTCTTGTATTTTCTCATTATGTAGCCCAGGCTGGCCACAAACCCTGGATCCTGTTGCCTTAGCATCCAGAGTGCTGGGATTACAGGAAAGCTGTACCACTCTAACTCCTTTCTTTACTTTGCAAGATGGTTATATTTATAAGACAAATACCATTTGGAATTGGGAGACATTTCTAATTTTTAATCATAAAATTATAGAACAAAATGAAAATATAAATTGTAGGTATAAGATTATTGTGTAATTCAAATGCTGATTTCTATACCATCCATATCTGGTTGCAATTCTTGTTCTGGAGAATCTCATATCTCAATGTTGTGTAAATACTGCTCCCCAATTGTGCACTGATATGTCAATAAAGCAGCTTAAAGCTAATCACTGGAATTTCTTCCCTTCAGGGGAGGAGGAGTTAGAGGAGGAAGTAGGGGAATTCAGTCACAGGAAGAGGTGCAGGAGACCCGAGGAGAGAGCCAGCTGAGTCAGGAAAGCCACACATGCAACTATCTGTGGGATTTATGCTGAGGGGAAGTCAGAGTAGCCTAGAGGGTTAAGAATATGGAGTGATTCCTAAACAACTCAAAATTTAACTATGAGACTCTAGCAATCTATTCTTCAACCACCTCAGAGACCTGAGAGGGATATATATGTCTGATTATACAGGAAGTGCAGGGCCAGCAGCTTCCAAAACCAAGAAATGAAATACCAGTGGCTGCCTGGAAAATTCCCATTTTGTCTCCATACATTACAGCATCAATCTTGAGCCTGTTTGGCCCCGTTTCTCTGACAGACATTCATTGTAGAGCAGGAATTATGAGGGACTTACCTACCCTGTCTTGGCAGAGCTAAGCTGTCGACTTACCTGCTTCCAAGTATTGTCCTGTTTGGACAGCATTCTGTCTACAGTTGAAGCAAGGAATTTTTCTTGCCAAGAGATAGGCTTGCCACTAATTCAACCATCTCCCACTGGAGATTCTTCAATGCTCATCTTCTACTTGGAGTAGAATAGGGGGTGCTGTCAGGAGCTGACATGTCTCTATACAAAAAAAAAATCTTAAGTTAAGAAAACATCTTTGAATGCTATATTCTGCAGATCTCTTGAAGTTTTTGAAGACCACCTATCTATCTCTTATATTTGGATAAGCAAATGTTGCTTGTCTCTTAGCAACTTGATTTCTGATTAACTTAGAAAATAACTGTGATAGACTGTCCTAGTACCTAACAAAATGACATGCTTGAGTGACTATTAGTTTGAATTTCTTAATTATCCTAAACAGTTTATGACAGTTGGTAGCAAAAGGCCAAAACTTCACATTTAATTTTTAAGCATTACCTAGAGTTGTTTAGGAATTAAGAGGGTGTTCTGGATCTAAGAAGATGTTTTTAAAATTGTGATGCAAGTTAAGGATGGAAGCTGAGTTGGATATAGAACTTTAAACTCATGGAGATGGTTAGATAGTAGTATGTTAAAGTCAGGTGCCAAATACATATGGACTGGACATTGGGAATGTATGCTAAGCCATATAACTCTCATAATTGAGGCCTAATTATTTCTGTTGTTTTGTATTGTATTTATTGTTGTAAGAGAAAGAGCCATTTGTTGGACTGAAAGGGGGAGCTGTTGGGGGGAAAAAGATATACCTTAAACTTAAAAAAAGGGAAGGGGATGGGGGGTTGAGTGGGAAGAGAGTGGGACTGGAGGGGGGAGTAGGGAGGGGATTGTGATTGAGATGTAACTTGAAGAAATAAAAAATAAATTAAAAAAGAATATAGAGTTATAACTGCTCAGTTCTTGTGTTGTGAAGATTGATTAACACATAATATAATAGAGTCTCAATTATTTGGATGATAGCCAGGTAAACTGGAAACAAACACAATATTATATGAAATTACACTAACAATAGATATATAGAGCCACAGATAAATAACAAAACATAAAGTCAAAGGAACATTCCAGAGCCATCTCGAAAAGTTCCAAACATACCTTAGCTTTGACATCTGTAGCTAAACAACATTTACTCAACACACATCATATCCACTCTTGAAATTTTAAAATAAGTTATTTGTCTTTCTATGTGTGGAATTTCTGCTGGTAAGATTGAACTCTGGCGTCACTGGAAAGCCCCTGAGTTCAGTGCTAATAAAGATGGACTCCTATTTTTCAGCGGAATCCTTTCTTCTGCCTGATCTGGGGAAATTCCAGATCTTCCAAGGAATGTCACATAGCCCAACCTTTTCCTGATAAGAAACCCACCCTGTTGGGGTAGTGTTAAGCATTCTAAATGTTAATTAATTGGTCCTGCTTGCTGTCTGTTACTTACATTGAATCTGATTGGTTAAATAAAATGCTGAGGCCTGAGATTGGGCAAAGACAGAGAAAGGTAGGACTTCCTGGGATTAGAGCAGGAAGCCTGTGCTTTAGACAGAGTATTAAAACATTCCAGCCAGCAGCAGGAAGAAGGCATTCCAACCAGGAACAGCAGGAAGGAGGCACACACCATGGGTTAGAAAAAAGAACCTCATTCCACATGGCCAGGAACATCGGCATATCATGGAGAATGGAAGTCCAAGGGGACGTATGTATATATGGGGTCATATTTGGGTAATAGAATTAAGAGCTAGCTTAGATGGGCTAGGATTGCACAATTCAGGCCAAGGCTTGATAAAATCCACGTGGTGTTTCTGTGTATTCATTTATAATGTCTTGATCAGGATTAGCTGCCGAACCAATTAACAATAACATAAATACTGGGCAAATAATTTAATTAGTCATATTTTTTGTACAAATGGTGCCCAATGTGGGGCATTATGAATTCCTCCATTTTTAATCTAGGTGATTAATTCCACTCTCGAATTCTGTTTAGAAGGCTGCCAGTTTTTTAGTATGTACGCAGAGCTAAGCCTTAGTTCTCCACCTTTGCTGCAAGTCAATAGCTTTTGTTAAGTTAGCTGCACCTTTGAAATGCATTTGAGTTTGGTTCCCCACTCTTTGGCTAGGAAACCAGCTTTCACTGGGGCCTTCTCATGCTGTAAGCATGGATTCTAATTGCCCTAGTTGGATGCCATATGTAAAAAATATATGGCTAATTAAGGTATTTAACCTGTATTTAGATTATTGTTAATAGGTTTGGAACCATTAATCTTTAAGCAGACATTAAAAATGAGTATACAGAGACCACATGGATTTCTACCAAGCCTTGGCCTGAGTTGTGCATTCCTGGCCCATCTAGGCTAGCTCTTAATTCTATTACCCAAATATGACCCCATATATACATACGTTCCCTTGGACTGCCATTCTCCACGATATGCCGATATTCCTGGCCATGTGGAATGAGGTTCCTTTTTCTATCCCATGGTGTGTGCCTCCTTCCTCCTGCTGCTGGCTGGAATTCCTTCTTCCTGCTGCTGGCTGGAATGCTTTAATTCTCTGTCTCAAGCACAGGCTTCCTGTTCTAATCCCAAGAAGTCCCACCTTTCTCTGTCTTTGCCCAATCTCAGGCCTTGGCTTTTATTTAACCAAGCAGAGTCAATGTAAGTAACAGACAGCAAGCAGGACCAATTAATTAACATTTAGAATGCTTAACACTACCCCAACACCACCCAGTGAACCTGGAGTTCTTTCCGTACCCCCACTGCCCATGGGATAATTAGGTACTGGGTTTCATTTCTTCTGATAGGATAATACCCATCAAATCAAATACATTCACCTCCATGAAATTGCTGGGACTTTCTGTTTTGAAAGTTGGACCTTGGTGATCAGCCTCAGTAATGAGTCAGGCAGAATAAATGACCAAATAAGGGAATAGACTTGGTGGCTAGTTTTAGGAATGTAATCTAAAGGTTTAGCAAGGGAGAAGGAAGGAGAAAGAGCAAGACCTGCCTGTGTTTGTCACGCTCAGGACTGTGCAAGCCCTTCAACCATTCTGTGGCACAAGCCTTCAACACATTGGTCTTTGAGGAGGTGTTATTCCACATTTAATGGAATATCATAGCACACAGTTGAAATAAACACATTTAAAATATACATATAAGTAAGAAGTACAGAATAAAAAATATTTCCCATGCTTGTAAACAAAAACAGCATAGTAGATTTCAGAACAATAACTTTTTTTCAGGGATGAAGAATGACATTTGACTGTGATAAAGGAATCAGCTCAATTAAGGGATGACAGGGTGGTAGGTTGTGGGATGGTGGGGTGGTGGTGCAGTGATGGGGTGGCAGCAGAGGTGTGCGGTGGCAGGGTGGCAGTGGGATAGTGGGGCAGTGGGGAGAATGAAAGCATGTCCTACATGGTTCAAAATAGATAAAACATAAACTGATGCAGCAGCCAATGTAGACAAATCCACAGTTACTGTCAATGTCTGAGAAAACAACTAACAAAATATGTATCAGAGTCTGGAGTGACGGTCCAATGGTGAAGGGCATTGGTTATTCTTCCAGAGGACTCAGGCTTCAGCCCCAGCACACACGTGGTGACTCACAACCATCTGTAACTTCACTACCAGGGGATCCATTGCTCTCTACTGGCCTCTGTGGGCAGCACAGACTTACATGAGGCAAAACATCTATGTACATAAAAAGAAAGGAAGGATTTATAAGACAATGATATTAGGTGACATTTTTAGAAAATTTGTCAATTAACAGCAAAATGCACACTTTCAACATTAACATCAAACATTTATGAAGATCACACACATTTGGGCGCATAAAATATCTCAAAAAGTTTAGTACTTGGGGCTGAGAGGGCTCATTGGCTAAGAGCACTAGCTGGTCTTAACTGATTTTCAGGGCTCACAATCACCTATAAATCCAGTTCCTGGTGATTCAACACCTTCTTCTGACCTCCACGGACACCACATATGTATTAAAAGAGAAGTAAGAAAATGTTTTGAAGGGTCTGGAAGTGTAGCTCAGCGGTAGAGTGCTTACTTACCAGGGGTGGGCCCTGGATTCACTGAGTACAATAAAACAATACAATTGAATTGAAATGAAAACACAGTGCATCAGAACTCATAGGAGAATGCTGAGGTAGCACTTAGTGGGACATGAATAGCGCAAGGTATGCTTATGGTTGGTTTTAATGGCAACTTGTTGTAAGGAGCCTCACCTGGGGAACTGTCCCGACTGCTTGATTGATGTGTGAAGACCCATACTCTTGTGGGTGACGTTCTCAGGTGGAGTCCAGATAAAAAGTGTATGCTCATCTTTTTCGCATTCTTGGCCTTTTCTCTTGCTGCACGTCTGATTTGCCGGGTTGTTGCTGCCGTTGATCGACTCCTTCACTGAGGGCAGAGGCAGTGTTTCCAAGCTTTCAATGTGGAAAAGGGATCTGCGGTACACCAGGGAACTTCTGGGCTTCCAGTTCCAGGCTGGTACCGCTGACACACCTTGCCTTGTGGACTGAGAAATGACCCACCAGTTGTCCCTTTCTCCCCACCAATGAGAGACAGCCATTGTGGGGTTACTCTGATAGCAAGGCATTCAGCTTCCAGGTCTGAGTAACTACTGGGTTCTCAGCTTTTCAGGTGTGATTTGACTGTTGTTACTATTTTAAAGCTCACGTAACACATTCTGACACATAAATTCTGATATATATTAGCTACTTACATTAGGAAAGAAGAGCTGTGCGTGAGGGTTTTACCTGTACTTTTAGCCACTCAGGAGGCTGAGGCGGGAGGATCACTTGTGTGAGACCCTTTCTCAACAAAACTCCCAAATTAACCAACCAACCACCAAAAGGAAAAATCTTATATAAATGACCTGTGCCTCCATCTTAGCAAATTAGGACAAATGATGCTAAAGGTAAACAAAAGAGAAGAGGTACTGGGGAGATGACAATGCTTAGGAGCATTTGCTGCTCTCCAAAATGACCTGAATTCAGTTCCCATCATCCACAGCAGGTGGCTCACAGCCATCTGTAATTCCTGAGGTCTGATGCCCTTTTCTGGCCTCTGCAGGAATTATATCCATATGGTATACATACAGAAATCAGGCAGGCAGGCACCCATGCACACTCAATTAAAAACAAATAAATAGCCAGGGTATGGTGGCACATGCCTTTATTCCCAGGACTCGGGAGGCAGAGGAAGGCAGATCTCTATGAGTTCAAGGCCAGCCTGTTCTACAGGGTGACTTCAGGACAGCCAGGACTATTACAAAGAGAAACCCTGTCTTGAAAACAACAACAAACCAAAAACCAACCAAACAAAAAACTCAAATAAATATATTAAAAAACAGAAGAGAAGAAAAACAATAGAGGAATGTCACTGAGACACACAACTGATTGCTTAAAAACACTGATAAACTTCTGGATAACGATGATGATGATGATGATGATGATGATGAACTTCTAGACTGATGAAGAAAATAAGGAAGCAGTGTGTGCTTTTAATCTCAGCACTTAGGAGTGGAAGGCAGGCAGACTAGATCAGCCTGAGGAATGCAATGAGACTGTCTTTTTTTTAAGATTTATTTTTTAATTGTGTGTGTGTACAGGTGCTGGTGGAGGTTAAAGGTGTCTTGTCTTCCTGGGGCTAGAGTCACAGACAGCTGTGTGCTGCCTCATATGGGTGCTGGAAATTGAACTCAGGTCCTCTGGAAGAGCTGCATGCTCTCTTAACCACAGAGTCATTTCTCTAGCCTGATGAAATCTTGTCTTAAAAAAAAGGGAAAGGAAAAAAAAGAAAGAAAGGAAAAGACACAAATTGCTATAATCAGAAATTAGAAAATTGCAATAATCTTTTAGCTATTGAAAGAATTATTTCAAATAGTTTTATGCCAAGAAACTTGATAACTTAGATGATATGCACAAGTTCCTTGGAAGATATGAATTACTAGACTAACTCAAGACAAATAGATTATCAGACTAGTCCTAGATCTACTAAAGAAATAGAATATATGTTCATTGTGCTTTAAAACCTCCAAAAAGGCCCGCAAACTCATCGGCACAGGTGACAACTTCCTGAACAGAACACCAACAGCTCCGGATCTAAGACCAACACTCAATAAATGGGACCTCATGAAACTGAAAAGCTTCTGTAAGGCAAAAGACACTGTCATTTGAACAAAATGGCAGCCTACAGATTGGGAAAAGATCTTCACCAACCCCACATCTGACAGAGGGCTAATATCCAAAATTTACAAAGAACTCAAGAAGTTAGGTGCCAAGAAACCAAATAATCCAATCAAAAAATGGGTAACAGAGCTAAACAGAGAATTCACAAAGGAAGAATCCCTAATGGCTGAGAGACACTTGAAGAAATGCTCAGCATCCTTAATCATCAGAGAAATACAACTCAAGATGATTTTGAGATTCCTGTCTGAATGGCTAAGATCAAAAACTCAAATTACAGCACATGCTGGTGAGATTGTGGAGAAAGGGGAACACTCCTCCATTGCTGGTGGGAGTGCAAGCTTGTACAACCACTATGGAAATCAGTCTGGCGATATCTTAGAACACTTGGTGTTGTTGTTTTATAACAAAAACAGCCACCAAGCTAAGACATCCCTCATCTGCTTTGTATCTTCAGATAGTTGTGAGCTATCATGAATTGAACTTGGGTCATCTGGGAGAGCAACCAGTGCTCAAAACCTCTCAACCACGTTTTCAGCCCCAAGCTGTAACAGGAATATCTTGTGTATTGCATGGATGCAACACCTGTCAATAATAAAGCTGATGGCCTATAGCTTAGGCAGGAAATAGGAGGTGGGATTCTGGGATAGTGCCAGGCATGAGAGATTTGGTGGGATCATGGAGGGGGACACACACATGGTACCTGATCATAATTTAGACTAGAATAAATGGGTTCATTAAGTTACAAACTAGTCAGGGAATGAGCATACGGCTTAGGTATTTGCAAGTATATTTTGAGTCTCATGAGTCATTATTTCTGGAAACAGGGGCATGGGTGGAAAAACACACTACAACAAATGGCCTGCTCTATATGTGTTTTTATGGTATCTACATATCTTTGTACACATATAAGTGTATATGTATAATCTTTGGAGTCCAATTAGTGATGTTTAAGATTAGGGCATTGTCCCTAGCGAGGGAAGGAGACTAGTTTTCCCTCTTTCAGTGCTTTTCTCCATCCATGTTGGCATGTCAGTTGGTGTGGTCTTTGCAGGTCTTATGCTGACAACCATATAATGGAAGCAACATCCCTGTTCTTTCTGGAAGAAACTAGAATCATACAGCAGGCACCTATTCCTCAGGCTTTTGAAATATCCCCCACCTCCTGCAGTGTTCCCTGAGTTTTAGGTTTAGGGGTTTGTTGTAGATTTCCCTTTGTGACAGAGTCCTCATGGTCACTGGTTCTCTGCAGTTTGATCAGTTGTATGTCTCTCCAACAGTGTCTATCTGCTGCAAAAGGAAGCTTCTGTGTTGAGATGCAAAGGCTGCACTTAACTAGTACGTATAAGAATGCATATTCAGAAGGCAGTTGGAAATTGTATTATTTCAGCTATGTGGCAGTAGTAGGTTCTTCTCCAAGGCCTATGACTTTTCCAGCCACAATGAGTTGGTTCTTGGCTCAGCGTACAATCTCACACACATGTTCTCTCCATCTGAGTGGGCTTTAGGTCTTATTAGACTTAGCTGTTGATTGCTCCCAAGAATGAAATGCCACAGCTGCATCACTGGAGCTATCTACCTTGCCAGTCTGTCATTGCTGTGGTTGTCAGGCTGTACAGTGGGTAGGACTGCTGATAATTTTTCTCTGTTGGTAGCTTGCACAGAACCATGAGAGCTAGCTTCTCAAGAAAAAGGCTTCCAGGTTAGTACCACTTGATTTTTCAAGTCCTATGACAGTAGTATGTGTCAGACAGTTAATTGTGAACAAAAGGGCATAAGCAATTGAGGGGAAAAGAAAGTTCCTTAAACTAAAGATTCTGGAGTAATTTTATATCATCTGTCTATCTATCTATCTATCTATCTATCTATCCTGTAATCTATTATCTACCATCTATCTATCTCTCTATATCATCTATCTAATCTATAATCTACTATCTACCTATCATCCATCCATATCTCTATCTCTATCTCTCTATCGTCTATCTAATCTATAATCTAGCACCTCTATCTATCTATCTATCTATCTATCTATCTATCTATCTATCTATCTAATCTATAATCTACCATCTATCTATCTATCTATCTATCTATCATCTATCTATCTATCTATCTATTTAAACTCAAGACACTTTCATCACTATCTGTACCAAATGTGAACATTAAGGATGGATCATATATTTAATATAAACCTCAAATTAAAGTTTCAACAAATATGAAACAGCAAAACAAAAACTTAATACAATTAGACTTTATCAAAATGAAAAACGTTTACTCTTCAAAGGACAGTATAATAGAATGAAAGTATAAACCACAGGCTGGAAGAAAACATTTTTAGAGCATACATCTGATGAAGAATGAACAGTTTGACTTAAAAACAGACCATAGATTTTACAGAAACATCACCAAAAAACACATGGAGGTAGAATGTAAAAATATGAAAAGGTGTTCGATGTCATAGGTAATTGAAGACTTGCAAATTAAAACTACAATGAGATAGTACTATACACCTTTAGAATGCCTATAATTTAAGATACTATCAAGAGTTGGCTAAGATTTGGAGGCACAAAATTCTCACATGTATAAGGGGAATGTAAACTGTTATAACCATTTTGGAAAATAGCTTTGCAGTTTGTGTAAACATTAAGCATAATTTTACATATTGGCCACACCATTTTGCATCTATGTATTTATTTATTCAAGAGGATAAAATGCTTGTATCAGGCCCATTGTCACTCTGTACCTGCTTCCTGTTGATCAGGACAGTTCTCAGCCACTTCTCCAGCACCAACCTATATATAGACAGTCTTAACAACCTTCTTTGTAATACCCCAAACTAGGAACATCTCAGATATTCATTAACAGGTGATTAGATAAAGACATTGTGTCATATATCACACTGGCGATATAGCTCAGTAGTAGAGTACTTGCTCAGCATGCTGGAAGTCCTGGGTTTGATTCCTAGTGCAGAGGTGGAACTATGCAGTGGAATACGACTGAGAAATAAAATAGTAAGACACATATAACAATATGGATGAACCTTTGACATCTCTATGCTGTGTGAGAGAAACAAACTACAAACTGTACCATAGAGACAAAATCTGTAAAAATTTAAACTTGGTTCAGATGACACAAGGCAGAACAACAGTTGCTTAGGTTTGGGGGAGGAGAACTGTGGATGTATAGGAGGAAGGACTATACAGAAAAATGAGTGACTAAGACAGGAGCTAGGACAGGGACTGACCCTTCCCAGTCAAAAACAGCTGGTTTAGTAAAGTTCTTTCTAGAGGCCAGGAATGACAAAGAAACTTCTGACTCTTCATTATCTCTTGCCTTTGCTTAGAAGTTATAGCTGAGGACCAAATCCTAGGGAACCATCTCAAGGTTGGGCCAGCTGGCTAACCGGTTCATTCACTTTCCCAAGCCTCACCCCCGTTTCTGCTCTAAGTCCTTTAAAAGACTCTGAGAGTAGCTAGCACCTTTATGGTACCCAACCCCGGGGGGGGGGTCCTCTTACTATGAAGGAACTCTTTCCCTCTTAAGCTCGCACATACTGAATCAAAAAATCTCTCGAAGACTTATCCTCTGTGCCTGTGAATTTCTTTCTTTGGATTCTAAACACAAGAACCTGAAGCCACTGACTGTGGAAATTTTGTGTGTCCTAAACATCTGGCACCCTAACTCCTTAGTTAAAGACTACCCAAGTGGCTGGGTGGTGGTGGCGCACGCCTTTAATCCCAGCACTTGGGAGGCAGAGGCAGGCGGATCTCTGTGAGTTCGAAGCCAGCCTGGTCTACAAAGCAAGTCCAGGACAGCCAGAGCTGTTATACAGAGAAACCCTGTCTCGAAAAACCAAAAAAAAAAAAAAAAAAAAAAAAAAAAACTACCCAAGTGTTGGAAGACTTCATCTCTCTCAGACACCCTCAAAGACTCTCAAAGGCACCTTGATACTTTCCTGTATTATGAGAAGAGATTGCAGTGGTGATTCGATGTCTTTATACATATGTCCAAACTGCCAAACTATGCCCTTAGATATTGTTTTAGTCACTGTTTTATTGTGAAGAGACTATGAACAAAGCAACTCTCATAAAAGAAAGCACTTAATTGGGGCTGGCTTACAGTTTCAGAGGGTTAGTCCCTGATCATCTGTGGTGAGCCACAACCCTAAGATGGCACCTGGCTTAATGCCAGAAAGCTCAAGCTTAGCTGTAAATAAGCCTTATTTGGTAGCGGCTGCCTAGCCCGGTGTGCTTCCTCCTTTTGTGAGCCTATCTTGGATCGCTAGGTGGCATGATCTGATTGGGTTTGAGTAGGCATATAAGGGCTTGGGGGAAGAGAGGAGACAGAAGCTGAGGAGAAGCGGATGTACAAGGTTCCTGGATAAACTGCTTGAAGAAGAATCGTGGTTGTGTCTTTCCTGCTGGTTGAGGTCGACGCGACAATCATCATGGCGGGAAGCGGTGGTACAAGGGCAGACATTGTGCTGGGGAAGTAGCTGAGAGCTATCCTGATCAGCAGGAAGCAGACAGAGAGAGTGACACTGGGCCTGACATGGGGTTTTGAAACCTTCTAGCCCTTTCACAATGGCACACCTCCTCCAACAAGGCCACACCTCCCTATCCTCTCCAAACAGTTCATCAACTGGGGACTAAGCATCAAAATACATGTATCTGTGGGGACCATTTTCATTCAAACTATCACACATGGGTAGTGATTGAGATGGAGATCTTCAGACTATTTTTTTAAATGTAAAATGTTAATTTCAGAGCCATAAAAGGTCAAGGTCATCAAGCCATGTTTCTCTCAATGATTCCCTTCAAATGATATGAGGCAGTATTGCTATGTAATTGTCTTTGATGATTATGCAAGGCGTGGCAGTCAAGCATTCTAGACCAAAAGCAGATTTCAAAATCTTTTTTTCTTTTAGTGTTATAAAAATAATAGTGACAAATACTTTGCAGGGCTCACTTTGACGGAATGTGTAGACACCTGAAGTTGGCTCATTATGCTTTGGTCTCTTTTCAGATACTAAGAGGGCAGTGTGCATGTCACAGAGTTCTGAAAAACAAGCGCATGGAGATGACACCTAAACTCTTTGGAGTCCTGGCAACCCCCTGAACTCTGGGTGTGAACACAAGGGAGAAAGAAGCTCAAGGTTTTCTCTCTGTGAAATCGCTGTTGTTGTTTTTCCTTTGTTGCAAATAACATCACCCACGACACCACTACGTTTCCGGAAGAGTAACTGGTGCCCTGGGAAGTCTGGATTGCAGGGATTGCCAATGAGATTTGTCTTTAAGGGACGCTGGGCATTTGGGAATGTTTTCTTCCTCTAAGTTTCTACCCATGAGTTAAAGAAACTTACCCTGGAGATTGAGCTCCCACTCCAAAACCGCTCCACGGCCTTTTAAACGAGTCCATTTCAGTCCTAGCGGAGAGGAATCGCTGTCCGCATCCGCTCTCCTCTGCTTGCCCTGGATTGTCAGGAGCCTCTAATTGCAGCTTAACCACGAGGTGGCTGACAGAGAATCTAAAATAATTGTATGGTGATATCTTGACAAATAAAGGATGCTTCTAAAGGTACAACAGGGCAGCAGATACAAAGAAGTCAGTAGGCATTACCCTCTCTTCTTATTATGTACATTTATGGCATGTAATGAGACAAGTGGCTGACACTTCTAGTCAGAGTCCATCTAGGCAGAACATGGTTCAGAACGGCTATTGAGCTGCTTCTGCATTTCAACCCTGTCTGTAGTGCCCCTGGTCTCAGCTGACACCCCTGTATTTCTGTGGTTTTCATTTTTGTAGAATTAGGATTCAAACTATGTAGGTGAAAATCTTGCAAGATGCTTGTTAAATGTCTGTATCCTTGAAAACAATATAATTATGTTTAGCAAGCTAGACTTCATGAATGTATATTATAGATTTAAACAATTATTTTGAAAGTAAACTATAAAAACAACATAAATTTCATCAGTAATTATATTTTTCATCTTATTTGTCAAGTCATAAAATGTGCTTATGTACATCCTATTGGTTTTAATGTTAAGTAATTAATTTGGCTATAGGACTTAACTACATGATAGTTTGATATTCATATATTTTTTATTTTAGTTTGATCTTGGTTGTAATGAGCCTGGGATTTGGCCTATTTGTGGCAATTTTCATTTTAAAGTCAAAATATTTGAAACTAGCTGGGTGTATTGGCTCATATCTGTAACCACAGCCTTCAGGAAGCTGAGGCAAGAGGGTACATTCTGAAGACTCAGAGTCTGGTCTGGGATACCCAGGATACCCTATTTTAAAGAGCGAGACCCTGTCTCAAAAAAACTAAGCCCAAACAAAACCAGGCCAAACCAAACCATTTAGAATGTTTAATTTGGGTGTTATTAGAGTTTAGTTCTAAAGATACGGAAATGAAGGACCACCATGATACTTTTCTGGTTTTATAAAAACCACTTTGTAATTAAAATATTTATGTGTGTGTGTATGCATGCGTGAAAACATGTCCAAGTTTCTCTTAATCTGGCTCCTATTACGGCTCCTATTGAGGGGACTGCTGGGTGGCTTGGTTTCCTACCCCCTGGTAGTCCTGACCTTTATCTCTTTGCCTTGAATGTGGGTGGGGCCTATGACTATATTGTTTAGATGTAGTTAATACCCCAAACCAACTGGTTTTAAGTCAATCAAAAGATTATCAGGGTGGGTTGATTTTACAGGTGAAAGCCCTTAAAAGAGGAACTGTGCTCTCTTTTAAACATGTGTTCTCTCACCAAGAGGTGAGAGACGGCCCCCCCACCTTCTTGCTAATTTTGAATAAACAAACAAACCATCATGAAGTAGGTGATCTTGTTGAAGCAACCCATATTGTAAAGTATTGTGAGTAACTTTTTAGGTGCTCTGGGCGGCCTTTTTCAGTCCCACAGTTGCAGGCGAATTCTCTTTCTTCCCCTAGTGCTGTCCTTGCCATGGGGGAGCACTACAAGTCTGGATCTTAGAGCCAACCTAATCAGGTTTTTGAGCAAAACATGAACCTCTGTGGTCACAAGGAATCAGGAGTCAGCCACACATAGTGTGTTCTGTCCTCTCCTGTAGTTAATGGGTTATGTAGTGACTCAACTCAAATGTGGAACCTTGTTGGGCAAAGTGAGCCATTTTCTCCCTGTAGACCCTTCAACACGACTCTAGCAGGTATTCTCAGCCTGTGTGGGTCGAGACCCCGAACGACCCTTTCAGAAGGATCACCTAAGACCATTGGAAAACACAGATATTTACATTACAATTCATAGCAGTAGGAAAATGACAGTTTTGAAGGATCAAGGAAAATAATTTTATGGTTGAGTGTTACCATGACATGAGGAAGTATATATATTAAAAGGTTGCAGTATTATGAAGGTTGAGAAGCACAGCTTTAGAATATCTATCTCATAGAATGCTGGGCAGGTTACTGGGTAGATACTTAAAGTGTTCGTAAGTGGTGATTACAGGCCATATATGTGTTCACAAAAGAACTAGCTACCTCGCTATTCTGTAGTCATTTTCATATTCATCTCTTTAGTGTTTATCTTCTTTAAGTGGTGATCACTGGAGGGCAGACTTGATCCAGTGTCTAGATCATTGAAGGGATTTAATAAATATCTTTGAATAAGTACACATTTAGCATATACTGGCAACCCCTACATTTTGTGTGATCAGTGTGGAAGAGAAACTCATGCTTTTCGTTATTTCCTTAGTTGTTGGACAAGGAACAGTTTTAGATGCTAGTATTGTACTTTTTAGTAGATTTTGAACTCTGTGACATTGAGTACGTTGTAAAACTTCTCTTTTCTATATGCCCATTTATCCTCATTTGTGTGTTTTAAAGAATTACTCAAATATTTTTTCTTTTTTGTAAAAAAGGATAGTGCTTGGCACATGGAAACCATTTATTTTATTTCTTATTTTTAAATACGGACATTTCTTGGCTTGATTGACCCACGTTTTAATTTTCATTTATAAAACTGGGAGCCTGATACTTTCTCTTTGTTTCATAGAAATAAAGTGCTAATAATTTTTACCACATGCTTTGTTTTTCACACTCCAGGTTGCAGAAAATACTATTGTGCATAGTTAACCATTTGAATTCAAAACAAAACCAGATGTTTCTTTTGTCATGGTGTGAGAAATTCATTAATGTCTTTAGCAGTCTCAGTATAATAAAACACTACAAAGAAAACAGTGCTTATCCAAAGAGAAGACTGGAAAGTACATCTTATGCATCTTTCTTGACAATATCACAATTATGTCATTTCTATCTCAAAGAACCAAACATTATCTGTATTAAATCTACATGTACTGTCTTCACAGATCCTTGCATGCTTAAAGATAGTGTCCAAAATACTTTCAGTGGGCAGTCTTTACCTCATTCTGGAAAGCCTGTTCAAGTCCTTTCAAATGAAATTGCAATCTAGTTAACACTAAGTATCCCTTTAGAAACAGAATAGAAGACTAAAGAAGATTAAAAAGAAATACATCCCCAAATGTGACCCATTCTTCTGGTTTACATTTTAAAGAGACAGGCAAAGAAGAGTGAAATAGGGATTTTCATTTTGCCCAAGTAAAGTGGGTACTGCTTGTGTGAAATACTGCAATTTCTCCAGAGAGTAATCCAAAAACGTATCTAGATCATTGTTAACAAAGTTCACACCAAGTTTCTTTAAAACACAGCTCCCAATCTTTAAAAAAAATGACTTCAGAGTAACTGTAATGGCAGAATGGGAAAAATATTTTGTTAGCAGAGAGCACTTCTCTGGCATTGTCATGCATGCCTCAATGGTCACAGCCCATCACTCCAGTAAAATCAGGTTGCTCTATTGAGGTGTAGTCCTTCTTAAAAGTCTTATGCCACAAAGTTAATTACAATACTCTGAAGCATAACTGTAGTGAATGAATATTTGCACATTAAGTTTTCTCAAAATTTGTTTTTGAAGTTAGAAGTAGTCCTAGGTTGGTGTAGTCTTTCATCTACTTAACTTTTTAAAAAAAGATAAATATGGAACACTTCATGAATTTTCATGTCATCCTTGCACAGTGGCCATGCTATTCTCTATATTGCTCTAATTTTAGTGTATTTACTGCCAAAGGAAACATATTTGTCTGCTTAAATTTTAAAAGAAGTCAACATACTTAGTTTTACTCGCTTTTCTGGTGTTCCTCTATCTCACAAAGGGTAATAGAGCGAGTCACTACTTTAAGAAAGCATGAAGATGCAAGTTTACACCAGGCCTGGTGGTAATGCCTGTCATTCACTACTCAGAGGCAGGGTTGCCAAGAGCTCCAGTTCAGCATAACCCAGGCAAGAACCACTGTAAAAAAATATTAATTAAATTACATTGGGTACCATTTGTAGAAATAATTAAATTGTTAACCAATATTTATATTATGATTAATTGATTTGGTAGCTGTTAATCCTTAAGCAGCCACTATAAATGAGTACACACAGAGACCTGATGGATTTTAACAAGCCTAGGCCTGGGTTGTGCAATCCTAGCCCATCTAAGCTAGCTCATAACTCTATTACCCAAATATGACCCCATATATACATACATCCCCTTGGACTGCCATTCTCCATGATATACTGATGTTCCTGGCCATGTGGAATGAGGTGCTTTTTCTAACTTAAGTGTGCATCCTTCCTGCTGCTCCTGGCTGGAATGCTTGAATTCTCTGTCTAAAGCGCAGGTTTCCTGTTCTATTCTCAGGAAGTCCCACCTTTCTCTGTCTTTGCCCAATCTCAGGCCTCAGCATTTATTTAACCAATCAGAGACAATGTAACAGACAGCAAACAGGACCAACTAACATTTAGAATGCTTAACACTACCCCATCAAACCTCTGCTATGAACATAGATGAGGAAACTTCCTTGTGATTCGGTGAAGAATCATTTGGATGTATACCCAGAAGTGGTTTGGCTGGGTCCTGAGGCAGAGCTATTCCAAGTTTTCTAAGATATCACCAGACTGACCTCCATAGTGGTTGTACAAGCTTGCACTCCCACCAGCAATGAAGGAGAGTTCCCCTTTCTCCACAACCTCACCAGAATGTGCTGTCATTTGAGTTTTTGATCTTAGCCATTCTGACAGGAATCTCAGAGTCATCTTGAGTTGCATTTTTCTGATGATTAAGGATGCTGAGCATTTCTTCAAGTGTCTCTCAGCCATTAGAGATTCCTTTGTAAATTCTTTGTATAGCTCTGTTCCCCAATTTTTATTGGATTATTTGGTTTCTTGGCATTTAATTTCTTGAGGTCTTTGTAAATTTTGGATATTAGCCCTCTGTCAGATGTGGGGTTGGTGAAGATCTTTTCCCAATCTGTAGGCTGCCATTTTGTTCGAATGACAGTGTCTTTTGCCTTACAGAAGCTTTGCAGTTTCATGAGGTCCCATTTATTGATTGTTGGTCTTGCTAGAGCAGTAAGACAGCTAAAGGAGATCAAGGGAATACAAATTGGAACAGAAGAAGTCAAATTATCCCTATTTGCAGACGATATGATAGTATACATAAGTGACCCCAAAAATTCCACCAGAGAACCCGTCTACAGCTGATAAACTCCTTTAGCAAAGTGGCTGGATACAAAATTAATTAAAAAAAATCAGAAGCCCTTCTTTATACAAAAAATAAATGGGCTGAGAAAGAAATTAGGGAAACAACACCCTTCACAATAGCCACAAACAATATAAAATACCTGGGGGTAACTCTAACCGAGCAAGTGAAAGACATGTATGACAAGAACTTCAAGTCCTTGAAGAAAGAAATCGAAGAGGTCATCAGAAGATGGAAAGATCTCCCATGGTAGGTAGGTAGGTAGGTAGGTAGGATCAACATAATAAAAATGGCCATCCTGTCAAAAGCAATATACAGATTCAATGCAATTCCTATCAAAATACCACCACAATTCTTTATAGACCTGGAAAAAGCAATTCTCAACTTCATATGGAATAACAAAAAAACCCAGAATAGCTAAATCAATCCTGTACAATAAAAAAGCATCTGGAGGCATCACCATCCCAGATTTCAAGCTGTAGTACAGAGCACAGTACTGGTATAGAAACAGACCAGTGGATCAATGGAATCGAATTGAAGACCCAGAAATGAACCCACACACCTATGGTCACCTAATTTTTGACAAAGAAGCCAAAACTGTACAATGGAAAAAGGACAGCATCTTCAACAAATGGTGGTGGTCCAACTGGATGTCGACATGCTAAAGAATGAAATTAGACCCATACTTATCACCTGGTACAAAACTTAAGTCCAAATGGATCAAAGACCTTAACATAAGGCCGGACACACTAAACCTATTAGAAGAGAAAGTGGGGAAAACCTTTGAACTCATCGGCACAGGTGGCAACTTCCTGAACAGAACACCAAGAGCTCAGGCTCTAAGAACCTCTTTCAAATAAACAAAACCAAAAAGAACAGAAAAATATGTTTGAGAAACATGAGTTTTATGTTATTTTCCTTTGTGTGGGTCTAGAGATTAAAGTCAAGACCTTCAGCACACTGAGGAAGGGCTTGACCACTGAGCCACACCTGTAGCCCCAGGTCTTGTAAATTCTTAACTAAAATTATCCACTGAAATATTTGATTATTTGTCTACCTGCTATTTTCACACTAGCAAAATTTTGGATGAGAAAAATTCACATGTAGAACTGGCAAGTATATATTGATTTGAATACAAAATGCTACTGCTGCCAATGTTTTCTGGTGTCATAGATGCAAATGCTAATTATTTTTCATTTAACTTAAATCATTTTTATTATTTTTATTGTGTGTGTGTATGTGTGTGCAAGCCATGTCACAAGTGTGGAGGACAAAGGAAAACTTATGTGAATCATTTGTCTCTTTCCTGGGAACTGGGTTGAACTCAGGTCTTTAGCCTTGGTGGCAAGTCCCTTTTTTTTTTCTTTACCATATTACTGTTCCTAAATTCAATTATTGTTAACTGATAATTACTAAATGTTCAAGATCTAAATATTAGTGAGTTTTTGTGTGGTGTGTATAATACTTATTGCCCTCATATAAACAACAAAATATGAATATGAAAATTCTCTTTTATGGATTATATTTACTTCATACATCTGTAATCCCAGCACTTGGAAGGCTGAGGCAGGAGGATTAGGTGTTCAAGGCTAGCATTGGCTATGTAGTGATCTCAGGGGCGGCCTGGGCTACCTGATATAACTCTCATAATTGTGGCCTATTTATTTCTGTTGTTTTGTATTGTATTTATAGTTATAAGAGAAAGAACCATTTGTTGGACTGAAAGGGAGAGCTGTTGGGGGGAAAAGAAATACCTTAAACTAAAAAAAAAAAAAAAGGGAAGAGGATGGGGGGTTGAGGGCGAAGAGGGTGGAAAGGTGGGACTGGAGGGGGGATTAGGGAGGAGATTGTGATTGAGATGTAACTTGAAGAAGTAAAAAATCAATTATTAAAAAACAAAACAAAACAAAATAACAGAACCCCCTAAAATAGCAATAATAATGAATAAGTAAATAAAATAAAGATAAAAAGTTCTACACGAAAAAAAACAGCAACTTAGAAAAACAGCTGCCTTTTGAACAAAACAAACTGTGTTTCAGCTTTCTGATTCATAATAACATGATATTTTGGGAGGTATAAATTGCCAATTTATAGCTTCGGACACTGGGAAAAGTAGTATTATCCGCGGCCCTTACTTGCTGTGCTGTGGATGATGTGAACAAGCTTGGAGGACAGATGACCTCAGTGCTCGTCTGGGCTCTCCCTCTCTGGCTGGGTAGCAAGTGACTTAGTGTCTCTGTCTTGAGGTTATCTTTTACAAAATGAGGCAAATGCTTCTATAGCCCAAGGTTTGCTTCACAGTGCCAGGTACTGGATAAGTACTTAGTGCTACTCAGGTAATGCTTTCTGTTTTGGCAAGCACTTTCATTCACAGTCTTTCATTTGCGATAATCTTCTGAGTGGCACCACAACTTTTATGATAGAATCGTGTACATGTATTTAATATGCGTGACCATTACTCAATTTGTTCAGAGCAAAGTGGGGGGTTCATACTTTTTGCTTTCATGGACACTCTCAGTGCATTAAAGGTACTTCTTTCTTTTCTTTTCTTTTTTTCACTTAAATTCGGTCTAACTCCAAATCATTTGAAGTTACAATTTTATTCATTCACTCTTGTCAAACTTTATCCTCCACAGCTGTCTTTTATCCCCACTTTACAGATGGGAAAGGGATGTGCGCAATAACGTTCCTAAGGCTGGAGGGCACTGAGCCCCTTACCCCTCACTTTCTGATGGAACGCGTCACACACTAGCTCTGGATGAATCCTGAACATTTCAAATCTTGTTTGTAAGCTTCTGAATGCAGAGAAAGGAAAAGAAGACATTGAGATACAGTGGTGGTGCGGAGCCTCTGGTAGCAGCCTTGCCATCCAGCCTTGCCAGTTTATGCCTTTAATCTTCTCAGTGACAGGCAAGTGTTAAAACCATTTTTAAAAGTACATTGTAACCTCCAACCCAAAGATGAAGAAAAATGGCTTAGGGAGCAGTTAAAAGCCCCATTACATGTTGAGTATTTTTTTTTTTTTATGGGATTTTCTGAAAGCACTCACTTTTCACCCAAAGGTTGAGACTTTTTTCTTCTAGTCTGGATGGAGTTAGATCCTTGCAAGAAGGAAGCAAAGTAATGTTAGTGAGAGCTGCAACACGATCTATGAGGGCACAGTGCTTCATGGGGCATTTCTAGAAAGCAGATGCCATCCGCTGTGTTCTCTTGCACCAAAACACGCTGCTCAGAGTGGCGACCAATTTGCATGCTCAGCAAGAAATACCTGCCTGCAGTTGAGCTCATTGACAAATTTCAGTTCCCGGTTCCCCTCCCCCTGTCTCCTGGCCCAGAAAGTGTTCCAAAAACTGTGTGAAAGGGGGACATATGTAAAGACCCCATTATTCCATTTTGATTTATATACGCTGCTCTTTATGAATGGCTTCCTTATAATTAGGTGTTTCAATTAAAACAGAGTCTGTGACTGCAACAACCCCAAAGCATAGTCTTAAAACATTAACATTAACCAAATCAAACACTGAATATTCAAAAGGTATAACTGATTGTACAGGAAGAATTTTATGGGATCATTAAGAAAACATGGAGAGCAGTATCTTCTGGAAATAAAACTTAATTTTTGATTTCCAAAATTATGACTTTTTTGTTGTAAAAATGCTTCTATCTCAAGGAACATATTTCTTTTTAACTTTTGAGTAAGGTGAAGTGAAAGGAGTCTTTAATTTGGGCATTTAACCAGACACATATTCTGATAAGGAAAAATAAAATATCTCTGAATACTTTGTTGCTGAACATGGCATATGTAAACCTGGAGGCTGTTCTGGAGACAAAATCAAATAGAAAGGGAAATAAACTGATTAATGATCCCAAGAAAGAAAGCACACTTAGCTGAGGCATCAGTATATTTCTGAGACTCCAGAGCATGAACACCCTTGGGGAAACAGCAACAAAAACCCACATGGACACATAATGCTTTAAGGCTTATCTAACAATCTCTAGCAGTAGACTCTAGACTCCTGTTATATACTTCATGAGAATAAACATTCAGACGTCCAACTAGCATTCTGTGGTAATTTTTTGTAAGAGAATAAACTCAGGTGACTTCTGGGCCACTCTCCTCCTCTCTGTTCTTGGTGTTCTGTGGGCTGATTTATTCACAGAGTTTGGCTTTGATTGCTGCTGAGGGAAAAAGCATCACAGATCCCTTGTTACTCTCTAAATCTGCTTGCCTGGGTTCTGTCTCTGTGCATTTATCTATCTTTCCACATGGTTCTCAGACTGAGCTCTGAGCCTCTCCTGAGCACATTGAAAATCAATTGTGCTGACCTCTTACATTTCTTGCTGTGAATGCGTAACTATCCCCTCAGGAGAGCAATTATGTTAGGTGTAGATATAGGTATAAGGTACAGGTACAGGTAGGTATAAGGTATAGTTGTAGGTATAAGATATAGTTATAGGTTTGGGTTTGGGTATGGGTATGGTTATAGGTATAGAAAAATGAATCCGATAAAAAGAGGCATTTAGAAAGCTGCTAGATGCATTTGGCTAAGTTTTAAAAGTAAAAAGGCAGGCTGGAGAGATGGCTCAGAGGTTAAGAGCACTGGCTGTTCTTCCAGAGGTCCTGAGTTCAATTCCCAGCAACCACATGGTGGCTCACAACCATCTATAATAGGATCTGGTGCCCTCTTCTGTTGTGCAGGTATATGTACTAAAATATAGAACATTGTATACATAATAAATAAATATTTAAAAAAAGTAAAAAGGCCAGAAAATGATTCATCTAGCAATCAAGAAAGTAATGACATGTAGGCATGTACATATACAGCATGACGGCATGTGGTTTCTTAAATGATTGAAGCACTTGATAGTTCCTGTTTTTATTGGCATACTGATTGGGTTATTGGTGTTTGCCATCAATTAATCTCGGCTAACCAGCACTCTTCATTTCCAATGAACAGTTAACTAGATGAACTATATTGCCAATATTCTCAGAATCACTTCTTATATTTTTGGTTATGAGCCCAGCCATGTATCCAGACTCAGAATCACTTATCAAAAGTTTGAGATACAGTAAAACACTAAAGTGTAGTTTTTTTCTTTTTTTGTCAAGTCTAGCTGGGAATTTTTTTTTTTTGATAGAACCTCTTCTCTATTCAAAAAGTTCCAGCTTGAAATATTTCATCATTAAATAGTAGACATATTATCAACTCTTTGGATTTTAGAGTATGTTTCTTTTTTCACATAAATAAAAATAATTTTTTTCCTTTTATTTTTTATTTCTTCAAGTTACATCTCAGTCGCAGTCCCCTCCCTAGTCCCCCTCTAGTCCCACCCTCCAACCCTCAACCCCCATCCTCTTCCCTTTTTTTTTTTCTTTTAAGTTTAAGGTATATCTTATTTCCCCCTACAGTTTCCCCTTTCAGTCCAACAAATGGCTCTTTCTCTTATAATAATAAATACAATACAGTACAACAGAGGTAATTAGGCCACAGTTATGAGGGTTATATGGCTTAACGTACATTCCCAATGACCAGTCCATATGTATTTGGTACCTGACTTTAACATTCTACTATCTAACCATCTCCATGAGTTTAAAGTTCTATATCTGACTCAACATTCATACTAATTGCAACACAATTTTAAAAGTATCTTCTTAGATGTATAACACTCTCTTGACTCCTAAACAACTCAAAATTTAATTATGAGACTCTATCTATCTGTTCTTCAATCACCTCAGAGACCTGAGAGGGATAAATATATCTGATTTTATAGGAAGTACAGGGTCTGCAGCTTCCCAAACTAAGAAATGACATACCAGTGGCTGCCTGGACAGTTCCCATTTTCTCTCCATACATTAAGCATCACTCTTCAGTCGTTTGGCCCCGCTTCTCTGACAGACATTGATTGTAGAGCAGGGGTTATGAAGGACTTACCTACCCTGTCTTGGCAGAGCTAGGCTGTCGACTTACCTGCTTCCAAGTTTTGTCCTTTTTGGACAGCATTCTCTCTACAGTTGGAGCAAGGGGCTTTTCCTGCCAAGAGATAGGCTTGCGACTAATTCAATCATCTCCCACTGGAGATTCTTCGATGCTCATCTTCTACTTGGAGGAGAATAGGGGGTGCTGTCAGGAGTTGATATGTCTTGATATAAAAAAATCTAAAGTTATGAAAACATCTTTGAATGTCATATTCTGCAGATCTCTTGAGGTTTTTGAAGAGGCCCTATCTATCTCTTATATTAGGGTAAGCAGATGTTGCTTGTCTTTTAGCAGGTTTATTTCTGATTAGATTAGCAAGTAACTATAATAGGCTGTCATAGTACCTAACAGAATGACCGGCTTGCATAACCATTAGTTTGCATTTCTTAATTATCCTAAACAGTTTATGACAGTTAGTAGTAAAAGGCCGAAACATCACATTTCATTTTTTTTCTTTACCTCCTAACCCTTCCATCCCATTTCTCTGGGGTGGGGTGTCCTTATATAACAGTCCCTCATCTCAGTTGAAAGGTCGTATGAGGGCCAAGAGCCTCTTCATTCATTGGGGATCTACGAAGCAGTACCATCAGTGAAAAGTGTCTCGTTGCCCGGGAGAGAGAACTACTAAACAAACAAATCAATAAGCATACAATAGATAAAAAGACTAAAAAATAGAAAAAA
>CAJQZJ010032137.1:5836108-5853540 GCA_907164525.1 Lophiomys imhausi | reverse complement strand
TTTCAGATTCTATTTTGTGAGAGTTTGAAAAGTATTGGTGTTAGCTCCTCTTTGAAGGTCCAGCAGAATTCCGTGCTAAAGCCATCTGGCCCTGGGCTTTTTTTGGTTGGGAGATTTTTAATGACTGTTTCTATTTCCTTACGGGTTATAGTGATGTTTAATCTGTTTATCTGATCTTGATTTAGCTTCGGTAGGTGGAATCTATCAAGAAAATTGTCCATCGGCCGGGCGGTGGTGGTGCACGCCTTTAATCCCAGCACTTGGGAGGCAGAGGCAGGCGGATCTTTGTGAGTTCGAGGCCAGCCTGGTCTATAAAGTGAGTCCAGGACAGCCAGAGCTGTTACACAGAGAAACCTTGTCTCGAAAAACCAAAAATAAATAAATAAATAAACAAACAAACAAATAAATAAATAAATAAGAAAATTGTCTATTTCACTTAAGTTTTCAAATTTGGTGGAGTATAGATTTTTAAAGTAGGAATCAAATATTCTCTGGATTTCCTCAATGTCTGTTGTTATTTCACCCTTTTCATTTCTGATTTTGTTGATTTGTGTTTTCTCCCTCTGTCTTTTAGTTAATTTGGCTAAGGGTCTGTCTATTTTGTTGATTTTCTCGAAGAACCAACTCTTGGTTTCAATGATTCTTTGTATAGTTCTTTTTGTTTCTAAGTTGTTGATTTCAGCCCTAAATTTGATGATCTCCTGCCTTCTGCTCCTCTTGGGAGTGTTTGCTTCTTTTTTTTCCAATTCACCCAGTTTAGCTGTTAATTTGCTAATATGAGCTGTCACAATTTTCTTTTTGAAGGCACTTAGTGCTATGAACTTTCCTCGTAGCACAGCTTTCATTGTGTCCCATAGGTTTGGGTATGTTGTGTCTTCATTTTCGTTGGATTTTAAGAAGTCTTTGATTTCCTTCTTTATTTCTTCCCTGACCCAGTGGTCCTCTAGTAAAGAGTTGTTCAATTTCCATGTGAGTGTAGACTTTCTGTTGATTCTTTTGCTATTGAAGTCCAGCTTTATTCCATGGGTCTGATAAGATACAAGGGGTTATTTCAATTTTCTTGTATCTGTTGAGGCTATCTTTGTGTCCAAGTATATGGTCGATTTTGGAGAAGGTTCCGTGAGGTGCTGAGAAGAAGGTGTATTCTTCTGTGTTTGGGTGAAACGTTCTGTAGATATCTGTTAGGTCAATTTGGTTCATGATCTCTGTTAGACTCATTATTTCTCTGTTTGGTTTCTGTCTTGATGATCTGTCCATAGTTGTGAGTGGGGTGTTGAAGTCTCCCACTATTAAAGTGTTTCGATCGATGTGCGATTTAAGTTTTAGAAGCGTTTCTTTTGTAAATGTAGGTGCCTTTGTATTTGGGGCATAGATGTTCAATATTGAGATGACCTCTTGGTGTATATTTCCTTTAATGAGTATGTAATGCCCTTCTCTGTCTTTTTTTTATTAACTTCAATTGGAAGTCTATTTTGTTTGATATTAGGGTGGCTACTCCAGCTTGTTTCCTGGGTCCATTTGCTTGGAAAACCTTTTCCCAGCCCTTTACTCTGAGGTAGTGTTTATCTTCAATAGTGATGTGTGTTTCTTGTATACAGCAAAAATATGGGTCTTGTTTATGGATCCAGTCTGTAAGTCTGTGTCTTTTTATTGGCGAGTTGAGTCCATTGATGTTGATGGGTATTAGTGACCAGGGGTTGTTATTTCCCATTATTTTGGTATAGTTGGCTGTCTTGTGTTTCTCTTTTGTTTAGTTGCTGTGGAGGTTTCTATTTCCTCTGTTTTCTTGGGTGTAGTTATCTTCTCTGTGTTGGAATTTTCCTTCTAGGATCTTCTGTAGGGCTGGGTTTGTGAGGAGATATTGTTTGAATTTGATTTTGTCATGGAATATCTTGTTTTCTCCTTCTATGTTGATAGAGAGTTTTGCTGGGTATAGTAGTCTGGCTGGGCACCTATGTTCTCTCAGGGCTTGTAGGACATCCGTCCAGGCCCTTCTAGCTTTTAAAGTTTCTGAGGAGAAGTCAGGTGTGATTCTGATGGGTCTGCCATTGTATGTGACTTGGACTTTTTCTCTTACAGCTTTTAATATCCTTTCTTTGTTCTCTACATTTGGAGTTTCTGTTATTATGTGGCGAGAGGAGTTTCTTTTCTGATCTAATCTGTTTGGTGTTCTGTAAGCCTCTTGGATTTTTCCTGGCATCTATTTCTTAAGGTTTGGGAAGTTGTCTTCTATGATTTTGTTGAAGATATTTCCTGGACCATGGAGTCAGGAGTCTTCTCTTTCCTCTATGCCTATAATTCTTAGGTTCCGTCTTTTCATTGAGTCCTTGATTTCTTGGATGTTGTGGGTGAGAGATTTTTTTAGCCTTCTCATTTTCTTTGGATGTTGTACTGATTTCTTCCATCGAATCTTCCATTCCTGAGATCCTGTCTTCCATCTCTTACATCCTATATTTCATACTCACATCCGTAGTTCCTGTTCTCTTGTCTTGATTCTCCATTTCCTCTTTTAACTCTGACTGTGTTTTCTTTATTGTTTCCATTTCTATTTTCATGTCTTGAATGGTAGTGTTCGTTTTGTACATTTCCTTCTCCAGTTTGCTTGTTTTTGTCTGGACATCTTTCATTGCTTTATCCTTTTCCTGTTCAAGCTGGGTCACCTTGGCTTGGAGCTCTTTAATGATGTTATTCGTTGTTTTGACTTGTAGAATTGTGGCTTCTTTGAATTCCTTCATAGTTTTAAGTTCTTCTTGAAGGGACTTTATCACTTTCCATACTGTAGAATTGTCATCGTTTTCATGTGTTTCAGTTGTGGTGAGGTGGTTCAGGCTGGATGGAATAGCGTTGCTTTCTTTTGTTGGAGACATTTTGCTCTGTTTTTTTTTTTTTTTGTCTCGGGCCTCTGGCCATGTGGGTTTTTTTTTTTTTTTTGCTGTCTTCTGGACTTGGGTCCAAAGGGGGCACTGTGGTGTAGGAGTTGCATTACTCCACCCCTATAAGGTGAGTCATTCAGTCCCGCCTCCCAGGTGGGGACCTAATTAATTCAGGTGGTGGAGCTGTGCACAAGTAAGCTCTGATTCCCCGCTGGAAGGGCCCTTACTAGTATAAAAGTTTGATATAGGACAGTTTCAAATATCTCACAGTTTTCCCGGGGTTGGTTCCTGTAGGGGGTAAATCTGCAGTTCAGCTCCAATAGCCTTGCCGCTCCCGAGGCTTGGAAGCTGGCCAGTGACGTCACTGACTGGGATCTGAAGGCGCTTTGTAGCGGAGCTACTTCACTTCCAAGGGTCGCATCCTTTCCTAGATAATTGGATTGTCTGTGTGAGACCTGGGAGTGCCCAGCAGGGTGGTTTCTGAATCTGCAGGCTGGGTATTAGGTTGGAACTTACTGGGGATTTCTCCTTTTGGGGGGATGGGTTATCCCGATTCCCGGGTCCAGAGGCTTCCTAGTGTGTCCGAGAGTTGGAAGGGGTGTCCTGCCCAGGCATCTTCCGTGGTCCCTGTGTAGCTGGGTGAGATTTAGAAGGGGTCATGCCCTTTGTACAGCGTCCTGCAACACTTGCCGCCTTGTGACTGTTGACCCCGAAATCAAAATACTTCCGAGCTGGCCGCTGCCATCTTGAATCCACTAGAGTATGTTTTTGAAGTTGCACAAATGTGTATGTTGGAAATACTTAGATAAAGTTAAGGTGGCTTAAACACAACCTGAATCAAATATTATAATGTAAAAACTTTTCAATGTTCTGGGTTACATGTTCCATTTTTAGTCATATGGTGATAACTTCTTAGGCAACTTGTTAAACCATAATCAAAACTGTGTTATAAACACAGCAGGGATGTAGTCAAGGCCACCAAACAATATTGAAACAGAATCCTATACCTGTTAAGATGTCCCCCATATGCCCTGCAGCATTGGTGCAGAGCACATTGCAAATTTGTCCTGTGTTTTATGTCCTAGTGCCTCCTTTGAATCTTGCATTTGGGGACCATTACTTAGTGACTTAAAGGTTACTGGGACACAAACACTGCCAATCATGACAGTTGATCTAAAAGCCAAGATAACTACTGAACCAACTCATAGGAAGTGGATGGAGGGGGATGGTGTGAGAGTTCACCACACTGCTCAGAGTAATGTCCATTTGAACACTTCCTGTTTACTTCTGGATCTTCCCATATAATATTTAGGACCATGACTGACCATAGGCAATTTCAACAACAACAACAACAACAAAAAAAAAAAAACCACAATAGAAGCACTACTGTATGAGCTATTTGAAAAAGACAACTCAGTTATGTGCTAGATGTATTTTTTAGTGCAAAAGTGGGTTTATGCTCTAATAGTTATGGTGTTTTCTAAATATATAAAATTTAAAACACATTATTGCCATGCTGGGGATGAAACCCCGGACTACACATATGTCAAGGGGTTTTCTGTCAGTGAGTTACAGCCTCAGTTCTAAATACCTTATTTTACACTGAAATGTTACGACAGTGTTTCAAAAATATAATATTTAAACAGTATTTTCAACAGATACCTAATTAAATAATTATTTAGAAAGTCTATGCATACAATTATCTGAATTCTTTTTAGGAGAAAATCCAGGATCCAGAATGATGAATAAACACCATTGTTGCTATTGCAAACAGCTACTTAGGGAATTTGCTCCCAATTAACCTTATAGACAAATGAAAAATCATCCTCTAAAAATGAACACATTTATTTCTCTAAATATGAAAATTCCTCAGCATTTCTACAATGCTGAGGTAAACTATTTCAATCTATATTTATAGATCAGAGTTGGGAACAATTTCCCTCTCCTTTACAGACAGCCTTGACTGCCTACTCTGAGTTCAAAACTGCCTTAAAATGTGTCATATTTTTGATATACAAAAGGCATTCTAAAATTGTATTATGCAGTTATTGTGCTGAGAGAATGACCCTTGCCACGCTTTGTTTACTGAACGTCAAATTTTCATTCGTATTACAGCTGTGTACCAGGGCAGTTTCAGTTCTGTATGAAGGGCAACTAATGCACAGATCAGTCAAGCCATGGAGCGGTAATTAGTCTGGAAAAGATCAAAGTGTGCTCTTCTGAATCCAGCCGATTTGCTCTGGGTGTGCAGAACCAATAGTCTTTCTTTGCTAAGGTCTTTTATTAATTTTTGCTTTCGTTTGTTGTGGAGCAGCTGCTTTGCCATCAATCCAACATCCTGCTTTAAAAAAATCCATTTTGATGCCACAAATGCAATTTCAATGGGTTTAGAAATAATAACCAGCTTTTCCCCCTCACCCCACTTCTAGGAAATAGAAACTCAGAATAAAAGTTTTCAGTGTGTGCAATGTGAAAGAGAACAACGTAAGGATGGCTTGGATCCATGTTCTAGAAAAGGCAGGAAATGTAGCTTGTGGACATTTCTGCTATTTTGCTGTAAATCTGTACTACCCTCACTACTGTGTGCTTATCATTTTCTTCTTTGGTTTGGTGTTTTTTTTCACTGAAAAAATTATTTAATGGCCCAAATAATTAATTGGACTCAACCAGCAAGGGGGAAAAATCCTTAAACTGATTAATAGTTTACACATTCCAGGATGGATGGAGTAAAATAATCAGTAGCATTTGCTTTCTCATTGTTGTGATTATGCTTTTTAAGCAATTATGAAGGTGGCAGTTGAGGCTGCCAGATAAGCCTCATCACAGGAAGAGAGTGTGTAGGTAAGCTGTGGAGGAAGAAAGGTGGACTTCATAGCCTAGAAAGGAGTCCTTCCCACATCATGTCACCTACCAATTCTTTTTCTCCATCTGTCCTTTTTCCTTTGAGTGTTCTGTATGAAGGGGGAGAGAGATAAGCTGTTTATTTATTCCTAAGAACACAGCAGCTTCCTATAATCATCCCCTTCATGTCTGTTCAATATCTCATGATTATATATTCAAATATGTTTAATATAAAATGTAAATTTATAAATAAATTCATTTATCTAAGCATTGAGTTTGATATACATTATTTGGGCAAGTGTATATTTTGTGTTTAGTATTACAAGAACCTTCTTCCTTCTTCCTTCCTTCCTTCCTTCCTTCCTTCCTTCCTTCCTTCCTTCCTTCCTTCCTCTCTTTCTTTCATCCTTGAGACAGGGTCTTACTGTGCATCCCAGGCTGGCTCTGAACTTATGATCTTCTAAACTCCTGAGTGTTAGGATTATAGGCGTGTGACACCATGCCAGGAATTAATTTTCCTGTCTTCACAGCAAAATATTTAAATTTGATTCTGAGTTACTGTCCATTCCAACCACGTACCAATTGTTCATTTTGGTGTTAGTGTCTCTAACTGGATAGACACTAAAATCCAGCTAAGCCGAACAAAGGATGTAATGATAGGCATAATTAACATAATGAAGAGGAGCACATACAGGTAATTTACTGTAATTGACTAGTAGACGAATGCGTAATGTCCATGGAATGACCAGGTAGGCTTGTTCTGGAAGCATTTTTAATTGGTCAGTTATCGAATGCTTTCGAGAAGTGACAAAATTATTGCACAGGAAAGTTAGGGTGCCCCCTTCCTCATGTGGCAGGTACGAATGAGCCTTCTGTTGATTTGACTTTGAATGAACCATGACCATATCGAATGAACTTGAGTGTGAGAGCTTTTCATTCTTATGTGTTACTTGGTGCTGTACCAGAACCCGTGCTACCTCTGCAGTTCTCCATTCTTTCCTCCTACGGTATCTGAGAGGTCAATGCCGATGGGAACAAATCCACATTAGGATTGAAATAAATATATTTAGCCTACACACAGCTACTTAGGTTCCAGTAAAACTTCATTGATGACCTTTCTCCAGCATTATCTATATCTCCACTGTAATCTGGCTATAATACTCTCCAAGTATGCCATTTACCACTTAACATTGCTTCAGGATGTGTGCACAATCTCACTTAGAAAATTCTGAAAATGTTTGGGCTGAGAATTTTAAAAAGCAATATTGAGGAAAATGAGAGGTTCTAGAAAACTCAATAGATGTTTTCCCAAAAAAAAGAAAAGCTGATTTACCAGCTGTAATTTGTGGTATCATTATCAGCTGAGCCTAAATTAGTGAGAGGATGGCTTGTGAATCCTTGCAAAAGTAATTGTGCTTGCCAATCCAGTAAGGCGACATGATGGAAACCACACATAGCCTAGGAGGGAGAAGAGAACACTGTCATTATTCTCACATAACCGTTTCTCTCATTCTCCTTCCTTCCTTTCTTCCTACCTAGCCTCATTCCTTCCTCCCTCCCTCCTTCCCTCCTTCCCTTCCTTCCTTCCTTCCTTCCTTCCTTCCTTCCTTCCTTCCTTCCTTCCTTTTCTTCTTCCAGAGCTAGGGATAGACTCCAGGAGCAGGTGGATGCTAGATAAACCCTCTACCACTAAGCTGAATGTCCATTCCCTGTTCTTCTTTCCTTTCTTTGTTCCTTCCTTCCTTCTCTCCTTCCCTCCTTCCCCCTCCTTTCTTCCCATCATCCCCTCCCTTCCTTTCTTCCCTCCCTCCCTTATTCCTCCCTCCTTTCTTCTCTTTCCTTCATTTTCCTTCCCTCCCTCTTTTTCTTCCATCTTTCCTCTTTTTCTACTTTCTTCTTCTTTTTGTAGTGTTGAGGCTAAGCTGACATTTCATTTTCACAGAAAACTTAAGACAATAAACAGGTTAATGAAATTAACAATAGAATTAAGTATATTTTAAAATGAATCCAATATAGTGACAAGAACAAAAATATCAACACTTTCACCAACTTCTCTGGTTATTTTTTTGATTAATGTGGTTGATACAAGCTAGGTCATCTGAGAAGAGAGGATCTCAACTGAGGAAGTGCCTTCATCAGAATGCCTGTAGGCAAGTGTGTGGGGCACTTTCTTGATTTATTGATGTAGGAAAGACCATCCCACTGGTTGTATAGACTGGTAGGGTTGTACAGAAAAATAATCTGAGTGAGCTGTAAGGAACAAGCCAGTAAGCGGCACTTATCCACAGCCTCTGTTTCAGTTCCTGCCATGAGTTCCTGCCCTGATTTCCGTAAGTGATGGGCTGTGATGTGGAAGTGTAAGCGAAATAAACCATTCTCTCCTTCAAGCTCTTTTGGTCATGGTGTTTGTCACAGCAATAGAGAACAAACTGTGATACCAACCAATTAAAATATGATGGGAAATATGATGACCTTTATTATGGCTATAAAACTTGAAGTATATAGAGAATGATTGAATGAAATGTGGAAAATAATTACCAAAAATAGTTAAAATTATTAAAGGATATAAAGAAACATGATAGACGCTGAATAAATATTTACTGAATGTACTAGAATGTAGGGAGAGAATGAAGTATTCTCATTTATGGGGAAGTTAACATTTTATAGCCTTATGAAGTAGATAAATTTAATTGTCATTTGATGGAAGAGTATTCTATAAGCAAGCAAATTACAATATTAGACCACTGAATCCTTGTGTGTAATACTCTTTCACCAAAACAGAGATCCAAACTATGCCCAGTACTATTAGTTACATTATTATACTGATCAGAAAAATCTAGAGAATAGCTTGAAAAGAGACCCATATGACTATAGTAGTTCTGGTATCTTATAGAATATATATCCATATTTACCTTTGATAGGAATACAATGTTATGATGTCCTATGAAAATGGGAAGTAATTTAAGTACCAAGGAAAAATTAAACACACTCCCTTCTTCAGATAAATGAATGAGTCTATTATGAGTATATCCAGTCATAAACACAGAGTCATTAGTGAATTAACTTCTCCCTTGGTACATAGGGCCTTAACTTGGCCCTTGGTGGGCAGACTTGACTTCTGATGACACGGTCAATATCTTCTTTTGCCCTTCAGTTCCATAGGTTTGCTATCTTTCTTGTGACTTCTGCTGTCTCCTTTGCTCTCCACCATCATCCTTGATGGTCGGTCTGGGGCTGGAGGAGCTGAAGAGGAATCCAGAATGTTTCAGTGGATTCTCTGCAATGACAGAGGCATACCCCTTCCCAATATTCTTCCAGAAAAGTATGGGTCTTTTGCTGGAAATAATTCTACAACAAAAACAGAAACTGAAATGATATTTAAGAACTTATGAGTTAACCAAAATAGATGAATCAAAGCCACCAGTTCTACCTGTTTGACTAAAGAAAAAGTATTAATAGATTGATGAATATCTGGACCATGAATCCCTCCTATACCCTTAGATGAACTATTAATAAAATAAGTATCTGTGTGGAATGGGAGAAGGCTGGATAATTTTTGTAATCACAAATTCAGTTTGTATGAGAAAAATCCCATAGTTTGGCAGCTGGATAATAATTTCCTATCCTTCTATAGTAACCTGCAAATGAAATTTGGAAACCTAACCAGGTGGTGGTGGTGCACACCTTTAGTCCCAGGATTCTGGAGGCAAAGACAGGAAGATCTCTGTGAGTTCAAGTCCAGCCTGGTCTACAAAGTGAGTTCCAGGACAGCCAAGGCTACACAGAGAAACCCACCCTCCCCAAAAAAAGAGAAAGAAAAAAAAAAAGAAAATAAAATTGAAAAATCCAGAGTTCATTCCATAACACTCTTAAAAATGGATTTTTAGTTAGGGCTAATATAATATAGCAAGGATAAAACCCATATAATTGCTGACATCGAGTCCTTCCCTGATTTACTAATTGAGCAAGAAGAATAAGGTAAACAGTTAGTATTTTATGACCCGTATGGTGTAAATAGATCCATTCCAAAGGCTTAGTCTCTTGTGCTATAATATCTATGGGAGGCAATTTCCTGGGGGAAATAATTAAGTTTAAAGGCTGTGATGGACCCACAACAATACACAGATGCCTCTTTTAGTCTTGATTCAAATAGCTATAGTTCTTCCTTTGCCTCTTGAGACAATACACAAGGATTTTCCAATGCTGTATTTCCTTCTAGAGTTTTAAATAGATTGGTTAGTGCATAATCAGGTAAACATTTTGATTTTGTTAAAATTGCACTGGAAATACCAAGTGCAGCTCCTGAGTCTGGGGAAGAAATGGTAAACAATTCCCTTTCCCTGAGTGCCCTAGATTGCCTCAGTAGTAACCTTAGCATTTTCATAGGTTTTCCTAAATCCTCATCAGGAAGTGGAGGGAATTTAAGATTAGATTGATTATCAAATTGCTTCAGGGTCATTTTCAGGCAATGGAGAATACATATCTAAAGGAGGCTCTGGTAAGGAATGAGAGGGAGTTGTCACCATCACTGTCATAATTGTTGCTGGCAGTGAAAATCCCTTTTTGCCTCTTTTACAAATTTTAAGGGTTTCTTTCTTTCTTTTTTTTTTTGTCTTTTGAGACAAGGTTTCTCTGTGTAGCCCTGGCTATCCTGGACTCACTCTGTAGACCAGGCTAGCCTTGAACTCACAGAGATCCGCCTGCCTGTGCCTCCGGAGTGCTGGGATTAAAGGTGTGCACCACCATGCCTGGCCCAATTTTAAGTTTTGATGATTCAGTTAATATTCATTCAGGGAATTAGTCTTTTCCTCATGATTAATATCCTCTTTATTTTCTGTAAGTATCTTAACAGTTTGAATCAATACCCAAGTGATTAAAAATTAAACAGGGATCTTTTCCTTTGTTATTGCTGCTTTTTTAACACTCTTTGGGACTCTGTACCATACTTCTTCAACTAGAAGTTTCTTCCTCTGGAAGCTAGGGATTATACTTGTGTTGCTCCTTTCTTTAAAAGATGATGGACAAGCTTGACATCAGACAAAGCCTTCCCTGGTTTCTGCCCCATTAGCCTCACTCACCTGCTTCTGGGAGGCTTCCCACTCTCTCATCTCATATCTGACTTCAGGTCCTCATTTGTGGTACCACTTGTTTACCACTCTAGTTCCAATTGGTGGTGTGAACCTGGGAGAAGGCTAAAAATGAGGCAGACTAAAGTCTCATTCAGTAGCCACCTTTATTCAGAGCATCACACAGCTTATACTCTGAGGGTTAGAAGAGTCACCTGAGTAAAGTGTCAGTCACAAGGACAAGCTGCATGTGGCTAACCATGTTTTTCATAGAGGCTTATGAATAACAGCTGAAGTAAACTCACCCCTACCTGTCACACCTTGGAAGAACATAAGAACACATTAGGAAGACTGTGTTTTTGAAGAAATTGAGGTCACAAGACTTTCGTCTTGTTTTCTTGTAGTTTTCTCACAAGCACTCAGAATCCTCACATGACTCCATTCTTGGACTGTGTTCTGACAGAACTGGAAAGTATTATCTTAAAGGAGGAAATACAGACCAAGAAGGACAAATACCACGTTTTCTCTTATATGTTGATTCTAGATTTTAATTTTCATATATATCTTTACTTTTCATAGCACATGTTCTTTCTGTCTTTCTCTGTCTCTCTGTCTTTCTGTCTCTCCTCTCATGGAGATATAGGTCATGAAACTAAAAAGGAGACCATAAGAGGGAAAGGAAGGGTCAAAGGGGGAGAGGAACGGGAAAATGGGGAAATGTAATATGTGTGACATGAAGTTAGAATAAGGGCTACTGGAGAGAGAAAGGGGACAGGCAGAGGAGGAGCAGAAGAATAGGGGATGGGAGTGGGAGAGGAGAAGAAACAAAAACAAAATATGTGTGAAAATGTCATGATACAACTCATTATTTTGTGTACTAATTTAAGTGAACAAAAGTAATTGTTTTCTCATTCTATGAAACTCTACATTTATTCTGAAAAAAAAAACAGATCAAATATGTTTGTTCTTTATTTTTTTTCAGGGGCCCCAGGGAGATGGTGCAGTCACTTGAGTGTCTGCCTCACAAGCATGAGAGCTTGTTTGGATCCCCAGAACCCACACAAAAGCCAGATGTGTGTGCATCTGTAATCCTAGCATGGGGAGGTGAAGACAGCTGGATCCTGGTGCTTATTGGCCAGTTAGCTTAGCTAAATCCTAAGTTCCAGTTCAGAGAGAGACTCTGCCTTTAAACTGAAGTGGGGAGACACTGAGAACTGAAGTGGGGAGACACTGAGACAGACCCCTGAAGACACCCTCATATGTGCTAACACATGTGCACGTTAATCTACTCACACTGTATATAACATACACTCTCTCACACACAGACTCACACACACATTCACATACACACTCTCTCACACACACACTCACACACACTCACACACATTCACACACACTCACACAACTCACCCACACACTCACCACACCCATTCACACACATTCTCACACACACAGAAAGAAAGAGAGCTGACAACCTATTTTAATCATGAAATATGTAAACAAATTTTGACCATTGTGTAAAAATATACAATGAATTTCTTAAAAATTGAAAGTACTCTTAAAGTTCCTTGTTGTGAGATGAGCAGCAATCTTTAGTAATATATATGATTCTTTTTTGCTTCTGCTAGTGTTGGAAATTGAATCCAGGGCCCCACCCTTGGCAAGTTCTGTATCACTGGGCCCCAGCCAAAACACTTGAGTACTTATAAGACTTTTTAGGGTAACTTCCTACTTCACTAAAGAGTTTTCTTTTTTTTTTATAAAGCCAGTCCCACAAATCACATTCACATACTTCACCAAGTATTTTCATACATGTCCTACTGATAACCTATGTCATTCATTTTTGTCATGGTTCTGTCCTATGAGGCTCCTCAGCGATGGATTATGACCTGGAAATATAAACGAAATAAATCCTTTCCAAGTTGCTTGTGGTCAAAGATATGGTATCCTTTCACTTTTAACTAAAAATCTTGTGAAAGAAATTTCTGAATTATTATCAAATTCAGTTAAGGTTTGTAAAGTCTTCATCGCCTACATGTGAATACATACATGAAACAGTCCTCTTCATCGCTATAATTGTGGTCACTTATTTGACAGATATCAGCTATGGTCACCTTTACCTGGTAGAGACAGAGCAGTGAATGGTAAAGATCAACCACGCCTTTCTCTTAGTTCTCATCGGGCTTACCTTTGAGCTACCATCAGCTTGTCATTTCTCGGAAGAGAGCCTTTAAAGTTGTTTGTCCATTTTAGATAAGTGTTTTAAGTAATATAATATATGTGCCATTTAATTAGGCACTAAGGCAACCTACTGTGATGGTAATAATGAACAATGAGGTTGATAGTGAACTGTTTGGCCCCACAGTTTTCTGGTAGGATGCTTTCTTTACTGAATTCAGCATGTAACAGTTTGACATTCACATCTGTTGAGGTTGCCAATGACACTCCAAATGAAATGTTAGTGAAACATAATAGTTGTCCTGTATCAATTTATTAAATAAAACAAAAAGTATCAGTTCTAATAGCTTTTCCAAATGGATTGTGCACCACGTACAGTTTGTACACTTAAGTTTGGAGATCAGTAGACTACAGGCATTTGTTTTGAAAATATTTGGGGATGCTGTTGGCTCCACCTGTAGAGCTGTGGCTTCTTAAAAAGAATCACAAATGTCTATATTATCAATACTGGATCCTCACCAGGGCTTCTCTCAGATATCCTGTTTTTTTTGCTCTGTGTCCTAGAGGTCCTGCAGCTTTGGTTCTGCAAGACCACCTCCTTCATACACTCCCAAAATTCATAGATGGGCTAGACAGATATTTTATTTATTCTTTTTAATGTTATTTATTTTTATTTTTATTTTTTGTTTTCTTTTGGTGGAAGGGTGCAAGGGTGGAGAGCAGATATGGAGGGATGGGGAGATGAGTGGGATTGGGGTGCATGATGTGAAATTCACGAAGAATCAATAAAAAGTTAAAAAAATTCACAAATGTCTAATTTATCATTGCATCCCCAGCATATAACCCTAATCAGAATGTAACCATGTAATAAGACATTGGCCAGTTAGAGAAGAGAATTGTGTTTAGTTTGCAGTGATATTTGAAGAAGAACTCAAGGAATTGACATATACTCAGAGAGATAATTCTAAACTTTGTTAACACATTTATTCTAGCCTGGGGTTATTGCATACAACAACCCACAGCAGTAATTTGGTGCTAGTGAGTGTATGGAAGAATACCTAACAATTAGAGTTGCCTGACCATGGCTGTGTGGCTTTGGAGTATGGTGTTTTTTATTCTTGGAGGTGTTGAAATAGCCTCCACGGCCGGCCACCTCCAACAGGCTGACCACAGACTTAAAGCACTTGCAGTGATTATTCTGAGTGGAGAAGTTGTTAGATCATATTTGAAATGTGAACAGTAGCTCAGATTTGAAACCATCTGTTAGTTCTAGCAATAGAACTAAGCTTTAATAGACACCACTTTAAGGAAAAGCAGTGAGGGTATGCCAACTAAACAGCTTCTCTGTAGTCCTGAGTCTGGATCGAGGTGAGACACTGTAGTAATGCCACCCTGCTTACTTGAGGGGGATGCAGCTAAAGCAGGCCTTTAAACATTTACTGATGTTATTTCTTCTCTTTGTTAGTGTGACTACAACACCTTGCCTCCTCTGTTCATCTTAGAAGCAGTCTACTGTCAGCCTGTCCAACCAGGGTTTTAAAGTCCATAGTTTAAGAGCCTACATCAAAGTGATAATGTCTCCCAAGTATCAGAGTTATCTTAATCATTCATTTATTAATATTGCCTGAGACAGAATTTAAAAATAAACAGTTGAACTCGGGATATAATAAACAAATGTAGGTTAAATACTATAGATAACATAAATTAATTATAACATCTTCCTTTCTTCCTTCCTTCCTTCCTTCCTTCCTTCCTTCCTTCCTTCCTTCCTTCCTTCCTTTCTTCCTTTTTCTTTCTTTCTGTGTGTACTTGCTTTGGGGACAGGGTCTTACTACATAGTCCAGACCAGCTTTGAATTTGTAAAATTCATAGAATTTGAATTTGATCCCCTGCTTCAGTCTCTGAGTACTGAATCACCATTGAGTGCTGGAATCGCAGTTGTGTGCTGTTACTTCTTGCTTAATTATAAGACATTCTAAAGTGCATGAATCTTATAATATAGCAACTAAAGCTTAGTGTGTTAGTAATGAGACTTCTCTAAATGCTGCACAATTATTGATTTCGGAATCAAGACTACACTCAATTGCATCAAACTCCCCTTCGAGTGTTTGCCTGCTCCACAGCACTGCCTCCACATCAGGAAGCATCCCTTCTGTGAAGGATTTTGGTGGGCTCGTAAAGGTATATGACTCATCAGATACAGAGAAAAATGAAAGTAGAGTGAAGTGCTACCTATGTGTTGTAGCTAAAGAGTAGTTTAGAAGGCCAAGAAAGTGAAAAATCACAGGCCACAGGACATGGAAAGTAATCAAGGCCAGGAAGATCTGGGAGACTTTCTTCACAACAACTCTGAAAATACTTGGAAAAGGTAATGAACTTTATTATTATTATTTCTGGTTCTCAAATAACATGTTGGCTTTGTCCACACCACCAGTGCCCTTCCCCCTCTATTATTTCTGACTAGTTTCACTACTACCTATCATCCTGGCCAATAGGACAAGCATCCAATTGCAGCAAATTCTTATACATTCCAGGTTACCCCACACAAACAGGTCGCCATGGTAACCAAACAAAAAGAGACTAGAAAACAGAAGCAAAGTATTTACTTATGTCTGGTGGGCTCTGGACAGTTTTCTTAAGTGGCATTTCAGGCTTTCTTGGGTGTTGGTTAATGATTACTTTTTAAGTTGAGACTTTATCAGACCTTTTATTACAGAAAATTATACTAAACCATGAAGCTAACTTATTGTTTTTTTTTAACATATAAATTTTAATTAGAAATATTGATTTAGTACATAGCCCAGAAACTATTCAACTCCTTTCCGAGGAACCAGGAGAAACAAAAGGCCCATTTGACATGGTAAAGAGCCCTAAGAAAGACATAGTAAAGGGAGGAGGGAATAGAGTTGAAGAGATTGCATCAAGGGGGCTGTTGTTTGTTTCTGCCATGTTCATTAGAAAGCATAGAGATCTTATTGCTACTTGTTATATGTCGTTCACTAATGACCATATTAATGAATACAATGTGCTTTGCCTAGTTTTAATCTTTTGGTGATAGAAGATATTGACGCAAAACAGAAAACCATTTAGGCTCATAGCATATGTCTAACATTTCCTGGATTGGGCAATAAGACCACTCTCTTCATCTTTGTTATTGTCTTGGTACCCCTTTGAAGTGCAAAAATATTATAACTTCAAAGGCAGTCCAGGAAGGTGGCAACTGCAGCTTAGGCAAGCTCTAGAGGAACAGACAAACCTGCAGTGTGGCACCAGGTGATGGGTTTACTAGGAATCTTGGCACAGTTGTTTTTTTTTTTTTTGTTTCTTAAAGACTAAGATCTGTATACAATGGTTTCACCTGACTCTTGGTTTAAAAAAAAAATCATACTGTCCCAATACCTTGCTAAAAAGTGATTCCCCTATGTAAATGCCATTTGTTGGGGGAAGAAAACAAAACGGGACGCTTGTTTGGAAGCTTAGGAAGCAGGAGGGAAGTTATTTCATGAAAGAATAGTTCTCCTATGGAATACTGCTGCACTGTGAGATCAACCCACCCCTGTGCATATCTGGAATCAGCTGTATTGAACTAAAATATTGTCTGCATATTTTCCAGCTAGTTCTTTTTATGCAGCAGCTGAGCATGGGATACTCAGAGCAAGATTTTCTTTCAATGAAAGGATTTGCCTCTTAAGACTAGAATTTACACAAAGCCAAACTAATTCTGGTCTAGAGCCAAAAGGAAGAAAGGTAAAAAACAAAACAAAACAAAACAATTATTTCCATTTAAAGAGCACTTGTTTGTAACAACAGCAACTATAACAATGAGAGAAGACATGGGAGAACGCTCATTATGTGTTTGTATTGAGGCCTTACATGTGATATAGGTTAGCTTTGTACTTTGGGATGAATATAACCCATTCACTTTCTGAACTGGGTGGCCTTGTGAGGAATGGTAGTTGAGCCTCCATCAGCATCATCAGCATCTCCTTTCCCCTCAGTCATTTGAGGAAGACTTAGAGCCAAGATCAGAGTTAATTCCTATTTGGGACCTTCCTCTCTTCATTCCTCCTAGTCTGGTTACTCTTTGGAAAGGAGAGGCTAGGGGACTGGTGGAAGCGAGGGTATCTCAGTGTGTGAGCTGACTACCGTTCAAGTGTGGAGACTGGAGTCCCTCATCCTTTCACATGAGTGAAAAAATAGGGGTCTAGTCAGTGTCTGTAAGTGTAGTGTGCAGGGTGAGGAGGCATGGACAGGCTAATCCATGACCCAGTTTGCTGGTCAGCCAGTTTGGCAAGACAATGAGAGCTGATTCAGTGAGAGATACTGTAGATACTGTGTCCAAAACTAAGGTGGAAAAGTGACTGAGGGAGCCATCCTGATGTGTCTGCCTGTCTTTCACAGGCATCCACATGGACAAGCACACCTGTACACACACACACACACACACACACACACACACACACACACACACACA
>CAJQZJ010032137.1:5814367-5836098 GCA_907164525.1 Lophiomys imhausi | reverse complement strand
CACACACACACACACACACACACACACACACACACACACACACACACTTATATACTGCCCCAAAATAATAGTTAAAAAAAGAAAGGTGGTTATAAGTTAAGATGGTATGTATTTTTTAAAGATGAAGTTTCACTATATTGCGTAAGTTGGTTTTGAACTCCTGCCTCAGCCTCCTGAATATTGGGACTGCAGGCACATACCATTCATTGGTCTTGAGTCAAATTTTTTTTCTTTTTTTCTTTTTCTAATAATTTATTTTTTATTTCTTCAAGTTACATCTCAATCACAATCCCCTCCCTACTCCCCCCACAAATTTTTTTTTAAAGCAGGTTTTCTCTGTGTAATAGCCTTGGCAGTCCTGGAACTTGATTTGTAGACCAGGCTGGCTTTGAACTCATAGAGATCTGCCTGTCTCTGCTTCCTGAGTGCTGGGATTAAAGGCATAGGCCACCACAATTAGCTCTGAGTCAATTTTGAAACAAGAGTCATTTAATTTTAATCTTAAGGTCAGTGGGCAGATTTTGCTCTAAGGCGATAGGCTGATATCTTATCCTGTATTTTAGGATGCCCTCCCATCCTAAAGTCCTGCATATGATAAGTTACACACAGGAAAACCTGAAAAACACCACCAACACCCTGTGCAGAATTATCTGCTGAAATTAGGGAAATGGAGAAAGTAACTTGTCTTTTGTCTATCTGTAATAAGACATGTGATGAGAACAAGAGATTTCTGTTAAGTCCTCTCTGATTTCTTACATAGTGGCATTTACAGACTTAGCTTTCTAACCCAGACGGAATGATTGTTATCGACTTTCCCTCACTTAACTGTAATTCATTCATTGTTCCATTTCTGTCCTGTGAGCAAATGCTAACAGCTTTCCATGGGTATAGTCTCCATTAATAGTTTCAAGTACCTGAGGAATTTATGTAGAGTCTTCAGCAAGTGTTCTAAGGAAGACTCTAAAATTATCCCCTTCTCTGACCCCTGCCCACAAAAATCCCTCAAACCTGGCTTCCTTAGCTCATTGATTGCACAAAGGATCTGGCGAATGACCTCTGTGGCTCTCTCTCTCTCTCTCCCTCCTGTTAGCTACAACTTGGTGAGCCTTGTCAATAATTCCTTCAAGTATCTAAAGGAATCTCACTTTTCCTCTTCCACAGGGCCCATTATCTCTATTAGCCTGCTTCAGAGAAAGCAGAGATCTGCGACATGGTCTAACTTTTCTGAAGTCAAGTACGCCTTCAAAAGCAGAGTCTGTACAACTCAGGGAGGGATAACAGAGAAGGAGGTAACGAGGAAGAGAGAAGAGCTATAAACAAAAGGATAACTGTGGGCTGGCCAGTTCTTCTTGGGAATTTTGTAGAGCAGTTTTAGGGGCCACTGAAGAAAACAATACCCAGAGAATCATTATTTTAAAAAGTCAGTTAAAGGAGCTGGAGAGATGGCTTAGCAGTTAAAAGCACTTGGTGATCTTCTAGAGGACCTGGCTATGGTTCTTAGCACTTACAAGGCTATCTACAACCATTTGTCACCCCAGTGCCAGGGGATGTGACCCTCTCTTCTGACCTTCATGGACACCAAGCCTCTTTTATTTCTTTTACAGTTAGTATAGCCTCCCACAAAAAAGTAGCAAAAACTGTACTGAAACCCGAAAGGGAGAGACAGGGAAAGAGAAGCCTTTTAATACCCTCAGAGAAGAGTGAAAATAAGTCAGCGTTCTGGGACATTGGCCTCCTGCTCCCTGGGTCTGATAGGGGCTGACTTTGGATCCTGGTCACTGTTATCCTTTGGCACTTGTGAGTGGAGCTGAAGGGCTCAAGGAGGCTCTTGTAGGAGAGCTTCCCAGCAACACCAGTGGTCTGGTGACTCTAGAAGGCTCTAGCAGGCCCAAGTCCTACCTCTAAATCATCCTTTTAAAAATCAGATCAAAACAGTTTGGTTGAGAGCTTTCCACTTCCAGAATTCTAGAATACTTACAAATGATTCCATGTGGGTAGAGTTTTGTTGCGTGAGCATGCTCACTGTGTACTCTGAACTCTATTCCCCAATAAAACGTTAGCTTTCGAAATCAGCTAAAACAGAGATGTTCTACTTTCTTTTGTTATTTTTCATTCAGGTGTGGGAAAATGGAGGGACAGGTTCTTTGTGGATGTTAGCTTGTAGTGAGCAGAAGTTTCTTATGAACTGGACCTGGGCCTGTGGCTTGTGTTTAAAGAGGCAGTGGTGTTGGTTCCTCTTTCTGTCAAGCTTAAGAAACAGTGTGTGATGTGTTTTTCAGAAGTCGTGAGTTGACAACTTAACTTTCAAAGTCATGTATTAGTGGGCTTTGGAAACGGGCCTTTGGGAGGTAACTAGGGTTGAATGTGGTTGTGAGGTTGGGACCCCCATTGATACCGAGGTCACTACCCCTGACACTAGGATTTTGCAGAAAGAACAGCTCTTACAGAGCTCCATGGCAAGAGAGCCCAGAGCTAAAAAAAAAAAAAAAAAGTCAGCTTTGCTCCTTTATCGATTGCTAAAAGGACAACTTATAGAAAGTAAGAGGGACAAACTGCTTGCTTGCTGATAGAAATTTAAGGAAGGTTCTTTTGGGCAGGCATTCATGGGCAACATTTTTGGTCTCTGGAGGAGTGATCATGTTCCCCATTGGGGATCTTGAACTTGTTAATTACAAATCGTTGATCGAAAGAGCTGTCTACTTCTGCACATGTTCATTCCTGAAAAGTCTGTTCCAGATAACCCTTGAGTGGATTCTGGGGGCTTTCTCTAAAAGAAAAATTAAGAATTTTTCTATTTTAAGAATATATATCTGGGCATTTCTAGTCCTTGGCCAATTTCACTATGGTGGTACCCAGTGGCTTTGCAATAACAAGAGGCTTAAGGTGGCCTCTGTTTTCTCATGTGATGCCTTTTGTAGGAGCCAGTGCTATGCTCTTATACATCCCCAGTTTTAGAACACTGAACTGAGTTAGTTCTATGAATGTGTATGTATGTATTATGTGGGCATGTATGTATTTATGGTTGTTTCATGTGTCCCAGTCTGACCTTAAACTTGGTATGTAGCCAAGGATGACCTTGAACTCTTGATTTTACCATCTCTATTTCTCAAGTGCTAGAGATACAGGCCTGTGCCACCACATCCAGCTAGACCTCTGTTCTTTATAATTTACCCAGTCTATAGTGCTCAACAATGACAACAGGAAACAGAGACAGTATGATTATAATCTTGGGCTATTCTTCCAGGTTAATATGTGACAACACTCTGTATTTACGAATTATTCAGCAATCCAAGGTCTTGTGGTGAATCTAAAGATACTCATGAACATCTTGACTCATTGACTCCTTTTATATATTTCTAGAAATATCTATTCAGAAGGGAAAAAAAGACAGCTGTGACATTCTCTGTTTACCTTTTGTTTCCCCTGCTTAGGTGGGGGAAGGAATGGATTTAGTCACTAGATACTTTCATAATTTAGTTGAAATACTAGGCATTCTTTTCTAAGAATTAACTACTTGGGACCATTGCATGATCAAAATATCTTTTGCTGAGCTAAGATGCCCTTTTAAGATCTTAGGAGTGAGTCCCTAGTTCTGTCTGCTTCTGTGAATCTGTGAGGAAATAAAAGGACTTTAAGATGTAAATGTGGGAAAATTTGGAAACAAGCACCACCCATTCCTCTTCCACCTAGAAAGCCTTCTGAATGGTAATTTGAAGAGAGCACAGGGAAGGAGAGAACCAAACAAGAAAGTGGTTCTCAATCTGTGGGTTGAGACCCGCTTTTTAGGGGGTCGAACAACCCTTTCACAAGGGTCACATACCAGATATCTTGTTACCAGATATTTACATTATGATTCATAACGGTAGCAAAATTACAGTGATGCAGTAGCAACAAAAAATACTTTTATGGTTGGGGGTTGCCACAAGGTGAAGAACTCTATTAAAGAGTCACAGTATTGGGCTGGAGAGATGGCTCAGAGGTTAAGAGCACTGACTGCTCTTCCAAAGGTCCTGAGTTCAATTCCCAGCAACCACATGGTGGCTTACAACCATCCATAAATGAAATCTGGTGCCCTCTTCTGCAGGCTATACCTTCAGACAGAACACTCTATACATAATAAAAGAGTCACAGCATTAGGAAGGTTAAGAACCTCTGCAACCATTTATCTGGAGGTTGGAAGCCGAAGAGAGGACTGAACTGCAGTGAACTTTGCACCGTGATTTCACACTGAAGTGACCGCATCTGTGCCACCTGTTGATGGCAAGATTGGCGCATTAGTTCCTGCTCAGCCTCTGTACCATTGATAACTGCTTAGCGTTACCACAAGGGAAGCTTTGTTGGAAGGCGCAGTCACTTTGCCTTGGCAATGGTGTACATTGGCGCCCCATTCAACCTTTTTTTTCCCTGACATTAGTAGGTTTGAATGGGCCACCACTGAAGCCTTTCAGCTTGTACAAGCATCCGGGATTTCTGGGTGGCCCACAGCTGAGATGAGAATTCTCGTTAATGGACTGCAAGACCCAGCCTATTGAGGTACATGAACTCAGTGACCAAAGAAAAGTGAGACAAAGATGTCCCTCACGGGACCATGTAGGTCAGAAGTGGACAAAAGCAGACATGGCCCAGTCAGAGGTATTTGATTTTGGAGCTGAAAAGGGAACACAGACCCCCGTGGAGACAGCGCTGCTGATTTGCAGGAAGCTCCGAAGTCTGCTCTGAGAGAAGGCATTTACGGGAATCGCAGGCGGTGTGTAGAGTTATTTTAAAAAACGTTTTCTCCTTCCACTTGCCTTTGTGGTGATTTCTTATTTGACAGTACTTAGAGAAAGGCCTGACTAACTAGACTGACAAGAAAGGCTGGGGAGGGCAAGCGCAGCAGTGCAAGACCACCGCCCACACTGCAGGAACGCTGTGTGTTTACAAGCTCCCAGCTGCTGCAAAATGGGTTTTGAGAACAACTCTTGTGTGCTTACGGCTACAGCTTTAACACATCAGCATAATTTAAAATATATATTCGAAAGAATATGATAAAAAATACAGATTTGAAAGTTTACTTAAAAAGTTAAAGTAACAGCCTAGACAGGAACTGTTGATGAGAACTCTTAAAAATTTTGGTGAGGATGCTGATGTGTAACCTCCTCCATAGCTGATGGCTTCTGGCACCGGTGTGGGTGGTGAAGACCTCAGTTTTCTTTAGGGGGCTGGCCACTGGGAGTTTGACCATGCACCAGTGAGTATATGAGTAACACAAATTGGACTTCTTTTTCTTCTTTTTTTTTTGGGGGGGGGGGTCAGTTTCCAAGTGTTGAGGGGGACAGAACTGGAGGACTAGGAAGTGAGGTGCTCAAGGCTCATGCTGTGAAATTCTCAAATAAAGAAAATTATGAAAACAAAACAAAACGACAACAACGACAAAAAGAATAAACCAAGAACCACACGGAATCCTATGCGTGTATCATGGCCAATCACAAAGGGCTCCTTGTCCTGAATCTCCGCAGTCCGTTCTTGCTGTTGATTGAACCATACTGGTTCCTTAGTATTTAAATACGTGATGTATCCAAATGTGTGGAGAACGAAAACTTGGACGCACATGGGCCTGGAAAGTGTCCAGTAACCTGTATGTTGTGTGTCTGATGCTCAGAGAGGTCAGAATAGAGAGTTCGATAACTGGAGTTAGGGATGGTTGTGAGTTACCATGTGGATGCTGGCTACCAAACCTGGGTCTCCCGTAAGACCAGTCTTGACCACTCAGTTTCTTCTGAGCACGTTAGCACATTTATGTTTCTTAAATTCTCCTAAGATTCATGTTAAAACAATTCATGCAAATCACAGAAAAATTAGGACTGGACATTGGCCACGGGCATCCTTTAGTCTACAGTCACCAATTATTACCAATAATATCACCTCTCACCCTTCCACCCTGTTCCCCCCCCCCAACAGCTTCTCTTTTCATTCCAACAAATGGTTCTTTCTCTTATAACAGTAAATTCTATACAAAACAGCAGAATTAAATATGCCACATTTATGAGAGTTAAATGGCCCGGTGTACCTTCCCAATGTCCAGTTCATACATATTTGGCCCCTGACTTTAACCTTCTACCTTCTAACCATCTCCATGAGTTTAAAGTTCTATAACTGACTTAGTTTTCATACTAACTTACATCACTATTATAACCATCTTCTTAGATCTAGAACGCCCTCTTGATTCCTAAACAACTCAAAATTTAGCTATGAGACATGTATGGATTCTTACTGTTCCTGTTTTGAACCACTTGAAGTTTCAGACATAGCTCATCCAGGAGCACTTTAGTGCATACATTTCTAAGTATAAACAATTTCCTATAGAGCCACAATACTATCCACATGTAAGAAAATTGGTATTAATTTAATATTGCCCTCCAAGATGTAGAACCACTTAAAAGATTTCAAAGCTACGCCTAATCTACTTAGTTGTCTTTGTTGACCTAAGATCCAATCAAACTAACTGTAACTGAAACTGTAAACAAATGAACTGCTAGCTGTAATTGGGGCAATTTCAGGCTTTTATTCTACAACTGTGTCCTAGTGTGCTTATAACATTAACGCCATCTTGATGATCTAAATCAGTTGCCATGCAAAAAATGTCTTCCCTGTGAAGATTTGTTTGCTTTCTCATGATTTGGCTCAAGATAAACAATTTGGTTGGAGTATTGGATAAGTGATGAAGCTTTCTCTCAGTGCGTCTGTTTGGAGATATACATCAGCGTGCCACACTGTTGGCAATACTGAGTTTGCTCAACTGGCTAAGCTGGTGGTACTCCTGGCCAACACCTCCACTGTGAACCTGATCTGTGTGGAGGTGTTTTTAAAGCCATTGATTTTGAGCTGGGAATGCAGCTCAGTGGTAGAGCACTGGTTAGTATGTATGGAACACAAGGTTCAACCCCCTAGCTCCACAAGCAAGTGAGAAACAAAAAAACCAAAAATTATCTTTCTAAAAGTCAATCTTCTACCTAGTGATTGTTGAATCTACTGATGATCCTTTTTAAAAAGTAGTTTTTATTTATTTCTTTAAAGTTCCATGTGTGTATATAATATATCCCCCTCCAACTTCCTCTCCTCCCTAGGACCCACAGTATCTCCATCTGGACTTCTTGTCCTATTTTAAAACTTTATTGATTTACTTATTTTTAAGTCCACTACATCCAGTTAGTGCTGCCAGTATATGCGTAGGCATTGGTCACAGGGTAATGAAGTGCATTCAGCTGCTAGGGCTGTCACAACAAAATTCCACAGACTGGGGACTTAGAGACTGGTGTCCTCATAGTTCTAGAGGCCAGAAGACCAGGTCTATTGTCTGGTGAATCCTTTCTGGATATAGTCACTTCATTCTGTCCTTATGGGGCCTTATCTCTGAAGGGAAGGGAGAAGAGGGTGAGGAGGAGGGGAAGAGGAAACAGAGGGGACAGGAAAAGGGAAGGGGAAAGGAAAGGGAGAGGGGAAGGGGAAAGGGTAGAAGTAGGGAAGAGAAGGGTTTGATGCCTTTTCCTCTTAAAAGAACATTAGTCCTATCCAATAAAATCCCAACCTAATGACTTCATTTAACTGAAATTACCTTCCTAAGGGCCCCATCTCTAAATAAGATCATAGCTGGGGGTTAGGGCTTAAATATGTGAATTTTGGTGGGTGCAGAATTCAGCTCATAGCAGTTGGCATTTTATTAAACAAAGAATATTCTATCGTGATTTCTCCCTTTCTCTTTTTTCTTCCCTTCCTCACTCCTCTTTTGAACATCACTAGAGACTCATGCCTTTATTTATTTATATGTGTGTGACAGAGTTTGTATGTAGTATGTATGTGTGTAAGATGTATGTGCAGATATGACACTGGTGCATGTGCATGAGGAGAAGGTGTTAGATGTCCTCTTTTACTCTGCCTTTTTCTGTTTGAGGAGCGGTCTCTTGGCGAGCTTGGAGCTCACATCCAGGACTCCCTTCCAGAATGAAGATCTTCCAGTGGGGACACTTAGTGCTGTAGTTACACACACCAGCAGGACCACAGCTAGCCTGTCATGGGGATGTTGGGATTTGAACTCCAGTCTTTATATTTGCCCAGCAAATGCTCTTACCATGGAGCCATCTCTGTAGCCCTGACCTTAAAAAAATTATTTTGTTTTATATATGAATTTTTCCCCCACATATGTATAGGCATCATGTGTGTACCTGATGTCTGTGGAGGTCAGAAGAGAGGGCTGGATCCACTGGAACTTGAGTTATGGATGTTGTGAGCCACCATGTGGATGCTGGGAATAGGACCCCAAGTCCTTGGCAAGAGTAGCAAATGCTTTGAATGGCAGAGCCTTTTCTGTACCTCCTGCCCCCGTTTTTGAGACAGGGTCTCACATGGTTGCTCAGGCTGGCTTGGAATTGACCATGTAGCTCAGGCTGACCATAAACTCACAGCAATCCTCTTGCCTCAGCTTCCTGAGTGTTGGTAATCCTATCTTTATTTTTTTATTTAATGTGTTAGAACCTATTTATGACATTATTCATTTTAATAACAAAGGTGTCCAAGATGTGGTTGATGGGAACACATTTGCTAAGACAGTTTGCTTCTTCTTAGTGGACAGTTGGATTTGGAGCACGATACTTGTTAATAGCTGTGAGAACCTCTGGAACTGGCTTTTAATAGCATCCTGTGTGTTGCTGCTATGGAACATGTGTTCATGAGGACTTTTTAAAATTAGAGCCTAGCCCTTTTAAACCTATGTACAATCATGAGTTTAGCAAGCATTTGAGTGGCTTGTAATAAAACATGTACTTAATAAATACTGATGAATGAATGAATGGCCTTGAATTGTGACATTCACTTGGTCTGTTAGCAATGTCTCCTTAACCCTAGGGAATTTGCTCTTGCCCTTGCCAGTGGAGTCCTTACATTTTATCTAGTTTTAGTCAGCAGATCCATTGTTGAGGAAATCCAGATTTCCATTCCTGACACTGCTGTAAGCGCTTATGGCTTTTTTTCTAAGAAGCAATTCTGTGGGCCCCTAACTTTTCATCCTATCTTGGTGCATCCCTTTGGACTTCTGGAGGGCTGAGATAACTTATCTCAAAAGGAATGCTTGAAAACACATTCTTTTTCCTATGGTTACAGCTAAGGAATTCTTTTCCTTAGAGAGGAAGGGAGACTCCAGTTTAAATGAGACGAGGGATACAGATTTCAGAGCTCTTGAGAATCTTCGTACATTTAATATCTATTCTGAGGAACAAGGATTCAGTTACAAACCACTCATTGAGGATCTATTTACTGTCAGAGTGTAATTGGATTTTTATATAGCAGTTCATTTTGGTTTGGGGTGGGGATAGGAAGATGATTACAAAGTAATAAACAAAGTGTAGATGATGGGACTTTTAATATTTTTTTTAAATTTTGTTTCATTTTCTTGCTTCTGTTTTCTTAGAGATACTGGCAACAGCTCTTTATTTGCCACACTGGTCTTGGAAAACAAGGTATACACTTCAACTACTTTTGCTGTGAATTATCCACTGGAGCCAGGCAGTACCACGGCAGCTTCATTACTGTTCACAGAGGTTGCATCCTTACAGATCTCTTTGAATTTGTGGGATGCATATAGTCTGCCACGTCTATAGAAGAAATATTTTCATCTTAGAATTCAACTTTTATAACCTTTGGCAACGTGTAGTATCAATGGCTCTTTGTTGTTGTTGGTTTTTCTTTCTTTCTTTTTTTCTTTTTTTTAAGTGAAACTGTAAGCTACCCCCAAGGATATGCAGGGCGTTGCTATAGCAACAGAATCTACCTTCCAGCACCAGAGAGAAGCCATGAATAAAAGATGGTGCTCTATGGACAACAGAATAGAAGAGGTTGTTTCGATCGTTCTAATACCTGAAATTTGCTGTTATTTTGTTAAATGCAAAATAAAAATCTTGGGGGAAAGGCACAGTTCACTAAAAGGATGAATTTTCGCATTGTACTTCAGGTGTCATAGGGGAAAATCGAGTGCTCTCTGAACAGAGCTGGCACCTGTGAGCAAGTCCAGAGATGGGTCACAATATTTGGCTTATATACTTTTCTGTTTAATTTTATACTTCAAATGAGGGGACTAAAGACAAATGTGTGAATCTGCAATACCAAGGATGAGAGTTTTATTCTGATCCAAAATAGACTTCTCATTCCATATTTAGATACAAGTACACATTACGTAAAAGATTGGACACAACAAAGTGTCCTGATTTCAGCTGGCTTTCTCTACCCTGAATCTAGTTATTTCATGCACAACCAGTTTGGTTCTTGGTTCTTATCATGCTAGCTTCATGGTAAACTGCCTTTCCTGGAAGAAGCAAAAAAAAAAAAAAAAAAAAACAACAAAACCCCCAAAACCCAACAAACAAAAAGCAAACAAACCAAAACCAAAAACCAAAAAACCCCCCAAAACACCAAAAAACCCCCCAAACCAAAACAAACCAACCCCCCAAAACCAAAAACCTCACCTCTTCTTCAATGTTTATTTCCTAAACATTCAGAGCTAAATTAAATTGTTGCCAAATTTGACCATTGGAACAAAGAGATTGTTATGGGCTTAACTGTGTTTGCTCAGAATTCTTATGTCAAAGCTCTAATCTCCAGTGTCACTGTACTTGGACATAATGACCCACACGAATTACTAAAGTTAAAAATCCAATAAGATTTGTGTCCTTAGAAGAGTGAGTGATTCTGTTGGTGTGCTAGCTGACAGGAGATGTCTGGCCACCAGAGGTGAGGAACACATGCAAAGTAGAAATAGGATGCTAGGGCCATCCAGCTGGGAAATTCCAGGGAATGGTTCTGACTGAAGCCCATCTCTTCATCAGTATTTACTATCTAATAAAGCTTGCTTTAAATTTGAAAAAAAAAAACAAAAAAAAACTAAATAGGATACCAGCATAGTTGTGAACTGGGGCTGCATGGTGAGCCCTCCATCAGATCATGAGCATCACCAAACTCTGGGGAAGAATTGTTCCTGAACCTGTGGTGCCCCTCGCCCCACACTGTTTGAAAAGGACTTCCTCGTTTACTCTGGGGAGTCCTCGTGCAGTGAGAATACACGGAGGTGAGCACCACCTGCACACGAGGGAGTGGGTCTTCACTAGAAGCTGACCAAGCTGATTCCTCTTCTCAGACTTCCTTCACTTTTAGTATGATTATTCTCTTGGTTTTTTTTTTTTTTGAGTCAAAATGCAGCTTTTTTTGCAGGTGGAGAGGCACTCATGTCCCTTTAAACACTCTATGACTTTACTGTTGTCGTTTGGCCACTTGCCAGAGTTGGGGCTCTAAAGGTTACTTACTCACCCATCAAATGTGTGCCTATAAACGGTATTTGCTACGCAAGAGCTGAACAGACAGACTGTAGTAGTTTGTTTTTGAGCTTCAGTGGAATAGACAACATGTGGGAAGGATGGCTGAACTGTTTAGTAGTGCCATAAGAATACATTTGGCACTGCAGCGTTTGCTGCTCCAGCAGGTGATCTGGGTTCAATTCCTAGCACCCACACAGTGGCTTATAAACACTAGTAACTCCAGTGCTAGGGGGTCTGAAAACCTTCTTATGGCTTCTGAGGGCACACACATAAGACAAGCAGGCAAACTCTCTTAAATATAAAATTAATTAATTAAAATGTTTTTTACTTTATTTTATATGTATGCCTTGGGTATTTTTTATGTTTATTTATTACTTCAGGTTACATCTCCATCACAGTGCTCTCTTTCCACCCTTCCCAGTCCTTCCCTCCCACCCTCTACCCACTATCCCTCTCATCCCACTCCTCTGGAGTGGAGTGTCCCTACATAACAGTCCCCCGCCACAGTTCAGCAGTCATATGAGGGCCAAGAGCCTCCTCATACACTGGGGGCCTACAAGGCAGCACCACTAGGGCAAAGTGTCTTATTGACTAACAAAGTCTACGTTCCTGTTCCCTTTGGTGCATTGGTAGTAGTATGGTTATCCTGTACTATATGGCTAAAATCTGATTATAAGTGAATAGATGCCATGTGCATCCTTCTGAGTCTGGGTTAGCTCACTCAGGATGAGCTTCTCTAATTCCATCCATTTGGCTGGAAATTGCATGATTTCATTGTTTCTGATGGCTGAATAGTATTCCATTGTGTAGGTGTACCACAGGCTTTTTTGTTTTTTGTTTTTTATCCATTCCTCACTTTGGGTATTTTGCCTGCAGGTAGTCTGTGCACCTTGTGTGGAAGTTTGAGGAGGGCGTCATATCCCTTGGAACTGGAGTTACAGGTGGCTGAGAGTCTTTATGTGCTTTCTGGGAATCAAATTCATGTCCTCTGGAAGAGCAACAACTTCTCTTAACCATTGACCTATCTCTCTAGCTCAATACATATTTTAAAAAATAACCTTTGGAGCATCGAAGAATCTCCATTTGGAGATGGTTGCATTAGTGGCCAGCTTGTCAGTAGGTAAGAAAAATCCCTTGCTTCAACTGTAGACAGAATGCTGTCGGAAAAGGACAAAACTTGAAGCAGGTTAGTCAACGGCCTAGTTCTGCCAAGACAGGGTAGGTAAATCCTTCATAATTCCTGCCTTACAACTAATGTCTGTCAGAGATACTGGGCCAAGAGGCTGAAGATAGGTGCTCTAATGTATGGAGAGAAATTGGGGACTGTCCAGGCAGCTAGTTGTCTGTCATATCTTAGTTTTGGGAGCTACTGGCTCTGCACTTCCTGTACAATCAATCAGACATCTTTATCTTTCTCAGGTCTCTGATATGGTTGAAGACTAGATAGTTATAGTCTCACAGTTAAATTTTAAGTTGTTTAAGAATTAAAAGGATGTTCTAGATGTAAGAAGATGTTTTTAAGCTGGTAATGCAAATTAGGATAGAAACTGTGTTAGGTATAGAACTTTAAACCCATAGATAGATAATAGAATATCAATATTAGTTGCCAAATATGTATGGACTTGACATTGGGAATGTATGTTATACCTTACAATTTTTATAATTGTGGTCTAATTAAAAAAAAAAGAAGTATGAATTCTGGGAGAAGGGGGAAAGGGTGAGAGGGATTGGGAAGGGTGGAGAGAGAGGACTGTGATGGAGATGTAACTTGAAGTAATAAACATAAAAAAACCCAAAATAAATAAATTTTGGATAATCCTTGTCAATACTTCAAGAACCCCTTTTAAAAATTCTTTTTGTTGTTGCTATAGGGGATTGAACTCTGGACCTTTGCATGCTGGTCAAGTTGCTCGACCTTTTAACTGCATCTTTTACATGTGAATGTTTCTTATTCTCGTAAAGAGTTTTATTCTTGCCGGGTGATGGTGACCCACACCTTTAATCTCAGCACTTGGGAGGCAGAGGCAGGCAGATCTTTTCCAGTTCAAGGCCAGCCTGGCCTCCAAGGAGAGTTTCAGGACAGCCAGGGCTGCACAGAGAAACCCTGTCTTGAAAAACAGAAGCAAAAAGAAAAGAAAAAAGTTGTATTATCCTTGAATTCTATAATTTAAAGCCTCCAGGGATTAATTTTTGTAAGAAATTCAATCTAGTTTGCCTCTTCTCTTTATAAAAAATATTATTTAATTGATCATGACCATGATGGTGATGATGATGACTATTATCTTTTTTCTTATAACAATAAATACAATACAAAGCAATAAGAATAATTAGGCCACAATTATGAAAATTATAAGGTATAACGTACATTCCCAATGTCCAGTCCATATGTATTTGGCAATTGATGTTAATTTTATATTATCTATCTATCTCCATGAGTTTAAAGTTCTATACCTAAGTGAGTTTTCATCCTAACTTGTATTATCAACTTTAATTATTGGGTGTCTGAGTGTCTGTGTATGCCAGAGGACAATTTTGTTGGGTTAGTTCTCCCCTTCTGCCTTTACATGGGGTCCAGGGGTTACCTTCAGTTCATTGGCTAGCATGGCAAGTGTTCTTATCTGCTCAGCCATTTTGTGACAAGATGGCAGCCCTTTGTCTACTTTTAAAACTATGTTAGTAATGACTGGCGAGAGCACTGGTAGGGACATGGGTAATTTTTCTCTTCTTTTCTAAATTTTATATAATAAGCACTCATTACTTTAATAATGGAAAAATAATAAAGTTAAGAAATACTAGGTATTAGAGGAACTTATAAAAATCCTGTCTTTCAAAGAGAATTTGAGGTGGCTTGAATAAAATATATTTGTACCATAAAACTAGGCAGGCCAGGAATTAGAACTGTTAAAGTATCAAAAGAAGAAGGAATTAGATGTGCTAATGATGAGACCTAATATAGTTAGGTAACTGAACAGTAAATTTAGTGATTAGCTTCCTGACAGTGGAGAAAAGGAATCATGGATTAGAGAATTCTCATTATCTGATCAAAAGAAAGGACAGCAGTGATCTGGGAGAGGACAGGTTTTCCTTGACAGACGCCTGAGAGTAATGGGCGGCTGTACATTCCACTTGCTTAACACATAAAGAGAATTTTATATGCTTCTAATACAGAGAGAATGTCTGGGACTCAGAACCTATCAACAGTGCTATAAGCCATTGGTCACTTTTGCAGTGTGGCTAGTTTCTCTTCTTTTGTTGACCGACCACCTTCCTCAATGGAATCGCTTATCTTCTAGTGTAGACCTGAGTTTATGGGATCCACAGCTATAGTGGATCTTTGACCAAAGCCGAGCCAATCAAAGAAGAGACCTGAAAGTTTTTAAGGGGAAAAGTCCATTTTTCTCTTGGACAATGGTAACCTAAAAAAAATTATTTTCTCAGCTAATGGAATCCTTTATTCTGCAGTACTTGAGAAAAATAAGAGAGAGGTGCAAACATGTGTGCAGAAATAGTGACCAGACAAGAAATTCATACCTCTTGGGTCGGTGGGAACTGTTATGGCAGTGGGTCTCAACCTGTGGGTCATGATCCTGTTGGGGGAATAGAATGACCCTCTCACCTAGAAACATTAGAAACACAGATATTCACATTATGATTTATAGCAGTATCAAAATTAGTTTTTATTATTTTTTTATTTTTGTTGGTGCCACAAATCTTTAATCCCAGCAGTTAGGAGGCAAGCAGATCTCTGTGAATTGAAGTCTATTCTCATTCTCATCTACATAGTGAGAGTCCAGCCAGAACTACACAGTGGTATCCTCAATATATATATATATATATATACACACACACACACACACACACACACATATATATATACACACACACACACATATATATATGAATATATATATGATATATTCATATCATTAGGAAAGGAAAGAAGAAATGATGTGAAAGAAGAAATAATGTAATAAGAGTTTAGATTCCTTTTTTTAAAATCCAATTTTTCTTCTTGGGGTACAATGGCAAAGACATTCACATGTATCCTTTGATTAATTCCTTGATTAATCAAAATTTTCTTTGTTTCTGGTACAAATTATAGAAAATACCTTAGTTGTCACTAATTCTGTTGATCATTTAGTCAATTACATTTCACATACTGTACATTATGGGATACAGGAACAGATATATTTAAATTACTAGGACACTTAATCTTGATCCTGAGGGTGACTGCTTATACTTGAATAACATGTTACTGCTTACTTCATAAGCACAGGTCAGGGGTTGATGCAAGTTTTTAAAATGAAGAAATATTCCATATATACATATATCTCAGATACTAATCTTGTCTGATGTAAAGTTGGCTAAGATTTTTTCCTCATTCTGTAGACTGTCTCTTCATTCTTCTGACCATCTCTGTGCTGTGCAGATTTTTTTTGTCATGTAATCTAATTTATTGAATTTTGAATTTTTCCCTATGTTACTGGAGCCCCTTTTTGAAAATTCTTGTCTGTGCCTAGTTTTTGGAGCGTTAATCTGTTTCCATTTGGCAGTTTCAAAGTCACAAGTCTTACGTAAAGTCTTCAATCCAGTTTGGGTAGATCTTTGTGCAAGACAAAGTGATATGGATCTCATTTCATTCTAGATGTGAAGATTAAGGTTTTCCTTGTATCATTTGTTAATGATGCTGTCTCTTCTTCAGTGTATGCTTCTGATACTTTTATCAAAAATTAGGTGGCTGTAACTGGCTTCTTTCCTGGGGCCTTTGTTATCCATGGGCCTACATGTCTATTTTTGTGCCAGCATGGCCTTTGTTACTATGGCTCTATAATATAGTTTGAGATTGGGTATTGTGACATCACAATGCCTTCAACACTGCTCATTCTTTTAAGGGATGCTTTGAATATTAGTATTTTTTAAAATGGGTTTGGGTTTCAATATGAATTTTAGATTATTTTTCTAGTTCTGTAAAGAATGTGAGTGAGATTTTGATGATGATTGCACTGAATTTGAAGAGATTAAAATTGTAGCCTGTTTTCATAATATTAATCTGTTAATTCATGATCATGAGAGGTCTTTCTATCTTTTGATGTTCTTTGATTTATTTCTACAATGCCATAAATTTTTCGTAGTGGAGAACTTTCACCTCTTGGATTCTCACACTGGTAACTGTCACTACCATTTTCTTTCTTCCCTATCCTTTGGCAAGCATGACTCTGTCTGTGCAGGTCTGTATATGAATGCAATAAATATATGTGGCTTTTTGTGTCTGACTGCATTCACTTAGCATGATTTTAAGATTGAGAAAAGTTATGGCAAGTGCTGGTATTTCCATTTTGGTGTGTATAGACTGATATTTAATTGTATTTAAAAATAATGCTTAAGTTAGCATGCATAGTATGGGTTTTATTATGCAGTTTTTCACATATGTGTGTGTCTGCATCATTATACTTTGCTCTACTTTAACGTGATATTATTTTATGAGAGTAGGTATACTTGATTGTGCTTGTTTCTGAATGAAGGATTGCCTGACTTGTAAATGGAGGTGGGGTCACTGAGTTCCCTATAAGTGGGACTCAAGTTTTATTCAAGAGGCTTCTTCAGATCTGCTCAAGTCCTTTAAAGTATTTTTCTGAGACCTTAGGTAGCTTAAGATGGATACAGTACATTGTAGGAGAAAAAGCCTTGAACTCTACACTTTTCTGTGTGATGTTCTAACACCGGTAACCTCCATGACTTCCCAGTGAGTTATGTATCCATAGAACCAGCTGCTTTTGGGACAAGTCTCTTTAGAAGAGTGTCAAAGTCAATGTGTCTGAAATGGAATTCATTATGTATTCCTGGAAATATTGTCTGTACCTCTTCATTTCCTCTCTGCTTGTAGGTTGTTTTTTATCCATCTAGTCTCCCAGGCCAGGAACCTGGGAGTGATCCTAGATTTCTCCCTCTATTTCTAATGTACAGTTGCCTCCTTGTTTAAACACTTGTGTGCTTTGTCTTCTCCATCTCTCGACAACCTCTGCTTTTGGTTATTTTTATAAGATTAGGCAATCAATGAATTATCAAATATTTACTGAGTGTCTATGTTAAGTACTGTGCCAGGCTCTGAGGACGCAGTAGTGAGAAGAACCAAGGTTCCCAGCTCTCAGGAAGCTCAAAGTTCAGGAGTATTTCAACCCTCTTAGCTGATCTTGCTGCTCTAAAATGTGTAGTTCATCCTTTATGGTACTACTTGAGTTTTTTTTATTAGTTTTTAAATTTAAATTTATTTATTCTCCTTTAAGCCTTATACTACTGTTTTTTCCAGACCTTGAAAGCCCACATCCACTCTCATAGCATCTCACTAATTTCCTGATCTCTATGGGCATTCCAAATGAAGCATGCACACCTAAAAATTCAAAGCTAACATCTACAAATGAGAGAGAACGTTTGAAGTTTGTCTTTCTGAGTCTGAGTTACCTCACTCAGAATGATTTTCATCTAGCTATATCCATTTATCTGTGAATTTCATAATTTTGTTTTATTACTGGCTGAATAATATTCCCCATGTGTGAATATTTACCTCAATTTTATTATCTACTCATTACTTGAGGGACATCTAGGCTGTTACCTGGCTATTGTAAATAGAGCAGCAATGAACATGGATGAGTAGGTACAGCAGGAACAGGAAGGGTTAAATTATTGTAGATGGGTGGACACGGAAGAGAATGGAATATTAGGAGATATAAATAATACTAAAGACACTTTGAACAAGTCATATTGAAACTTACTACTGTCTGTCATCGCTTTCTAAAATACATTATCTACAAATATATAGATACACACATGTACATGTACCCAAACATATATAAAGAGATTCAAATTGGAGCTACTGTATAACAGGGCAACAATGCCTCTACTAGACACCACAGCTAACAGAAAGCCTGGTAACAGGAATGGGTTACTTCTTTTGGAGTTACTGGCTAGTAAGTTCTCATAGATCATTAAACATTGCAGGCTATTGCCAATGCTCTTCTTACTACCCTATTGCAGAAGACACAACACTACCAAGTCATAGAACATGGAAATATCAACCTGGTACTGGCTAGGAAGCTTCATTCCTAGTTTTCATAGTGCTGGAAGATCCTATGTATATTACTGGAGAAGAAAAGCTATTACCAGTCTTACCCAACTGTGAATCCTATGACCTAGAGTTTTGACTGGTCTGGCAAAAAATGCACACTAGTACAATGGTGGCACAAATATCAAAGGAATCAATCAGTTTCTGATTGGATTTAAGGCTTGTTCCACAAGCTGTAACCAATACCTGGCAGTAAGATCTGCAGCTAGACATGTCATAGGCCCTGGTGGAGAACCTACTCCTATTATTCTGCTAATTGGACACAGTAATTAAATAAACTCCTAATGATGTACTCACTATTCCTTTAGGTTTGTGTGTCTCTGAACCCTCATCAGACAAGCTTCTATTTAGAGAGGATGGTGAGTGATGCAGAAACCCATAACTGGTCATGGTGCAGAGAATAAAGGATTTTGGGATGTCCATTCCTAAATGGGACATCTATATTACATCCTCTCTTCACAATGCTCAGGGATCATTGTGGAAGAGGGGGAAGAAAGAGTGTAAGAGCCAGAGGTGGTGGATGCGTACAAGAAAGCAGCATGTTTTTGGACACAGTAAGTCAATGGCACATATGAACTCACAGCATTTGTAGCAACATGCACAAGACCTATGCAAACTCAAGCCAGACCAACTGCAAACATGGAAACAGGAGGTGGGCATTAAGCACCACCCCTAACTGCAGAGCTCTTGGCAATCAGTAGCTGCTGGATGAGGAAGAGTCGTTTTTCTTTAATAGCATAGCCACTGGTGTGTTGACAATGCTTCAGTGGAAGATCACACATCCAAGAATATGTGGGCAGAACTAACTGGACTTGAGGGTATGAAAGAGAAGAAGACATGATGGAAGATCACACATCCAAGAATATGTGGGGAGTACTAACTGGATTTGAGGGTATGAAAGAGAAGACATGAAGTGAAGTTGGGTGGATCTGGGAGGAGTACATGGAGGGGGTGAATATAACCAAAATGTGTACAAAATTCTCAAAGAAGTAATAACATTACTTATAACTTTAAAAAGTGGATGTGGTAACACATTGATTATGAGCTTCTTACCTCTTCTCCTGGAGATTTGTAAGTAAAAGGTCAAAAGAACCAAGTCTTCATTGGTGCTTCAGTTCCTCCTCACAAACAGGAGGAGGCACAGTATTCAATGGCCCACTAAATTCTTCACTATATATATATATATATATATATACACACACACACACATAAATATACACATACACATGTATGTATTTTAGAATTGGCATATAAAATAATAAAGTATTGGGTTTCATTGTAGCATTTCAAATGAAATTTTGTTTCCGTTGCTTTTCTCTCTACTGCTAGGGTTCTTTGAAAGTGAAAATTCAAAATGTAACTTAGATTTAAATTTATTGCTTTTGGGATAAAAGCCAGACTTCATAGTCTTGTGTAGAAGACACTCATGCTTGGGCTATTGCCAGTCATCAACTCCACTTTGTTTCTCTTCTGTAGTAACACAAGGACTTAAGAGGGGACTAGCCTCCAAATTTACCACTAAGGTGGAGTCTCATAGACATATCTCATAGTCAGGCAAATTCACTTGATGGTCTACATAAAAGGATATGGAAAAACTTCCTCTGTGTTCTGTTTTAAATTTTTACAACTAGTTCCCTGGCTCAGAAAATAAGGAATTCAGTTATTTGATCTGGAATTGTAATCTTCTATAAGGGCCCTCTGAAAAGTAAGAGCGGACTCAAAGATAATCAGGCTGTCCTTATGGTGTGAGTCTGCAGCCCCATAGGCTTATCCTGAGCGTTTGTTCTTGGGATGTGTTTTTGGATGTGTGAAACCTTTGGGAAGAGATCTGCTGGTACAAGTACGTCACGAGGGGTATGTTTATAAGTCCATGCCCAGTCCTAGTTCCAGCCGTTTTCTATGCTTCCCTGGCTGAGGTTGGCTGAAGTCCATGCCACAATTCCTGCTGCTAAGGGCTGAGCTGCTCCGTCATGCTGCCCTCCACTATGATGGACTGAAGCCTCTGGAACACTGAGCCAAAGAAGCTTTTTTCTATCTTAAGTTGTTTCTGTTGTGTGTTTAGGATGCAGTGATATGAAAGTAACTTGTGGGGACTTACAGAAACTTAGCAGTGCTGGTGGATATAAATTCAATGTACTATGAAAACAGTTAGAGAATATGAGAAACAATCTTTTTCTTTTTCCCAGATAAGGTTTCTCTGTGTAACAACCATGGCTGTCGTGGAACTTGCTTTGTAGTCCAGGCTTGGCCTCAAAGTCACAAAGATGTATATGCCTCTGCCTCCTGAGTGCTGGAATTAAAGTAAAGGTGCGCACCACCACTGGATACAGCCAGTGCTCCTAACCACTGAGATATCTCTCCAACCCATGAGAAACAATCTCATTTACAATAGAAACAATGTTAAAATATTGAGAATATATTTGGCAAACGATGTGGCCCTTAAGGTGGCCACTCTCTTTCAAGCTTGGCAGTAGGTAAGTGGGTCCCACCTAGGCTCATTGTGTGGATGGAGAAGTGTCATTTCCGTTCAGTTGCCAACTATCTCAGCCTCAGTATGGTGTTTATCCCCAATGATGGCAAGGTGCTTGGCTTCTGTAGACTCCAATGTTACAAACCTTTAGAAAAAGCACAATCTGCAAGGTCAGGGGGGCTAAAGCACTCGTGAGGGCAGCCAGGAAAGAGCTTGCCATGGACAGCTTATTTGAATTTGAAAGCCAGACCTGAAGCTGTGAAATACCAATGAATCTTTGGAGAAAGTTACAGATGCTGTAATGATAGTGCAGAAAGTCAAACAAATGCCAAGCCTAACTGGCAGCAAAGAGAGGAAAGTAAAGATCCCCAAGAAGCTCAGGGCATCAGACAAGTCAAACAAAACACTCATCTTATCCTCAGATCCTTTTGTAGGCAAAGGAAAGTGGGTAAGAGAGAGAGAGAGAGAAAAAGCTAATGTAGGCATGGTGGATGATTCTTTCAAAATCTCACTGTTGGAGCTTGGGAGATAGCTTAGTTGGTAAAGTGCTTACTGTGCAGGCTTGGAGATGTAGGTCTGATCCCCAGAATCTGCCTAAGAAGCTGGGTGCAGTAGCATGCACTTGTAAACTTAGTGCTGCAGAGGTGGAGTCAGGTGGCTCTCTGGGTCCACTGGCCAGCTAGGACAGCTTATTGGTGAACTTCAGGACAATGGACATTGTCTGAGGCATGACACCAGAGGCTGTCCTGTGATCTACACACACACACACACACACACACACACACACACACACACACACACA
>CAJQZJ010032137.1:5783626-5801080 GCA_907164525.1 Lophiomys imhausi | reverse complement strand
AGGAGGTAGAGAGGGAGAGAGAGAGGGAGAGAGGGGGAGAAAGAGAGGGAGAGAGGGACAGGGAGGGAGAGAGGGAGAGAGAGAGGGAGAGAGGGGGAGAGAGAGGGAGAGAGAGGGAGAGAGAGAGAGAGAGAGAGAGAGAGAGAGGGAGAGGGAGAGGGAGAGAATAACTTTCTGTACCTGTAGAAATGAATGTTCTAGAGTATCTGGGACCGTGACCATATGGAGGAGTGATGAACTATGCAGCTGAGGCAGAGACAATGACTGAAGGAAAGTGTGTGTGTGTGTGTGTGTGTGTGTGTGTGTGTGTGTGTGTGCACAAGGTCCCCAGGGAGACACTAAGTAGTGTAAGCAGAGATTTGCCTTTTAGAATTTTATTAAAAACCAGACATGGTGGCACACACCTTTAATTCCAGCACTCCAGAGGTAGAGGCAGGTGAATCTCTGTCAGTTAGAGGCCAGCCTGGTCTACAAAGCAAGTCCAGGACAGCCAAGGATACATAGAGAAACCCTGTCCCAAAAACCAAAACCAACCAACCAACCAACCAACCAAAAACAAACAAAGAACTTCTAAAGGATGAAAGGATTACTGCCCAATGAGAAGAAAATCAGATCTGAAAGATTATTTATGAAATATTGTAATGAAAATTTGCCAAATACATGAATGTTAGCTACTTAACCCATTTAAGGTGTATGTTTTGCATGGTATTAATTCTGTTTCATTGCAACATGGCCTTTGAAATAAACTTGTATTCATGTTTGATTATATAATTTGAATTTAAGGTGTCAGGTTGGTGGGCTGAAAGTAGGCAGGGAGGCAGAAGGCATTTCCATGTCACTCAACTGAGGAAAAACAATACATGCACAAAAATACAACACAGACCTCAAGAAACTCAAACAAAATGTTTGAGAAAGAGGGAATACATTGAGTAAGAAGTGAGAGGTTGGGGTAGTAGAATTCCCTCATAGCTGGAACAGCTGTGTCTTTGAGTGTAAGATAAGGGAGAGAGATTTTCATGCTCTTTCTAAGACTCTGAGGAATCTCTGGAAATTCTGTCATTACTATTTATGTCCCATGAGATTCTAGTCCTTATTTCTTCATCTTTGTCATCATCACCTTTGTAATTGGAATGACCGGGAGCTGGCCCAGTATTCCGTTGAACACTGAAGAATCAAGGAAGTAGTGAAAAAGCCGTAGACTGGAAGAGATGTGTGGTGGTCAGAGGACAACTTGTGGAATCATTCTCCACTGCATGGATCCCAGGGATCAAATTCAGTTCATCAGACTCTGTGGCAAAGGGCCTTCACCTGCTGAGCCATCCCATAAGCCTCCAAAGTAGGGTAAGTCTTAAGGATGATGCCTTGAGGCTTGGAGACCCTGGTGGGCCCTAGACTGTGTTAAATAGGAAGTTTCACCCCACAAGTAAAAGTATTTTTTTCACCGTTTCATTTATTTGCTTTACCAGCCTCTTGTATGTTAAAGTCTACAATCTTGTTTAACTAGTGAACAAATTATTATTTGTAGACATTAAACTGAATGTCAGGCTCTGTGGTTCTTATATTTTTTCTTAAATCATGTCCTAGTTTTTTATGTGAGGCTATAGGATCAACTTTTGATTACAGAATTAGGTCTTTCATTTAATGAATGGGTGTAAAATTGGGCCTGTATTGGATTTACTACATGTACATTAAATAAATATACATTTACTACTATCATTTAGGCATAGGAAGGGCTATGTTTTAAAAGTGCTTCATGCATCTTAGATTGGAATTGAATGGCTATGAGTTGGTAAAACATAGTGGTGACTTGTTTTACTTTTTTTTTTGGCTTTTCAAGACAGAGTTTCTCTGTGTATCCTTGGCTGCCCTGGACTCACTTTGCAGACCAGGCCGGCCTTGAACTCATGGAGATTCACTGCCTCTGCCTCCTGAGTGCTGAGATTAAAGTCGTGTGCCACCATGCCCGGCCATTAGAGGCAGCTGTGAACTGCCATATGGGTGCTGGGATTTGAACCCGGGTCCTCTGGAAGAACAGCCAGTGCTCTTAACCACTGAGCTATCTCTCCAGCCTTTGTTTTAATTCTTTTGGGATTATTTGTTAGTGAGATTTGCTTGAAGGTAAATCGGATGCGGAAAGAAAAACTATAGCAGCACAATTTATTTTTTTAAATTAATATTTATCCTTTCACTACTGGAATATAAAGTCTTCTAGTCTCTCTTTAGTTTATTGCCAAGAACTTTGACCCCTTTGCTTATGGAGTTCTCTCTCTCTGTCTCTCTCTCCCTCTCTCCCTGTCTCTCTCTCTCACACACATATCCCACATCATAACTAATTGGTTTTGTGTGTTAGATTATCTGAGGTACTGGAAAGGGAAAATTACATATTTTTTAAACTAAAGTTGGCTTCTGTAAAGCTGCATTTCTGAACAAGTAATCCTTTTCACAGGGAGAACACTGTATTTTACATCATTATAGTCTCAAACAATTCAAATCCATTTGCTCACTGTTGTTGGTACATGGCTTGAAATGGAGTTTTTCTTCAGGGCTGCACTGTGGGTATACACATTGAAGACTGTCTTAAATGCTTCCAAGACTTAATTAGAGGAACATTTCAAATACCTGGGAAATCCCCTTGTGGAAGGGTTCTCTATTATGCTGCCGTGTCTAACATGATTCAAACATGGCTTCTCCACTTTACAGAAAAGCTGGTGTGTAAGGTGACTGTGTATTAGTGGAGTCCTCTTCAGATTCACATAGCAATACAGGCACTAATACATAGCAATGCAGGATAATTAACAGATCCTGTTTGATTAAAACCCTTGTCACTTTTGTCTCTTACTTTGCAAACACTTGCCTCAGAAAAAGCAATTTAGTGGCCAGGGCCCAGGGAGGGCTCACAAAGCAAAAGGACCAATCATACCTATAGGACAGTAACTAGAGAAGTTTTAACTACACGACTCCTCTATGCCAAAGCTTTTATGATGTCAGAGCCAGCACACAATCAGTCGTTTGTTTCATTAAACTGCTGTGCAGGAGGGCTGTGGAGAGAAGTTCTGAATTTGTTGGGAAATGCTGAGTTTAAGGAATGGTTCTTCCACTCACCAGCTGGGAGATCTTGGACAAGGTGCTTTGTTCAGCTTCTCTACATTTCTATTTCTTTATTAGAAGAAGCTAATAGTAACTCCCATCTGAAAGGGAGCGTGGAGCTCGGATGGGATGGTGTAGACAAAGGACTTAGCAGCCCTAGCAGAGGTATTGTGGATGGTGGTCCTGCTCCTATGAGCTTTTCATGAGAATGGTGACCTAGTTAAATTCTTTATAAATTGGCTTACAATGTATGTATGTATGATTATCATTATTATGATGATGATTATTATTAATTTATTTTTATTTATGTGTAGGCCAGAGATTAACATCAACTATCTTTCTCAGTAGTTCATTACCTTGTGTTTTGAGTCAGGGTCTCTCACTGAACCTGGAGCTAACTAACTGACTCAGTTAGACAGGGTTGACCAGCAAACCCCAGGGATCTTCTTGTCTCTGCTTCCTCAGCACTGGAATTATAGGCATGTTTAGCTGTGCCTGTGCTGTGGATCTGAACTCAGCTCCTACTTGTGCAGAGTTACTCCCCCCTTGTGGAGTTCTTTTAATTTACTTACCTGCTTGCCTGAATCAGATGCTGCAGCATATATCAAACCATGTTCTTAAGCCAGAAGATCCACAGAAGCACAAGTATCATGCGGATTGTCTTAGCCAGATGTGAAGGCTTGACCTCTAGTTCAGGGTTTGAAAATATTGGCATGACTGTATTGTCTCAATTTAAGGCCACATCTCTTCAGTGCCAGGCATACAGAAGGAATTTGTTGCTTACGTTGAGGAATTCATCTGTAAAAAAGTGACTGAATGGGAGAAGCCCATCCAACCCCTTTTAAGCTTCTATTCTAGATAGAGGAAGTTCCTCAACAAATGTCCATTTTCTGTAGCTCAACCATGTGGAGCTTGCAGCTGACTGGATGGGGATGTGGATACCAGCTTGGGTGGTGATGTGCTTTTAGAAATGGAGCAGGGGCTTTGAAAAACAGCTTCAGAGGGATGTTTTGTTGTCTGAAGATGCTGATAGAAGTGGGAGCATATGCCCTATCTGCTCTATTGTCATGACATTTGGGTTTCTTCTATCTCCTTGGTAGTTTCCTGGACTAGGACAGAGGCATATCAAATGCCACCATTTATTCTCATTTGAATTCTTTGTTAATTTTTGTCTTTTGGCTTCAGGATTGTCCTTAACACAGTAACCCAGTTTCATAGAGTTTTCAATTAGTCCAAGTATTGGGAATGGAGAGCAGAAACATGATTTACCCTCATTGTGAGCCTTTAGGGATGTTTCTGAACACCGAGGCATCAGGGATGCTTTGTCTGCTCTCTGTGTGCTCTTTGAGAGTTGAGCAGAAAAGCAATTGATGAGAAGCTGCTCAGGGGCCATTGTTTTCAAGGGTAGCTTGAGATATGTTTCTTCTACACCCGTCATATTAAGATCTAAAGTTGTCAGAGTCACCAACAAAACCCAACTAGGTTGATTTTCAAGTCTTGGATATGAGAAGGAAAAAGATACCTTAGTGATGGAAAATTAACATAGGGCTATGTTGGTGAGAACAATGTTCTAAGGAATTAAATGCCATTAGGAATTTATACATGTATACACACATATATGACATAATATGACATTTAAAATTTACTGTGCATCAGGTACTATGTGAAATTTAAAAATACATTACCCCATTTAATGTTTAGAATGTCCCATGAGGTAAGTTCTATATTTATTTTCATTATATAGAAAAAAAGTCTTGAGGAATATGTATTTTGCCTCTGGTCTCACAGAAAACAGCAGAACTAGAATTTAACCTCAAAAAGTCTTTCTCTAAAATGTGTTTGTTAACACAGAGTGAACTTAGAAAAATGTAGTAGTAGTAGCAACACTCCAGGCAAGCTCTGCTCAGGCAGCTTAAGACTAAGTTCCAAAGGGGTCTTGATTTGTGTACTATGCCCTGAACTGTGCATGGCTAAGCAAATGTGAACTCATGCCAAAAATAGACCAGAAAGAGCAGGGGACTTCTTAGTCCTGATCATCCCAAAGCATCATCACTCTCTGGGATATACTTACCGTTTTAGGGCCCTAATGTAGCAGTTCAAGGCAGCACCTCTGCTCTTTTACTGACCTGACCACCTATGTTGAGCTCTAGCCAGTCCCATTCTAAACCTCTAATTCCAATGTAGTTGAAATATCTCACTATATTCCAGCAATTGTCTTGGTTTTGAGGCATGCTCAATGCCTAAACATAGCTGCTTTGTTTTTAGTACCTCTCAGAAGATGCCATAATTGATAAAAGGTAACATCTACTCACATCCCTGGTCTTCTTAGAGCCAGGTGTGGCCAGCAGAATCTCAGCAAACATCTTCTTCTGGGACTGAGCCCTAAGCTCCAACACATACACATTCTTGTACGTGCCTTTGACACTCAGGTTCCTGTGGCCTGTCTTTATTTATTTATTTATTTGTTTATTTTATTAGTCAAGAAGAAGTGATATGCTAGAGCTTTTCTATTTAGAGAGTGAGTCATCATCTGTCAGGCTAGCGTTCATCCCAGACTTGTTAGAAATGCAATGGAACTCGGGATATTATGCTTTGAAGAAATTAATCCTTTCTGACTTTCAGCTGATACTCCTACAATGCAACTTAAGGCTCAGGGAAAATTGAGGAAGGGGTGGGTGGAAAGATTGTATCAGTCAGAGGAACAGGATGCCTGCTGCTTGATTCTAGACATGACAGGGAAGCAGCACCCATGAAATCTCAACATTATGGCTGCCTAAACAAGACCTGCTCAAAGACAATAGGAGACGGCAACACCTATGTGGTTGGGGCGGGGGGGGGGGGATTCACACCTAGATGAAGAACTATAGACAACTAGTGGATGCTGAGAGGAGAGTCCATATTCTCTAGGAATGAGCTCACTGATAGGTCCCAAATGGTCAGTTCTAAATATATGTACATATGAGCAACACTAAATGCACTCAAGAGGTTTGGTAGATAGGTAGATGGATAGATGATATGTAGATGGAGGTAGATTAAATAAGTTTATATATATATATATATTTAAAGAAGGGGTCATAAATTTAAGAGGTGAGAGCATGAGAGGAGTTAAAGAGGGGAGGAAAGAAAGGAAATGGTGTAAATACAGTACTCACATTAAATTTTCAAAAAATTAAAAATTTACATTAAAAATATATAAATTTTAATCTAACTTCACATTTGTAAATTCTATCATAAATAATGCCACATTTTATAATTTTCTTTTTTTTTTTTGGTTTTTCAAGACAGGGTTTCTCTGTGTAGCCCTGGCTGTCCTGGACTCACTTTGTAGACCAGGCTGGCCTCGAACTCGCTAAGATCCACCTGCCTCTGCCTCCCAAGTGCTGGGATTAAAGGCATGTGCCACCACCGCCCGGCACATTTTATAATTTTCACTCACAATAATGTATGTTTATAACCCCACTGGAACTGGGAAGTGATCACTATACAGTATCTTAATAGTTTGGGGATGGCCAAGTTTTGGGAGACGAGAGCTCTTAATGTGCTCCAGTTCTCTGTGTTAGGAAATGACATTTTGCATTTATGTTTGAGGGTGAATCTTCCTTAGAAACTGCATCTTTAGTCAGAGCCTTGGGTGATTCAAATACACATTAAAACCAAATGAGCCAACAACAGGGAAAGTTTTGGGTTTCCAAGTGGTCACATGGAACATGGATGCCCTGGTCCTCTGATCTCAGGACTGTTATGGAAAGAATGGAACCACCATAATCTGAGGGCTCTTTGTCATAATGGTAAAGTCATTTATCCTATGAAATGCAGTTTTGTTATCTTGATTTTAATTGGACTTAGAAAGTGTACCATCTGAATTCTGATCAGAAGTAAGATTCAGCTTGAATGGTTTTAATAAAGAGATTTTAAATAAAAGGTAGACAAGGCTAAGGCTCAGGCCTCATGAGGGACCCTTTTTCAAGACAGTTGGTAGTAAAGAGCAGGAAACCACCTAGGGGTGGAAGCAGTCTGGGAATGAAGAACATGGGTATATTGGTGGTCTATGGGACAGTGCCTATAAAATAGAAGGCATTGAGGGTACAGTGACAGAATTGTGAAGGAAGTGAGAAGAGAACAACAAACTCATGGTGATGGGATAGTGTTAAGCATTCTAAATATTGATTGGTCCTGTTTGCTGTCTGTTACTTAATTGACTCTGATTGGTTAAATAAATGCTGAGGTCTGGAGATTGGGCAAAGACAGAGATAGGTGGAACTAAGGTTCACAGGCTTTTTGGAAGACACATAGTACTTTGGGAGGAAGGAAGGCCAGAGAAGCCAGGAGTAAACAAGGAAGACACACCATGGAGTAGATTAAAGAAGATCCTTCCATGTGGCCTGGAACATCAGTTTAGCGTGGAGAATAATAGTCCAAAGGGGCGTATGTATATATGGGGTCATATTTGGGCAATAGAATTATGAGCTAGCTTATGAGCTAGCTTAGATGGGCTAGGATTGCACAACCCAGGCCTAGGCTTGTAAGATCCACCCAGTGTCTATGTGTATTCATTTATAGTGGCAGGTTAAGCATTTGCACTGCCAAATCAATTAAAGATAATATAAATACTGGGTAAATAGTTTAACTAGTTATATTTATTTCTACATATGGCGCTCAAGTGGGGCAATTAGAATCCATGCTTACAGCCTGAGAAGGCCTGGATAAAAAGTAACTTCCTAGCCAAAGAGAGGGGAGCTCCCTTAACAAAAACTACTGCCTTACAGCAAAGGTGGAAGCTTAACTCTCTTTATATGCTAAATAACTAGCAGCCTTCTAAACAGAGCTTGAGAATGGAATTAACCGCCTAAATTAAAAATGGAGAAATTAGTAATGTCTCAATATGTTTGGATTCCAATTGAGTTTGTTTCTCTTAACATACAGATAAATTTTAAACTGACAATTGTGGTTCTATGTATACTTTTTGAGAATGATTTGACTAGGATAGACTTAAGAATATCTGTAAGGGAGAGAGCTTATAGATGGAATGCTAAGCTGCTGACAATAACAATGGGGGAAGGAAGGAGGGCCAACCCAATAAGATGACAGTGGGAGCTCACAAGTCCCTGAGAACTAGGGGCTTATCAAGAGTATCTGGGAAAGGCCCACCAAGGAGATACAGTTAAAGCTAGATTTCAGAAATAATAAACAGAATTTTAATTACAACATGGGATTGCAATTAGTCCAAGGCTTTTGGAATGTTGTTTCTTTGCTTGATTTTTGTTTAGATGTCTTTGATTTTCCTATATCAGGAGGTAAAAAGGATGTTTTTGTCATTTGACAGTGCTGAGATATAAGAGATTTTAAAGACATAAAGAGAAAGGGGTTACAAGCCAGTCTCCTTAGATGTGGGACACCCACTGGAAAACTGGTTTCAAGAGAGATATTAAACCCTAGGGGAGATAACTTAATCACTGGATGTGATGGTACATGCTTTTAATCCCAACATTTGGGAGACAAAGACAGGTGGATCCCTGACCTTCACCAAGGTCAGCCTGGTCTACAAAGTAAGCCCAAGACAAGGATATACAGAGAAATCCTGTCTCGAAGGAAAAAAATAGAGAGATATGTTAATTGTGAAAAATTATATATTTTCAAAGCAAAGGGACCAAACACCAAAGAAGACAAGATAAGCCCAGATGGTCCAGCTCACAGACTATTCCAACCAGGACTTCAATGAAGCCCTGAACTTTCCCATCCAAAGTTCAACTTTGGACTACAAACTGCTCAGGACATTCAAATTGCTGAGCACATAAAGACTGGACTATTAAATTGCTTAACCAATTTTTTTTCTATTTTATTTGGGCCCCCAAACAGGTTTTCTATGACCCAATTCAGCAGAAAGCAATTTTAAGAGAACGACACCCCATTCCCAAAAGGTGGGGAGATAATATTTTGGTCATTTGATATGTTATAGATGTTGTTTAGGAAAAATGGTTAAAAATTGTTAAATGGTCTTATTAAGCAAGGTATAGGAGGTTAGACTCAAGGACTTTTTCTTTATTCTTCTTTCTTTCTTATATAGGGAGAAAGGACTTAAAAAAAGAAGGGGGATATATGTATATAATATAGAAATGATAAGATATAAGGATAGATTATTGAATCTGCTCTAAAACTTAAAACTATTGTTATTCTTAAAATAAGGTTATCTTTTGACACATTGGTATAGAATTTTGTGTATTAATAAAAATAAGATTAATTTTGATAGAATTTTTTTTTAATTTTTTTATAAATACTTTATTTTTTTTCTTCAAGTTACATCTCAGTAACAAACCCCTCCCTATTCCCCCTTCCTAACCCACCCTTCCACCCTCTTCCCTCCAGAGGTTTCCCCTTTCAGTCCAACAGCTGGTTCCTTCTCTTATAACAGTAAGTATTATACAAAACAATAGATATAAATATGCCACATTTATGAGAGTAAATTGGCCCAGTATACCTTCCCAATGTTCAGTTTATACCTATTTGGCCCCTAACTTTAACATTCTACTATCTACCCAACTCCATGAGTTTAAAGGTCTATATGTGACTCAACATTCATACTATCTTGCAACACACTTTTAAGAGTATCTTCTTAGATCTATAACACCCTCTTGATTCCTAAACAGTTCAAAATTTAACTATAAAATTCTATCTGTCTATTTTTCAACCACCTCAGAGACCTGAGAGGGATAAATATATTTGCTTATATAGGAAGTGCAGAGCCTGCAGCTTCCAAAACTAAGAAAGAACATACCAATAACTGCCTGGACAGTTCCCATTTTCTCTCCATACATTCCAGCATCAATCTTCAGCCTTTGGGTCCTGTTTCTCTGACAGACATTTGTTGTAGAGCAGGGATTATGAAGGACTTACCTACCCTGTCTTGGCAGAGTTAGGCTGTCGACTTCCCTGCTACCAAGTTTTGTCCTTTTTGGACAGCAGTCTGTCTGCAGTTGGTGCAAGGGGTTTTGATAGAATTTTACAGTTTACTTGTTCAAAGATGATAGATAGATTTATAAATCAATCAGTGTCTTCAAAACCCTCAGAGATGTACAGAAAATGACATTTAAAAGATATTATTATTTTAAGAATTGTTTGACTTTAAGACAGTCAGCTCCTGACAGCTCTCATTTGACTTGGAAGAAAAAAAATGAGCATCAAAAAGGAATCTCCCATCAGGAGATAATTCCTACTGGACAAATATGTCCCTGCTCTCTCAACAGACTATATACAGTCCTATGATGGGCCAGAGCTTAAATGCAGGTAAACTGATGTCCTGATTCTGCAGAGACAGAATGGGGACATCCTTATTTCCTGCTGCACAATTATGTCTGTGAGATATGCTTGGTCAGAAGGCTGAAGATGATGCTCCAATGGTATCAAGAGATAGTTGGGACTGTCCAGGCAACAAACTCATTTTTTCATTTTGGAAGCTGCTCTTCTCTGCTTCCTATTCACTCAAATAATAACTTTATCCCTTCTTAAGTCTTTGATGGGGTTGAAGACATAATAGCTATAAAATTTCAATTAAACTTGAGTTATTTAGGATTTAAAAGGAAATATATGATATGATAAAAATTTATTTAGGTTCAAAACTTTAGACACACCAAGATAGATGATTTTTTTCTTCAAAATTGCCCGATAGAAATAGGCTAAACATTATGTATGTACCTTTTAGCCTTTTTATTAGACAAAAGGAGGGAAATGATGGGTGGCGTTAAGCATTCTAAATGTTGATTGGTCCTGTTTGCTGTATGTTACTCGCTTTGTCTCTGATTGGTTAAATAAATACTGAGGTCTGGAGATTGGGCAAAAACAGAGATAGGTGGGACTAAGGTTCGCGGCTTTTTGGGAGACACATAGTACTTTGGGAAGAAGAAGACCAGAGAAGAATCCAGGAGTAAACAAGGAAGACACACCATGGGGTAGATTAAAGAATATCCTTCCATGTGGCCTGGAACATCAGCTTAGTGTGGAGAATAATAGTCCAAAGGGACGTATGTATATATGGGGTTATATTTGGGCAATAGAATTATGAGCTAGCTTATGAGCTAGCTTAGATGGGCTAGGATTGCACAACCCAGGCCTAGGCTTGTATGATTCACCTGGTGTCTGTGTGTATTCATTTATAGTGGCGGGTTAAGGATTTGCACCGCCAAATCAATTAAAGATAATATACATACTGGGTAAATAGTTTAATTAGCTATATTTATTTCTACATCATGGCTAGAGTTTATTCTGAGGCAGGAAGGGAGGAGGCATCTGTTGATGCCAATCTGGTTGAGTGTGGTGGAGGGGTAGGTGTGAGGGAGCTCATGACTTCTTTGGACTAGGTCGTGGGGTATTGTTTTGAGTGAGAGGGGCTATTTTCTGCACTTGTCTGAGGAGACTGTATATGAATTGGGGTCGGGGGAAAACATCTAATTGCTGTAGGAGGATGACTACAGGTCGTCTGAAAATCTCTACTGCTTTGTTTTGAGGCCAAAGTGGTCAAAGTGCCATTCTTGTCTGTCACGAGGTCATGATTTCTGGTGAGGAATCTCCTACATTACAGGTTGGTAGAGAATTTCCTCAGAGTGATATAGTGAAAATAACATCCTGTCTTGAACTACCACCTAACATTTGAGACACCCAAAGTTCATTACTAGTTCTCCATCTTTGGCCACAATGTTTCACCCTCTACCAGGGCTTGAGCTCGCATGTTCATCTGTGCTTGCAGAGAATGACACCACAATACAACAGAGTAGCTTGCTTCTGGCTCACTTATTCAAACTGCAGGGAACTCACACGAGGGAACTGTGTGGAGGGTGCTATGACCCGAGCTGATGACCAGCACATTCTGCATATTGTATGCTGGACTGCCTGGGAGGATGGGGACTTTCTACCTCCTCAGCCAGCTTCCATGGGAAATGCTCAGGTCCCTGGGATGCTACCACTTTCTAATCGTCTCCACATTAGCTGGCTTTGCTGGCCAAACCATCAAGCGGGCTGGTGGCTTCTTTTCAGCAGCTGTTTTAAGGACAGGATTTCTTTTATAGAGACAATGGTTTTATCTATCCATATATGAATGGACTTGGGATCTCTCTTCCAGTGTGAATTATTTATCCAACTTAAAGAAAAATGAATTTCTTGATTTCTAGGCAGATTTTGACTCTGTTTATAAAATAAATTAGCCCCACTTTGTATTTGCTGTATTATATAAATTTCAGATTTTTGTCATTAATTAATTTATTTATTCACTTTACATCCTGATCACAGCCCCCTCCCTCCTCTCCTCCTGGTCCCACCCTTCCCCCATTCCCCCATTCCCCTCTCCCCTTCTCAGAAAAGGGGAGCTCCTGCCCCATGTCCACCTGCCCCAGAACATCAAGTTGCATCAGAACTAAGTGTATCTTCTTCCGCTGAGGCCAGACAAAGCAGCCCAGCTAGGGGTAAGTGATCCAAAAGCAGGCAACAGAGTCCATGTTGGAGAATGCCCCCCTCTAATTGTTAGGGGACCCACATGACGACTAAGCTCATCTCATCAGCTACACATGTGTTAGGGGCCTAGGTCCAGTCCATGAATGCTCTTTGGTTGTTGCTTCAGTCTCTGTGAGCCCAAATGGGCCTAGGTTAGTTGACTCTGTTGGTCTTGGGGAGTTCTTGTGCCTTCCAGGTCCCTCTATCCTTCTCCCAACTCTTCCACAAGACTTCCAGAACTCCACCTAATGTTTGGCTGTGGGTCTCAGCATATGATTCCATCCACTGTTGAGTGGAGCCTCTCAGAGGAAAGTTATGCTAGACTCTTATTTGCAAGGATAACAAAATATCATTAATAGTGTTAGAGGTTGGCTCTCTCCCATGGGGCGGGTCTCAAGTTGGCCATTCCCCCAATTTCTTCTTCGGTCTTTATCCATGTGCATCTTCTAGGGTAAGTTTTGGACTGAACATTTTATAAGTGTGTTGGTGTCCCCATCCATCCACTGGAAGTCCTGCCTGGCTATAGGAGGTGACCACTTCAGTCTCCATATCTCCCACTGTTAGGCATCTCAACTGGAGTCACTCCCATATCCTTCCAGGAGCCTGCCCCATCACAGGTCTCCAGTGTGTCCCAGAGAGGCCCCCCTCTACTCTCCCCATTCCTGATCCCCACCCTTGTTCCCCTCCCCACCCCGTATACCACCCAGGTTCCTCTCAAGTAGGGAGAGAAGTGGAGGATGAGAGACAAGGGAAAGGGGTGTAAAACAAAGGAGGTTTGAGAAAAATCACTTGGTAGACCCTATAAAAACATAAGAAGGAGTTCGAAGGCATAAGCTCTGTAAGACTCAACAATGTATATCCTCGAAGTAATGGTTAGTATAAGGAAACCCCAGCAGTAAGTGTGAGGCACCTCTGTGGTAGTTGTTTGTCAGGGAGGCCTTCAAAACAACACAGGCTTTTTCCTGTTAGTTACCAACCAGAACTAGCTGATTAAGGACACTACTGCTACAGACAATGAACATTTTGGGTGCAAGGCGTAGAGAAATCAAGCCAGAACTGGGCTGGAAGATTTCTCATTGCTGGCTGGCTCTCATAGGGCTGGATAGTGCAATTCAGACTGTTAAGAGACAAAGGGCATCTATGTATAATCAAGGATTAATCTAGCTGTAAACTCTACAAACTACAGTGCTAGCCTGTCAGGCAAAATGTGCCATTAGTGCAGTGGTGGTACAACTGTTATTGGACTAACCACTTGCTATTTAATTGAATTCATGGCTTTGATTAAAAGAAGGAATTTATGCGTAACGCTGTTAACTTGGCAAAAAAGTTCATGACAGAAAAGGTCTTAGGCTGTGAGGGGTAGGAGCCTAAGGTGGCTGCTTAGCTGAGCTGACACAGCATCAAACTATTTCCTAGATATCCATGTTTATACCCACAGGCAAAGGTTATTCTTATTCTTAAATGGAGAAACCTGCCCATGCAGGGAACATAGGCAAATGCAAAAACCCATGGCTGTTCAAGATGCTGAGAAGAAAAGACAATTAATAGTTCAGCCCTATACAAGACACTTATACAACTCCCTTAAGGCTCAGAGAACATAGCCAAAGAGAGGGCATAAAGAATGTAAGAGAGGAGGGGAGAGGAGCTTCAAAATATCACCTTCTAGCATGACATGGTCATTGCAAGCAGGAACTAGCAGCAACTGTGCATGTTGTCACTGGGTGCACGGACCTCATGCCCTCCTAACAACTGTGGAGGGAGAAGGAGTGCATGAAGCCTTACCACTACAGCTGATCTGTTGGCAACCAACAGATTCTGGGAGAAGGTAAAATATAAATACACATTTATTTACTCATTGGGGAGCCCACCAGGCTCTTTTGGTTACTTCCAAATTCAAGATCATGCAGACTGTCCTGGTCAAACTCTGTAGGATATGCTACAAAATCAAAATCAGTAATTGGAGAAAGGGTTTCAGTGAAGAAAGAGGACTGCTAGGGGTGAGAAAGAAATAGGAAAGGGTTAGGGGAAGGATGAGCAGAGTATGCAGTGTGTATGTGTGCAGTTGTGAAAGAACAAAATTTACTATAAAAAACTCCACAAAGAAACAAAACTGAGGGAATTTCCAGGTGATAAATATAAACATCATGTAAGTCAAGCAGATCACATTTACTGTCAGCCAGGCTGATATATGGCTGTAATCTCAGTTCTAGAGACACAAAGTCAGGAAGATTGTAAATTTGAGGGCATCCTAGGCTATATTGCAAGAGTTCTAGGCAAGCTTGGGCTGTATAAGGGGATTCTGTCTCAAAAAATAAGCAATCAGACAAGCAATCCATTACAACAAGCAACCTGGCCAACTGAATAAACAGTGAAAACAGTGACAGAACTAAATCTCCCAAAGCAAAGCAAAACAAAACCACAAAAAACTGAATACTGTTCACTGCTTTAGCAGGACCCTCTGGGATGGTGCTTGGGAAATAGAAAATGGAATGACCAAGAAAGAAACGAGTATGCAGCATGCACCTCTGCTGTGTGTCTCGGGCTCATCTTACAGCCAACAACAATGTGCCTGCTTTGGGGTGTGTCAAATTGCTACAGAAAATGACAAGTGCTGAACAGATTCAGTTTTATTACAACAGAGATACTGTACAAAACTTGAAAACACACCTGCCATCTGAAGTAGGCTCCAAGGGTTGCACAGTACACTATCAAGCGCAAGCTGATTGGCAGGATTAAATTCTGGTTAATTTCTGGACTGCCAGTAAGCCCAGCATCCTCATTACCTGTATTAGTTACAAATGGGAAAAATCTGTTGTTCAGTACAGGGGAGTTGGTTGAACTAGTTTGGAACATTCTGAAGTGGTTTGGAGGGGGTCCCTAAAGATGAAGGGTCATGGTCAGGGTCTTCTTTTCCTCAGTGGAAGATTCTAAAGTTTCTGTGGTGATACTTTGTGCTCAGGCCAGACCCTATCGTTGCTGACAGCTTTTGTTGTGAAAGAAGGGGTTCAGCTCTGCAGCTCACCTGGCAGAGAACTTGAAAGAAGGGGCAGGGGATCCAAGAGAGGTAGATGCGTATTGGAATTGCAAAGACTGGAGACAGGCTGCTTGCAGGACAGAAGGAGCTGTGGTCAAAGATAGCTGCAAGCTAGAATACTGCTTTCTGGGGGTTGGGAGGGGTGTCCTGGGAGACAGCAAGAAAGCAGTGGGTAGGTGTGAGGGGTAGGGGGAGTAGAGGTAGAGTCACAAGGGTTGCTGTAGCAAGGGGGTGAGAGCAGATTTACAGAGTGAAGTTACCCACATTGAGGCAGGATAGAAATGGAGAATTATGAGAGATAAAGAAATAAAGCAGCCCCTCTGCCTGGGGTATGGTTTTAGCTTCTCATCAGCAGAGTGGCCACAATTCCAGCAGAAGCAACAACTGCTGAAGGCTTTTTTTCCCTTCCCAGCTATAAACCTCCTTTACAAGGAAAGACATGTCTCCGTTATATGAGCAACCCTAGTGGCCCCTGGTTTTACTGTATCAGATTATAATCCTGTCTAAGGCACCCCTGGAACCACCCTATAATCTCACTTATCAATAAGATAAAGAAAATGAAGAAAAGGTTTCCTAGCAATCTTTTGAGATGTAACTTGATAGCCATGAGAATGGTATGCATGGCTAATGCTAATTTTGACTATCCTTTGAGGAGCCCACACACACACACTTGGAGATGTCTTTTTTTTTTTTGTGGGGGGAGTGTGTGCTTCTTCTTGCCCTAACTTTTGTGCTTGAAATCTATATTAAAATATCTTTAATGAAACCTCCAATTCCTCTTCATACTGGCTAGTCTTGACATCTTTAACATTTTTAAATTTTGTGTTCATTTATGTGTGTGGGAGTCTGCATGCATGTGTGTGCATGTGTATGCAGGTGCTCCAGGGTGCCCATGGCCTCAATACTCTGGAGATGGAGTTACAGATAGTTGTGAGTTGCCTGACATGGGTGCTGGGGACCATACTTAGGTCTTCTGGAAGAGCAGCAAGAGCTCTTAACATCCAAACTATCTACTCAGTGCCCTAAAAGTCATTTCTATTTCAGAGCCACAGAGTATAAGGTTTGGTCTGGGTTAAGGTCTCTAAAGGCATTTTTCAGGCTGCTGAGGGTGACAATATGGAGCTGTGTCTCTGTCTCCTCACCCCTGGACATTCTATGTAATGATTTCTGTATTTTTTTTTTTTTTGGTTTTTCGAGACAGGGTTTCTCTGTATATCTCTGGCTGTCCTGGACTCCCTTTGTAGACCAGGCTGGCCTCGAACTCACAGAGATCCACCTGCCTCTGCCTCCCAAGTGTTGGGATTAAAGGCATGCGCCACCACGCCCGGCGATTTCTGTATTTTTGCTTGACAGAAAAATTCCCACTTGCTCTTGTAAAGGATGAAATGAATGATTTTTTTTATTAAATGGCACTCAATTAATTAATGCTTTCTTTAATTTCTAGATTGGCTAACAGCTTATTACAATGATATGGTAGAGGACAAGGGCTATGGAAGTCTGAATGAATATCAATTAGACTAGGGAATATGGCCACAGAGATGTGGCTACCTCAGCCTGATGTGCTAGTTCTTCCTAGAGTAAAACCTATTGGAGGGAAACTTCTTAAGACATTAACAGAGAGGTGAGACAATGGGATCCTTCAAGGGAAGATGAAATACTACAGGGAAGCTCTGTAGAAGAAAATATGGCTAATTAAACTATTTACCCAGTATTTATATTATATTTAATTTGTTCAGTGGTGTTAATCCTTAACCCGCCATTAAAAATGAATACACACAGACACCAGATGGATTTTAACAAGCCTAGGCTTGGGTTGTGTAATCCTAGCCCATCTAAGCTAGCTCATAATTCTATTA
>CAJQZJ010032137.1:5748617-5760140 GCA_907164525.1 Lophiomys imhausi | reverse complement strand
CTTTCGACCCTTCCCAGTCTCGCCCTCCCACCCTCCACCCCCTAACCTTCCATCCCACTACTCTGGAGTGGAGTGTCCCTACATAACAGTACCCCGCCCCAGTTCAGCAGTCATATGAGGGCCAGAGCCTTCTCATACACTGGGGGCCTACAGGGCAGCACCACTAGGGCAAAGTGTCTCATTGACAGGAAGAAAAAGTCTATGTTCCTGTTCCCTTTGGTGCGTTGGTTGTAGTATAGATATCCTGTACTATATAGCTAAAATCTGACTATAAGTGAATAGATGCCATGTGCATCCTTCTGAGTCTGGGTTACCTCACTCAGAATGAGCTTTTCTAGCTCCATCCATTTGGCTGCAAATTGCACAATTTCCTTGTTTCTGATAGCTGAGTAGTATTCCATTGTGTAGATGTACCATAGTTTTTTTTTTTTGTTTGTTTGGTTTTTCGAGACAGGGTTTCTCTGTTTAACAGCTCTGGCTGTCCTGGACTCTCTTTGTAGACCAGGCTGGCCTCGAACTTGCAAAGATCCACCTGCCTCTGCCTCCCAAGTGCTGGGATTAAAGGCGTGCGCCACCACCGCCCGGCGTACCATAGTTTTTTAATCCATTCTTCAGTTGAGGGACATATGGGCTGTTTCCAGTTTCTAGCTATTACAAATATGGCTGCTATGAACATAGATGAGGCAACTTCCTTGTGATTCAGTGAGGAGTAATTTGGATGTATACCCAGAAGTGGTATGGCTGGGTCCCGAGGCAGAGCTATTCCAAGTTTTCTAAGACATCGCCAGACTGACCTCCATAGTGGTTGCACAAGCCTGTACTCCCACCAGCAATGGAGGAGGGTTTCCTTTCTCCACACCCTCGCCAGCATGTGCTGTCATTTGAGCTTTTGATCTTAGCCATTCTGACAGGTGTGAGATGGAATCTCAGAGTCGTCTTGAGTTGCATTTCTCTGATGATTAAGGATGCTGAGCATTTCTTCAAGTGTCTCTCAGCCTTTAAGAATTCTTCCTTTGTGAATTCTCTACTTAGCTCTGTCCCCCATTTTTTAATTGGATTATTTGGTTTCTTGGCATTTAATTTCTTGAGTTGTTTGTAAGTTTTGGATATTAGCCCTTTGCCAGATGTGGGGTTGGTGAAGATTTTTCCCAATCTGTAGGCTGCCGTTTTGTTCGAATGACAGTGTCTCTTGCCTTACAGAAGCTTTTCAGTTTTACGAGGTCCCATTTATTGATTGTTGGTCTTAGGTCCTGAGCTGTTGGTGTTCTGTTCAGGAAGTTGTCACCTGTGCCAATGAGTTCGAAGGTTTTTTCCACTTTCTCTTCTAGTAGTTTTAGTGTGACCGGCCTTATGTTAAGGTCTTTGATCCACTTGGACTTAAGTTTTGTACAAGGTGATAAGTAGGGGTCTAATTTCAATCTTTTACAAATGGATATCCAGTTGGACCAGCACCATTTGTTGAAGATGCTGTCCTTTTTCCATTGTGCAGTTTTGGCTTCTTTGTCAAAGATTAGGTGACCATAGGTGTGTGGGTTCATTTCTGGGTCTTCAATTCGATTCCATTGATCTACTGGTCTGTTTCTATACCAGTACCATGCTGTTTTTATTACTATTGCTCTGTAGTACAGTTTGAAATCTGGGATGGTGATACCTCCAGATGTTTTTTTTTTTTTATTGTACAGGATTGATTTAGCTATTCTAGGTTTTTGTTGTTCCATATGAAATTGAGAATAGCTTTTTCCAGGTCTATAAAGAATTGTGATAAATTATTATTAAAAAAAAGAATTGTGTTGGTACTTTGATAGGAATTGCATTGAATCTGTATATTGCTTTTGGTAGGATGGCCATTTTTATTATGTTGATCCTACCTATCCATGAGCATGGGAGATCTTTCCATCTTCTGATGGCCTCTTCAATTTCTTTCTTCAAGGGCTTGAAGTTCTTGTTGTACAGGTCCTTTACTTGCTTGGTTAGAGTTACCCCCAGGTATTTTATATTGTTTGTGGCTATTGTGAAAGGGGTTGTTTCCCTAATTTCTTTCTCAGCCCATTTATTTGTTGTATAAAGAAGGGCTTCTGATTTTTTTGTATCCAGCCACCTTGCTGAAGGTGTTTATCTGCTGTAAGAGTTCTCTGGTGGAATTTTTGGGGTCACTTATGTATACTATCATATTGTCTGCAAATAGGGATAATTTGACTTCTTCGTTTCCAATTTGTATCCCCTTGATCTCTTTTAGTTGTCTTATTGCTCTAGCAAGAACTTAACGTACTATATTGAAGAAATATGGTGAAAGTGGGCATTCTTGTCTCTGAGTTTAGAGGAAATGCTTCAAGTTTCTCTCCATTAACTTTGATGTTTGCCACTGGCTTGCTGTATATTGCCTTTATTATTTCCAGATATGGTTCTTGTATGCCCGTTCTCTCCAGAACTTTTAGCATGAAGAGGTGTTGGATTTTGTCAAATGTTTTTTCTGCATCTAGTGAGATTATCATGAGCCACAGCTCTTCTTGGCAGGTGTTGCATAGTCCTGGAATCTCCAATATTCTTGGGTTCCCATTGCAAATACCCTCACCAGTGACCTCTTTGCAGGTACTCTGACCTTGCCACAAGGTGCCAAGCCCCTGACCCACTCCATGATTCCTTCAATATTGTATTTTTATGCCGGTACCACATGGAGAACTATTACATTGCTATTAAGATTTAGAATGTGGGTGTTATGAAGGGAGAAGAGGGGATAAAGATTGGTGCCTGGCTATAGAAGATGTTCAATTAACTTTTGTTGAGCATATTCTCTGTCTTGCTAGCCGCATACATATGTTTAGGGTCACCCCATTTCTGACAGTGACTGAGACAGGAAGTAGATTGGAAATAAATAAAGAAATTGGGAGTGGCATCATTTTCGTATAAAGCTTTTATCTTCTTGGGGATCTGGCCTCACTCTACAAGACTTCTTTGTCAGTAACCATGTCTACCAAAGACAATCTACTGTCTTTGGTGTGTGTGTTTGCAGATAGGAGGCATTTGCCTGCTGACCATGTTATTGGGACTTGTAGTCCACTAAAGTACTTTCCCCCTTCTCTTCCTCAGCCTTTTCATGTTAGGCACTATCTTACTCTCAACCAGAAGAATCTTTAATTCTCCTCAAGTTAGTTCACCTGGCCAAGAATGGAAAAGCTATGAGGTGGGAAACAGAAGGCAAAGATTCCAGTCTCAACTGCATCTTTGATATCAAGCATCAGAAAATTAGTCTCTAAAAAATAGACTTTACATTTTAGACAGTTTTTGGTACACAGAGAAATTGAGCAGGAGGCAGAGATTTTCATTAAGAGTCTAGAGATGATCTCTATTCTTTTTCAGATGGCAAGATAGTTGGAAGACAAGACACACATACACGAAATTTGCCATTTTTTTTTTTTTTTTGGTTTTTCGAGACAGGTTTTTTAAGGTTTAAAAATTATTGTATGTAAAATGAGTGAGCATGAACTCCCCCCCTGAAAGACAATCTTTAATAATCTAGTTTAGATAGGTCATTGTCCAGCTTCAGGAAGCAATGTCCTTTGGATAATGACAGAGATATTGCTGATGTATGTTCAGTTTGTGTTTTGGGATCAGTCTGTGGGGATCAAGCAGATGCTGAAGGGTGGGACACCTGACCATATTGCCGTGTATGACTCAATTAGAGCTGCTGGTCACCATCTTGCTTTCAGAAGCCCAGTGAGGGGAGAGGTGCAATATTGTCGAATCATCTCTGGAGTGTGCAAACTTTGCCTCTCTTCTCGGTCTACTTGCTAGTTTTCTCAGTGGCTGCCCTCTGCACTCTGGCTTCCCACCTGTTTCCTTTATTGTCAGACTTGCCCATCCTAGTCCATTTTATCCACAGAAGAATGCTATTCTCAAAGCCTCAGATCTCAGCACTCTCCTACCTCATGCTTCCTGATGCAGGTAGTTGTACTCAGTAGTACAACTGAGTCCCTCACCCTGGCTTTCTGGAGTTCTCTGTGTCTAATTTCCTTCCTCATCCTTGATCCTTTCTTCTTCTCAGGAGTGATGCCATCACATGGTATTTCTGATGGGGTGGTGTTAAGCATTCTAAATGTTAATTAATTGGTCCTGTTTGATGTCTGTCATTTACATTGTCTCTGACTGGTTAAATAAAATGCTGAGGCCTGAGATTGGGCAAAGACAGAGAAAGGTTGGACTTCCTGAGATTAGAACAGGAACCCTGCATTTTACACAGAGGATTAATGCATTCCAGCCAGGAGCAGGAAGGAGGAGGACACACACCATGGGTTAGAAAAAAGAACCTCATTCCACATGGCCATGAACATTGGCATAGCATGGAGCATGGCAGTCCAATGGGACATACGGGGTTATGTTTGGGTAATAGAATTAAGAGCTAGCTTAGGTGGGCCAAGATTGCTCAATCCAGGCCAAAGCTTGTTAAAATCCATGTGGTGTCTGTGTACTCATTTATAATGTTTGGTTAAGGATTAACTACTGACAACCAATTAAATATAATATAAATACTGTTAAACAATTTAATTAATTATTTCTATAAATGTCGATCAACATAATTTAATTAGCCATTATTTCTACATATGGTGCCCAACTACGGCCATTAGAATCCATGCTTACAGCCTGGGAAGACCTGAGTAAGAGGTAGTTTCCTAGCCAAAGAGCAGGAAATCGTATCCAAATGCATTTCAAAAGAGTGGTTCCCTTAACAAAAGCTACTGCCTTGCAGCAAAGGTGGAAAGCTTATCTCTCCTTATGTTCTAAAAAATTGGCAGCCTTCTAAACAGAATTTGAGAGTGGAATTAATTGCCTAGATTAAAAATAGAGGAATTCATAATGCCTCAATACTTTTGGATTCCACTTGGGTTTGTTCCTCTTAGCATGCAAATGATTTTTACCCTGACAATTGTGGTTCTGTGTATCTTTTTTGAGAAAGTTCAGACTAGGATAGTCTTACAGGAAAGAATTTACAGATGGAATGCTAAATTGCCAACAATGATAAGGGGGAAGGAAGGAGGCCTTTCCTGATAAATAAGGCAAAACTGATGACAACTGGAGCTCACTGTTTCCTGGGTACTAGATGTCTGTCAGGAGTTTCTGGTATCAGCCCACCAGTAAAATGCAGCCAAAACTAGATTCTAAGGAATAATGAACAAAACTTTAATTGCAGAATGGGATGACATGATTAGACATGCCAAGGCTTTTGGAATGTAGTTTCTTTGCTTGATTTTTATTCAGATATCTTTGATTTTCCCTATATTGGGAGATAGGAAGGATATTTTTCTGGTTTGGCATTGCTAAAACATAAGAGATTTTTGAAGATTTTGGTCAGATTTCAAATTGTCACTACAGTTCTGAGGGTTACAGAGTTACTAAAATCTGGGATTTAAGTGAAATATTTGAGCAGGATGGTACTGGCACACACCCTTAATCCTATCACACTAGACGAAGAAACAGGCAGATCTCTGGATTCTAGACCAGCCTGGTTTAAACAATGAAGGCAGGGCGGGAACCCTGCTGATAAGATAAGGCTGCTTACTAAAGACAGTCTAGAATTCAAAAATGACACATTTTTCCCTTGATGTTAAATTTAATAATGTCCTTACTGATTTAATAGATAAATGCACATAATCTTAGATTTACATAAAGAGAAAGGGGTCACAAGCCAGTATCTTTAGGTGTGGGGCTCCCACAGGAGAACTGGTTTCAAGAGACATTTTGCCCTTAAAAGAGATATGTTAATCGCTGTGTGTGGTGGTGCACACCTTTAATCCCAGCACTTGGGAGGCAGAAGCAGGCTAATCTCTGTGAGTTTAAGGCTAGCCTGGTCTACAAAGTGAATCTAGGACAAGGATACACAGAGAAATCCTGTCTTGAAAGAGAGAGAGACAGAGACAGAGAGACAGAGACAGAGAGACAGAAAGACAGAGAGATATTGATTCTGTTAATCAACGTAAGGTTAATCAATGTAAGGACCCAGAGTTATGCTTGGGAAGAACATGCAAACTGCATGCCTACCACAGCCAACAGTTAAGAAAAGCTAGCATAAAATAGCACATCATGCTATTCTATACCAATCTCCTTAAGAATGGAGCTTCCATGGGAAAATTGGAACTCAAACTAATACAAAATGTTTTAATTAATGCTATTGTTTAATAAGGGTAATTCAATTATTTAAATTCATACTTTGATCTCAAAACTTGGGATACAAGGAAAAAACAGGTTCCTTGTGTGTTCAAGGCCAATCCAATCTACAGAGCTCTACAGAACAAATCAAGACAGCCCAAGCTACAAAGAGAAATACTGTCTCAATAAAGATAGATATATCCACATAGAAATTAAATCTCCAAAGAAAGGAGAAAAAGAAAGAAAAAAAATATATAAATGCATACCTTTGATCCCAAAACATGGGAGACAAAGACAGAGACAGATTGGTTCTTTTTGAGTTTGAGGCCAACCTAATCTACAAAAAACCAGAACAATACAGAATAAACCTGTTTTAATCAATTAATAAATTTATGTCAACTGTGAGAGGAGAATACTTAAACACCATACAGTCTTATACTGTATTTTCAATTTAAAATAGATTATATATAGCATATACATGTAATACTATTACATGCCATCTTCTTATGGCATGAATGGAGACTTACAAATGTTTCCCTTCTGTTCAAACAAAGAACAGAAAATATTCCTTAACTGATTTGTGCATCCTGCATATTCAAGGCATTTTGGTAAGTGCAGAACTATCTACTACTTGTGAGAAATTATATATTTTCAGAACAATGGGACCAGAGTCCAAAGAAGACAAGGCAAGTAACCTAAATGATCCAGCCTCATAGACTGCCTCAAAGCTGTTTCCTCCAAAATCTGCATCCAGAACAACTTCAAAACAGCTTGCTGAGATGGCACAGCCTCAAAGACTGTCCCAGACAGGACTTCAATAAAGCCCTGAACTTTCCTACCCAAAGTCCAGCTTCAAACTACAAACTGCTCAGGACATTCAAATTGTTGAGCACATAGAGACTGGACAACAAAGGTTACTATTAAATTAATTAACCATTTTTTCCATTTTATTTGGGCCCCCAAACATGTTTTCTGGGTCCCAATTCAGCAGGAAACAGTTTTAAGAGAGTGATGCTCCATTCCCAAAATATGGGGTGGATGATAGATGTTGAATGTTTAGGGAGAATGGTTACAAATTGTTATATGACCTTGTTAAGCAAGGTGTAGGAGGTTAGGCTCAGGGATTTCCTTCTTTTCTCTATCCTTCTTTCTCTCATATAGGGGGAAAGGACTTGAAAAGAAAAAGAGGGAGGAATGTATGTATATAATATAGAATGATAAGCTATAAGGATCGATTATTGAATCTGCTCTGAAACTCAAAACTATTGTTATTCTCCAATAAGGTTATCTTTTGATACATTGGTATAGAATTTTTGTTAAACACGTATTATATATATTTCAACTTATATAAGGCATTGTGTCTATGCAAATCATTTGAAAGTACAGGTTTACTTCCAATCCTTTTTATGGGTTGCTATTGCAATCTATTTAGGAGTCTGGATAATACAAGTTGACTGGCCAGTTGAGCTTCTGGTCATGTCAAATACTATTCTTAATTTATCACAAAATAAACTTAATAGGTTAAACAGATAGTAAATGATTAAAATATACAATTTGTTCAAAGATAGATAGAAGATAGATGATAAATAAATATTTATTTATTTATAAATAAATCAATAGATGTCTCCAAAACCCTCAGAGGCATATAGAAAATGACATTTAAAGATGTTTTTATTATTTTAAGAATTGTTTGATTTAAGACAGTCAGCCTCTGACAGCTCCCATTTGACTTGGAAGAAGACAATGAGCTTCAAGAAGAAATCTCCCATCAGGAGATAGTTCCAACTGGGCAAAAATTCCCCTGCTCACTCAACAGAGTATTTATAGTCCAAAGATGGACCAGAGCTTAAAAGCAGGTAAGTTGATGTCCTGATTCTGCAGAAGCAGAATGGAAAAATGCTTCTTGTTTCCTGCTGCACAATTTAGTGTGTGAAAAATGCTTGGTCAGAAGGCTGAAGATGATGCTCCAATGATATTGAGAGATATTTGGGACTGTCTAGGCAACAAACTGTCATATTTCTTTTTGGAAGCTGCTCTCTTATGCTTCCTACTCACTCAAATAGTAACTTTATCCCTTCTTATGTCTTTGATGGGGTTGAAGGCATAATAGTTATAAAATTTCAATTGAACTTGAGTTGTTTAGGATTTAAAAGGATATTTTCAAGTCTAAAAAAAACCTTTAGGTTTATAAATATAGGATATGATAGAAATTATTTAGGTTCAGAACTTTAGACACACCAAGATAGATAGATGATTTTTTTCTTCTTCAAGATTTCCTGATAGAAATAGGCTAAACATTATGTGTGTAACTTTTATACACGGTTTTCTTGATTGTTTCATATTTGTTCTTATTGTTTTTACTATATGAGTTAAAAAATTTAGCCTTTTTATTAGACAAAAGGAAGGAATTGATGGGGTGGTCTTAAGCATTCTAAATATTAATTAATTGGTCCTGCTTGCTGTCTGTTACTTACATTGACATTGGTTAAATAAAATGCTGAGGCCTGAGATTGGGCAAAGACAGAGAAAAGTGGGATTTCCTCAGTTTGGAACAGGAACCCTGCATTTTACATAGAGGATTAGTGCATTCCAGCCAGGAGCAGGAAGGAGGAAGACACACACCATAGGTTACAAAAAAGAACCTCATTCCACATGGCCAGGAACATCTGCATAGCATGGAGAACGGCAGTCCAAGGGGATGTCTGTATATATGGGGTCATATTTGGGTAATAGAATTAAGAGCTAGCTTAGGTGGGCCAAGATTGCTCAATTCAGGCCAAGGCTTGTTAAAATCCACATGGTGTCTGTGTGTACTCATTTATACTGGCTGCTTAAAGATTAACAGCCACCAACCAATTAAATATAACCTAAATACTGGTTAAATAGTTTAATTAGCCATTTTTCTACACATTTCTGCTCTCCTCAGTGCTCCATATCTTTCTCATTAAACACTAGTTATTACTTCCATTCAGGCCAGTACATATGACACTGGTCTCCCAGAAATTCTGTTTTCTGTGGTCTCCTAGGCCTTTATCTTCTTATCCTTGAAGTCTCAGTTATAAAGGAGCCCCCCCCCACCAGTTTTTATCATTTGCTGATGGGTGCATAGGATCCTTCTATAATTTCACTATTGAAAACATAACTGTAATGAACATGGGTGTGCAGATTAAAACAAACAAACAAACAAACAAAAAAACAAGCAGATTTTCTTGGTGGCCTTTGCTGAATTGTATTCCTGGTCATTTCATTTCAGGAAATTCTGTTTTCGTCATAGACCTGCCTTGGATGACAGTGTTTATTCCTTTGTTTCTCCTTGATACCAGAAACTGACTTCTTCAGGATTCTTTCTACTCTCACAATCTCAATGACTGCCTTCCTTTCACACTGCCTGTTATCTAATAAGCCCTCAGTAATTATTTTAGTACTAAACAAATAATGGCTGGCAGTTGAAGCTCATGGGCCTTGGGAGATGGCCCATTATGCTATATGGCTGCAGAAGCCAGTGAATCAATGAGGGATTTTTTTTTTTTAATTGATGGTGGCTCTTATGTGCAAGTTGCCCTCAGGATACTTTCACAAAATTAAAAGCTATTTGGTGCTTCCAAATTGCGCATAATACTACAACCGAGTTAAACTATTCTCTGCTTATTTATACTTATGAGGCAGGTGGTCTATTTCATGAAATCATATACATAACATTGACCATAGTTGCCTCAGTTGAAATAAGCATTGGCGTTTCCGTGTCAACCTCTCCAACACCTGTGATAAAGACAACTGCATTTGATGACCCACCTTTCCAAAGGGCCCCAGACTTAGAGCCACTCTGCCCGCTCCCTTACAGACAGCTGGACCGTGGAGGGTGGCTCTCAGTTGTAAATCATTATCTGTTAGGCAGCGGCTTCCCAGTCTTGTTGGGTGATTGCAAATGGCAACTTTCTCTGTAGCATCAACTAGTAAAAGACAACGATTCTAAAACATGTACAGTGGGCTATTTAATAAAATGACTGCCTGATGTGGGTGAGACTCATTTTGCAAACATGTTCTATGTGGTACTCTGGGCAGTGTACGTTTATGAAAGAGCAGCTGCCTCTCTTTTCATCTGACCCATTACTGGTTTGTCATCCTTACCGGATTGAATGGCTTGCCTAGTGGCCTCAGAACATGGGCTCCATGCCTGTTGGCAGCTGTGGCTGTCTGGGTGCCATTCAGTTTTATCCCTTTGATTGTTGAGCTGTTTTGCGTTATTGATAAATTACAGGTATGGTACTCAGAGGGAGGATGGGGCATCTCAGCGTGAATGGCAGTGCCCTTGGGTATGAAGCTCACTTGGACTCATCTATTGAGACAATCCTATGTAGTGGAAGGTGTGTTTTAGAGGATTAGTTATTAATCACAAAACAGGATAGGCGTTACTTGACCATTAATTATAACACTGGTTGAGTACATAAAAATCATCATGATAAACAATATTGTCCCTGTAGCACCCTTCACATGAAATCAGTCCTGTCAGACAAATGGTTATTTACATAACATGGAATCTTAAAAAAAATCCAAAAAACCCTAGCAACACCAAATAAGCAAAAGTGTGCATAGAAGCTAATAAAAATTAGTACCTTAAAACATCACTGCACGCTATGTTTTCCGTAATTATACCAGGCCCTAGAGTTTCAACCATGTAACAGTAATTTTTTAGCATTTTTGCCGTTATTGTCCTTTTGATTTACTTAACTATGTCTAACTTGGACAAACAATGTTAAGTGGGGAAACAGATGCGATTAAATAGCCTGTAATTATGTTTTTAGTCAACTGCTACCATCACAGACTCTTCCTGCTACTCGGACCAGAAAAAAAGTGACCTTAACTGATTTCACCAACTGCTTTGCCAGGCCCTGATGCAGAATAGATGGCCTTATTAAGCAATCAAAAAATCAGCCGTTACAGAGGGATGGTAATCAACAGTGTTTATACAGCTCACACACTAGCCCCACAATACACAATCAGGACCATGAATCCTGCTAATTGGATACCTTCTGCGTCCAGAGGTGCCTGCAAAGGGAAACAAAAGGGACTTGGAAATTAGTGTTTGTAGCAATTAGCTTCTGTCTAAAGGCTTAACCCAGTTCAGGGAAACCATGATTCAAACAGGGATTATTACAGCAACTCTGGTTTTTAAATGTCTTCTACCATTATCTGAGGCAGGATTCAGCTCTGCAAAAGTAATGGAGATTTGTCTTCTCTTTTTTATTTACTTAAAATGATTTGTGTTTTGGACTTTTCAAAAATCAAGCCCATTAAGCCATTTTCTACTTTAAATTTTCTGGCATTCAGTTTTGTGTGTGTGTGTGTGTGTGTGTGTGTGTGTGTGTGTGTGTGTGTGTGTGT
>CAJQZJ010032137.1:5719635-5743420 GCA_907164525.1 Lophiomys imhausi | reverse complement strand
TCTCTCTCTCTCTCTCTCTCTCTCTCTCTCTCTCTCTCTCTCTCTCTTGACATCACCACCAAAAAGCAGATAAAAGGCAGGAGGGCTGGCTCTCCCACACTCATATCTTCAGGGCTGGCTCACCCATATCCCCCACATCATGGGCCAGTTGTAGTGTGCTGCCCAGGCAAGGTGTAAGGTCTACTCTCCCAAGTGCTGCAGCTTGGAAGGGGGAGGGAAAGCTCTCCTGCTCCTGTGACCCTATCAGGGCCGTATCTCCTGTCTGCCACTGGTGGTGAGGGTAAAAGTGAGGAGAGGGGATCTCTCCTGTGCCAACACCACCACAAAGCAGATGAAAGACAGGGCTGGCTCTCTCACACTCACGCCCTTGGGGCTGGCTCCCCCACAACCCCCACATCCAATGCCAGGCAGGGTTCTTCTAGTTTCTGGCTTCCTTCCTGTCCTTGGAACCTGGAGCCCATTTGGTGCTTGCCTAGTGCTGGACTGGTGGTTGTCACAGGCTAGCTCCCTGTCCAGGCCCCATGGTGCTGAACTGGTGTTGGTCTCCAGCTTTATTTTTTTTTCCAGGAATGTTAGGCTACCATTCATTCTGATGTTTATAGGTCAGAATACTGAGTGTAGACATAGCCTCTCTGCTCTCTGACACCTACTGATACATATGTGACATAGCAGTCACATCTGCAATGCTTCTAGGGACAGGTCATTGGTTGTTCTTTTTAAACACAGAAATTGTTCTTTGTCTTAATTTTAAAAGAATATCAATGTACTTTTTTTCCTAGAAAGGATTTTCATTTCAAAATATGAAGTATTTCTATTATTATTGCTAAATAGCCATAGGAAAATTGTGTCTAACTTAACAGTCATATGACAGAGTGGAATTTCCCCCAAAGAGTAAACATTAAGGCTATTATTCCTAACATACTTAAGACACTTATTTGGTCAGAGGGACGTTTACTGTCCACTTTGGTTATAAAGTGACAATTTCCTGGTACTTCGATTTAAAAGATGCATCCATGCACATGGCATCCTTTCGTTCAGAGCAGTGAAGTGAGCTTTTATATTTAAAATCATATTTCTCATCTGGATATATATATATCCAGATGAGAAATATGATTTTAATATTTTATATATATATATACCAATTAAGCTTAGATGAAAAGGATTGTGGGTCAGGAACCTGGTTCAAGTTTTGACCTCAATGCCATTGATGACTTAAAAGTAGCCTTGAAAATAACTTGTATTCTTTTTATCCCACTGTCTTTAGTTGGGTTGTTTGCTTTTATCTTGTGTTGGTTGGTCAGAGTACGCTAGGGTATGCTGTAGTAATAGACAAACCCAGATCTTAGTGTAAAAATCGTGCAGGTGTGCTTCCTACTTTTACTTTGTATTCACCATGACCATTTGGAACCTGCTACATCTTAATGCTTGGACCAAGTTACCATTGCCACAGAAGAGGGAAAGAAAAACAGGAGGAAGCACACACTGCCATGTAAGCCACACTACCTCTTAAGCCTCACACTCTTCCAGGTGACATAATGCATGAAAGCAAGCACACCTACTCTCATGTAGCAGAGATGCAGGAGTCTACCACTTAGTTCAGACAGAAAAGGCATTGCACTTGTCAATAGTCCTGAATGCCTTACATGCCTTGCCAATGTATGCAAATAAACTCTATATGCCTCGACTATTCTTTCCCTCATGTTTATATTGGTTGGTCAAATTTACATAAATGCTGACTTGGCATGGTGGTAAATTTAGCTACTCTAAATGCTAGGGGATCTAAACAAAGCTCCGCTTATATTGTCATATAAGATCTATCAGCAATTACTTTTTAGGAAATTCTGTGGAAGTTAAAAGTGTATATGTATGTTTGGTTCATCATAGACTTTTCAATAAAATATGAAAATTTAAAAAATGAATTTTTGGTTAAATTATATAGTTTTTAATGTAAGCATATTATGTTTAGATTATTGGTTCTTTGGGAGGAGGTGGTGGGGAATTATAGAACTTGATTTGAGTAGAGCATGGACAGAGTTTTGCATGGAGGCGCTAGGCTTGTATGATGAAAAGGCATCTGTATGAAGACTGTTATTACACAGTACATCCAGTTTCACTTTCCAAGATGTGGCCATGTGTTGGTGAATAGGCTGATTTATTTTAGCACTAGTCTTCACACCACTACTATGGCACTTGATTTTTGTCTGAATAAAACATTTATTAGTGAAAGGTTAAATAAAGCTTCTTGGGGCCTTACACAGCAGTGCTATCTTTTCCTTTACTTTTCCTCTAGAAAGTTGTATAGAGTGACACTAATTACTTATTGGTTTAGTTCATGCAAATATTTTATTTTGTTTATCCATTTGTGTGTGTGTGTTTCTGTGTCTCTCTGTGTGTGTCTGTGTGTGAGTGGGGTGTGCAAATGCACATGGTAGCCTGAGGTTGATGTCAGGAATCATCTCAGATAGTGTTTACTCTGTATTCATTGAGGCAGGATCTTGTAATCAAACCCAGAGATGGTGGATGTGGTTAATTTAGCTAGCCAGATGCTAAGGGGATCTCCTGTCTCTGCTTTCCACATCTGGAATTACAGACAGACCACCATGCCAAATCAGCATTTATGTGAGACATAGGGATCTGAACTCTTATCCTCACACTTGTGCAGCAAGCCTCATTGATTAAATGATAGCCATTGACTTCTACATATATCTCCAATTATGGTTGATTTCAATGTCAAGGTACCAAAGATTAGGATTACCTGAGTAGGGATCCTCACCTGAAGAACTGTCCTGACTGCCTGGATTGATGTGGGAAGGCCACTTCAATTGTGGGTGACACCTTCAGACAGTCCAGAAAAAAAGTGTTTTCAGAGGTAAGTTTTTTTTTTTATCATGATTATTAAGTTTCAAATACTTGCTTATGTCAATCACTTCTTTTTATTTATTTATTTTTATTTAAGGTGTATTTTTCCTCCAACAGCTCCCCTTTTTAGTCCAACAAAAGGCTCTGTTTCTTTTTCTTTTCTTTCTTTTTTTTTTTCCGAGACAGGGTTTCTCTCTGTGTATCCTTGGCTGTCCTGGACTCACTTTGTAGATCAGGCTGGCCTCGAACTCACAAAGATCCGCCTGCCTCTGCCTCCCAAGTGCTGGGATTAAAGGTGTGCGCCACCACCGCCTGGCTGGCTCTGTTTCTTAAAACAATAAATACAATACAAAACAACAAGAACAAATAGGAAACAATTATGAAAACTATAAGATATGACATACATTCCCAATGTCTAGTCCATATGTATTTGGTAACTAATAAGAATATTCTCTCTAGAGAGAGAGAGTGAGTTCTTTACCTCACTCAATTTCCATCCTAACTTGCATTACCAACTTAATCTTCTTAGACCTAGAACACCCTTTTAACTCCTAAACAACTTAAAATTTAACTATGGGACTATAGATACCTAGTCTTCAACCACCTCAGAGACCTGAGAAGGATAAATATATCTGATTATACAGGAAGTGCAGAGCCAGCAGCTTCCAAAACTAAGAAATGACAGAAAACTGGCTGCCTGGATAGTCCCCATTTTTCTATAGCATTGGAGCATCTACCTTCAGCCTTTGGCTCAGTATCTCTGACAACCATTAACTGTAAAGCAGGAATTATGAAAGACTTGCCTACCCTGTCTTGACAGAGCTAGGCTGTCAACTTCCCTGCTTCCACATTTTGTCTATTTCGGACAGCATTCTGTCTACAGTTGAAGCAAAGACTTTTTCTTGCCCAGTGGCTAGCTTGCCACTAATACCATCTCTAAATGGAGATTCTTCTATGCTCATCATCTACTTGAAGTAGAATGGGGGGGGGTGCTTACAGGAACTGACATGTCTCAATATGAAAAAAATCTTAAGAAAATATCTTTAAATGCCATATTCTACAGATCTCTTGAGGTTTTTGAAGACTGTCTATCTCCGTATATTTGAATAAGCAAATGTTGCTTGTCTCTTAGCAACCTGATTTTTTATTAACTTAGAAACATCTGTGATTCACTAAACTAGTACCTAACAAAACAACAAGTTTGAATGACTATTAGTTTGCATTTCTTATATTTTTTGTTGTGATCCTAGCCTTTAACAGCTGAGTCATCTCTCCATCCCAGTTTGCATTTCTTAATCATCCTAAACAGTTTGTGATAGCTGCTATCAAAAGGCCTAGAACTTCACATTGCATTTTTAAGAATTTCATAGGTACAATACCTTAAAAGAGTTAACCTTTATTTTCTATCATTATACAAAGCTCTATAACAATGTAGCCTTGATTTTGTATCAACATACAAAAATATAAGATTAAATTCAATAATTTACCCCTTTTTCTTTATTATGCCTATATCTTCCATTTCTATATCTATATTTCTTTTTTTTCTTTTCAAGTCTTTTCTTCCTACATAAGAGAAAAGGGTAGAGAAAAGAAAAAGAGAGAAATCCTTGGGTGTAACTTCTAAATCTTGTTTAACAAGACCACTTAACAACTTGTAACCAATCCCCCTAAAAAACTACGAAGATCTGAAGATCTATAACCCATCAAATGGCCAAAAAAAAAAAAAAAAATCACTCGCCCCACCTTCTGGGAATGGGGCATGGTTCTCTTAAAATTGCTTCCTGCTGATATGGGATGCAGGAAACCTGTTTGGGGGCCCAAAATAAAAATGGAAAAATAGGTAAGCAAGTTAATAGTAACATTTATTGTCCAGTCTTTTTGTGCTCAGCAATTTAAATGTCCTGAGAAGTTTGTAGTCAGAGTTCAACTTTGGGTGGGAAAGTTCAGGGCTTTACTGAAGACCTGACTGGAACAGTTTGGGGATGGACCATCTTAATTAGCCATTTTGAGTTGTTCTGATTGCAGATTTTTGAGAAAACAACTATTGAGGAAGTCTGTGAGGCTGGATCATCTGGGCTACATGTCTTCGTTGGTGTCTGGTTCCTTTTCTTCAGAAGTTTCAGTTGTCCAGTAGTCCCTGGACTCCTTAGATGGATGATTTTAATCTCCTGGAAAGATAAGAACAGAGCTCTGCCCTAATCCTAACTCTGGGGCACTACTTTTTTGGGAAGTAACATCTTTCCTAGAGCAAATTGGGGTTTTTTTTTTTGACAATAGAAAAAGTATTATCTTTGAATTGAGATAAAAATGTTCTTTTGAAAATTTGAAACTAAAAAATAGAAAAATTATAACTAATATATAAAAATAAATAAAAATTAAAAATAAGAAGTCTATGTCCAAGTTTCCTTTGGTGTGTTAGTTGTAATATTGATACCTTCTACTATATAGCTAAAATCCTACTATAAGTGAATAGATGCCATATGTGTCCTTCTGAGTCTGGGTTAGTTCACTCAGGATGAGCTTTTCTAGTTCCATCCATTTGGCTGCAAATTGCATAATTTCATTGTTTCTGATAGCTGAACAATATTCCATTGTGTAGATGTACCACAGTTTTTTAACCCATTCTTCGGTTGAGGGATATCTGGGTTGTTTCCAGTTTCTAGCTATTACAAATAAGGCTGCTATAAACATAGATGAGGAAACTTCCTTATGATTCCATGAAGAGGCATTTGGGTGTATACCCAGAAGTGGTATGGCTGGGTCCTGAGGCAGAGCTATTCCAAGTTTTCTAAGATATCGCCAGAATGACCTCCATAGTGGTTGCACAAGCCTGCACTCCCACCAGCAATGGAGTAGGGTACCCCTTTCTCCACACCCTCGCCAGCATGTGCTGTCATTTGAGTTTTTGATCCTAGCCATTCTGACAGGTGTGAGATGGAATCTCAGAGTCGTCTTGAGTTGCATTTCTCTGATGATTAAGGATGTTGAGCATTTCTTCAAGTGTCTCTCAGCCATTAGGGATTCCTCTTTTGTGAATTCTCTATTTAGCTCTGTCCCCCATTTGTTGATTGGATTATTTGGTTTCTTGGCATTTAATTTCTTGAGTTCTTTGTAGATTTTGGATATTAGCACTCTGTCAGATGTGGGGTTGGTGAAGATTTTCTCCCAGTCTGTAGGCTGCTGTTTTGTTCGAATGACAGTGTCCTTTGCCTTACAGAAGATTTTGAGTTTCATGAGGTCCCATTTATTGATTGTTGATCTCAAGTCCTGAGCTGTTGGTGTTCTGTTCAGGAAGTTGTCGCCTGGGCCAATTAGTTCGAGGGTTTCTCCCACTTTATCCTCTAGTAGATTTAGTGTGACCGGCCTTATGTTAAGGTCTTTGATCCACTTGGACTTAAGTTTTGTACAAGGTGATAAGTATGGGTCTAGCTTCATTCTTTTACAAATGGACATCCAGTTGGACCAGCACCATTTGTTGAAGATGTTGTCCTTCTTCCAATGTGCCATTTTGGCTTCTTTGTCAAAAATTAGGTGGCCATGAGTGTGTGGGTCTGCTTCTGGATCTTCAATTCGATTCCACTGATCTACTGGTCTGTTTCTATACCAATACCATGCTGTTTTTACAACTATTGCTCTGTAGTACAGCTTGAAATCTGGCATGGTAATACCTCCAGATGTTTTTTTATTGTACAGGATTGATTTAGCTATTCTAGGTTTTTGTTGTTCCATATGAAATTGAGACTAGCTCTTTCCAAGTCTATAAAAAATTGTGTTGGTATTTTGATAGGAATTGCATTGAATCTATATATTGCTTTTGGTAGGATGGCCATTTTTATTATGTTGATCCAACCTATCCATGAGCATGGGAGATCTTTCCATCTTCTAAAGGCCTCTTCCATTTCCTTCTTCAAGGGCTTGAAGTTCTTGTCGTATAGGTCCTTTACTTGCTTGGTAAGAGTTAACCCCAGGTATTTTATGTTGTTTGTGGCTATTGTGAAGGGGATTGTTTCCCTTATTTCTTTCTCAGCCCTTTTATTTGTTGTATAAAGAAGGGCTTCTGATTTTTTTGAATTAATTTTGTATCCAGCCACTTTGCTGAAGGTGTTTATCAGCTGTGAGAGTTCTCTGGTGGAATTTTTGGGGTCGCTTATGTATACTATAATATCATCTGCAAATAGGGATAATTTGACTTCTTCGTTTCCGATGTCTATCCCCTTGATGTCCTTTTGTTGTCTTATTGCTCTAGCAAGAAATTCAAGTACTATATTGAAGAGATATGGTGAAAGTGGACATCCTTGTCTTGTCCCTGAGTTGAGAGGAAATTCTTCAAGTTTCTCACCATTTATTTTCATGTTGGCCACTGGCCTGCTGTATATTGCCTTTATTATTTCTAGGTATGGCCCTTGTATGCCCGTTCTTATCTATTGTATGCTTATTGATTTGTTTGTTTAGTAGTTCTCTCTCCCAGGCAATGAGACACTTTTCACTGATGGTACTGCTTCATAGATCCCCAATGAATGAAGAGGCTCTTGGCCCTCATACGACCTCTCAACAGAGATGAGGGACTGTTATATAAGGACACCCCACCCCAGAGAAATGGGATGGAAGGGTTAGGAGGTAAAGAAAAAAAATGAAATGTGATGTTTCAGCCTTTTACTACTAACTGTCATGAACTGTTTAGGATAATTAAGAAATGCAAACTAATGGTTATGCAAGCCGGTCATTCTGTTAGGTACTATGACAGCCTATTATAGTTACTTGCTAATCTAATCAGAAATAAACCTGCTAAGAGACAAGCAACATCTGCTTACCCTAATATAAGAGATAGATAGGGCCTCTTCAAAAACCTCAAGAGATCTGCAGAATATGGCATTCAAAGATGTTTTCGTAACTTTAGATTTTTTTTATATCAAGACATATCAACTCCTGACAGCACGCCCTATTCTCCTCCAAGTAGAAGGTGAGCATTGAAGAATCTCCAGTGGGAGATGATTGAATTAGTCGCAAGCCTATTTCTTGGTAGGAAAAGCCCCTTGCCCCAACTGTAGACAGAATGCTGTCCAAAAAGGACAAAACCTGGAAGCAGGAAAGTCGACAGCCTGGCTCTGCCAAGACAGGGTAGGTAAGTCCTTCATAACCCCTGTTCTACAATCAATGTCTGTCAGAGAAGCTGGGCCAAACGACTGAAGAGCGATGCTGCAATGTATGGAGAGAAAATGGGGACTGTCCAGGCAGCCACTGGTATGTCATTTCTTAGTTTGGGAAGCTGCAGACCCTGTACTTCCTATAAAATCAGATATATTTATCCCTCTCAGGTCTCTGAGGTGATTGAAGAACAGATAGATAAAGTCTCATAATTAAATTTTGAGTTGTTTAGGAGTCAAAGAGTGTTATACATCTAAGAAGATACTTTTAAAATTGTGTTGCAATTAGTATGAATGTTGAGTCAGATATAGAACTTTAAACTCATGGAGATGTTTAGATAGTGGAATGTTAAAGTCAGGTACCAAATACATATGGACTGGTCAGTGGGAATGTACATTAAGCCATATAACCCTCATAACTGTGGCCTAATTACCTCTGTTGTACTGTATTGTGTTTATTATTATAAGAGAAAGAGCCATTTGTTGGACTGAAAGGAGAAACTGTAGGGGGAAATAAGATATTCCTTAAACTTAAAAGAAAAAAAAAAGGGAAGAGGATGGGGGTTGAGGGTGGGAGGGTGGGACTGGAGGGGGAATAGGGTGGGGACTGCGATTGAGATGTAACTTGAAGAAATAAAAAATAAAGGAAAAAAAAGATGAGTTATTCCATGTTCAGACAGTGAGCAGCAAATGGACTGTATTTGCTTCTGCAGAACTTTAGGTACCATGATGCTTCCCATACAAAAATGCTGTGTTTTCACCAGAGATATAATAGCCTTGCCAGGAAGTTGGTGATTCATACAGGACCATCACAGCTTAGCCTTTCCATTGGTAAGGAGATCGGTGTGGGATAAAACAAACAAACAGTTTTTAGTGTTTGGAGGTTACATAAAAATTATGATGTAGAGATCATTTACTATTATTCTTGATATCTTCCTTGACATTATTAATCTATTTCACAATTTATGCTTTTGAAAATCTCTTCAGTGGAACTTTGTAAGCTACAATAACAATGTGCATGGCAAAAAATATGACCATGAGTGCAATAAAGGCATGAGTGCAGTGGAGATAACCAACCACTTTCTGATTGTATTTAAGGCTCATTCCACTGGAGGAAACACATGCCTGGTAAATCCGGCCAAGAACTCATGGTTGGGGTTTAGAACCCACTGGGATAAAACTGCAAATATTGTTTTGCTTTCTGGACAGGGTAATAAACTGCCACATGAATTTTTATGTCTGTATTAATAGATAAGAACAGCTATCAACAGAGAAGTATATTTGTGTAGTGGATAGCAATTATCCCAGAAGCTCACAAGTAGTCAAAGTGTCTGTGGAGTGCTCATTTACAAATGTGACAACTATCACACTCTCACTATAAGACTCAAGATGCATTGAGGAAGATGAGATGAAAAGATTGTAAGAGGCGGAGGACTCAGAGAATTGAGACAGAGCAGCATCTTCTAGCTATGACAGGACCACTACATTCATGAACTCTTAGGAGCTATGTCTACCTATTCGAGACTCACACAAAATCAATCCCAGTATGAAAATTGGGGAAGGAATTGTGAGCCCCCACTCACAGCTGACTAGTTATTAAATTAAGAGTTGATGGCTCCAGGGGGAGTGACAGTCACTTTTATTTAGGGGTGGGGCCTTGATAGGTTACGCATGCTTCACTGGATGGCCCCAAAACACATCCATCAATATATTGGCAAAATATATTCCACTAGGAGAGAAAAAGAAAAGAGAACACAACAAATTGGGAAGGGTGAGGAAAATGGATCTAAGAGGAGTTAGAGGAGAGGAATTGGTGGTGAATTTTATCAAAATATATTATATGCATTATAATATTCTCAGAATTAATATAAATATATTTAATTTAAAAATAAAGATCTATTAAAAAAATTGAAACTAAATATACCTTTAAGTGTATATATTTTTAAATCATAAAGGACATGCACTTTGAACTTCAGCTTACCTTTTGCAAGTGGCTTTTAAACTTAAATCATTGTAAATCCTATGTGCCTGCCTCTGCCTCCCAAGTGTTGGGATCAAAGGCATGTGCCTCCCAAGTGTTGGGATTAAAGGTATGAATGACCACCCCTGGACCTAAGTTTTTCTCTATTTGGAACTTGCTCTGTCAGGCTGGCCTTGAACTCAGAGGTCTGCATGCTTCTGCCTCCAGTGTGTTGGGATTAAAGGTGTATGCCTCTCAAGTGTTGGGATTAAAGGTGTGAAGCATCACCACCCTGTTCATTGTAACTCTAGAATTTAGAAGACAACTAACTCTATAATGATACATCTGTCTTCAGAGGTAAGTTTATGTTACCTTTTGTTTGCTTTGCTTTCTCTTGCCATAAGAGTCTATTCACCCTGTGAAATATATCTATATTCCTTATTTTAATTTTTTTACATTTATCCCCTTGGTTCTGTTTCCAAAAAGAACCTGAATTTCATTAAATTCTTTAAAAAAATGTTTTCCCTGTTATGATAATGCAAGTTGCTTGAAATCTGCACCTTTTTATTTTCCACGCTACAGCCAATAGCTAAAACAGGGCTTGCATTGGGTTCTCCTCATTGAACACTCCATCTCAGGAAGCACTTACCACATGGGGAAATATCGAGAAGTTAAAATCAGAAATTGGGTCTGCATGTCCCATATGTTTTGTAGGCTTTCTTCACTCTCATTTTTTCTTTCTGATACTGATTGATCAGTCTGAAATTACCTGTTTTAAGTTATATTTTAAAGTACCTTTGTAACTTTTTGAATTCAGTGATTGTATTTTTTCTTCACCTAGAGTAGGGCTTTAAATTTTTTTTTAAATCAAAACAAAACAGGCTCATTATGTGGCTTGTGGCAAACCTATGATCTTTTGTCATAGTATCCCTTGATCACAAGGCAAGTGCCACTATGCCCAGCTCTAAATTCTTTTGTCCCTCCCTCCCTCCCTCCCTCCCCTCTGCTACATTCTTTCTTCCTTTCTTCCTCCTTCCTCTTCCCCTCAGCTTTATTTATTTATTTTTGTCAAGCTTTTATTTCATTCATGTATTTTTTCCTCTAGTTGCATTTAGGTGTCTGAGTTTTCTTATGGAACTTTTGGAAGAATACTTTAAATTATTTTTCAGTTAACAAATAATCTGTCTCTTGAAGTTTGGTTATTGGAGCTTTATTGGCTAGGTGGTTTAATAGTCTCCTGATTCCTCAGGATTTTTATGTTCTTTTATGATTACAGAACTTTAATTGACAAAGCAATTACCTTCTTTAGTATTCACAAGTTTGTTTTCCAAGGGAAAGTCCTGTTATTCTTGCTTGGATCTTTGGACAGGTGTATTGGTCACTTTTCTGTTGCTGTGATAAAATATTACCAAGAACAACTTATAAAAGGAAGGGTTTATTTGGTCTTATGGTTCCAGAGAAAGATGGAGAAGGCATGGCAGCAGGTGGCTGGAGCAGGAAGTTGGCTGGTCACATCTTCATATATATATATGAAGCAGAGAGTGAACTAGAAGTGGGGTGAGGCTATAAACTCTCAAAGCCTGTCCCAGTGATGTGCTTCCTTCAAACAAGTATCCATATCCTAAAGGTTCCATAACCTCTTCAGACATCACCAAGTGGGGGCCATGTCTTAAAATATACAAGCATATGGAGGCCATTCTTATTTGCCCCTTACTACACAGCTTGGTCCTGGAATCCTGACCGGGCCTGTGAGGGAATCAAAAAGCTTAGACACATAGACATACATACAGAAAATCTGGGATCAGGTGGGCTGTGATTTCTGTGATGGAGCACACCTACTATGCAACAACCTGGAACCTCAGATTGTTTATTATATACAACACAGGGAGAAGAATTAGTCAGTCTTACAGGAAATCTCTGTAGCTGAGCATTATCAGGCTGTAAGCATCTGGGAGGAGAAAGACGATGTAGCTGCTAATTTTTATACACACTGATTCATTCATAAACACTTGTACTTATACACACTGTTGACATTTTTACTCAGACTAGAGGGAGGCTTTGCCATATCTCTGAGCCATATCCATACAGAGATGGCTTTGTCATTCCCATGGATTTGAGGTTTTAGTCCTTGATGTGACTGTACCCATGTCAAACAACACACATTCACTCTGCTCTTTGCATGTTTACTCAGGGCTTCCTCAGCTTCCCATCCCACTCATTCAAACCACAAACATAAGTAAGCTGGTGGTATAAAAGGGCTAATGATCAGGGTTGCTTCTAGCATCAGGGTGTGGTTGTCATTCATCTTTAAAGTGGAATGGGTGATGACTTGGTTCTGTTGCTGGGCAGAGATACTGACTACATGCCTTGGCTGTAGTCATACTTCTATGTTGGTAAGGCTACTACTACTAGACTTCCAGGGTGAGTAGGGCTTCAGGCTGTGCCCTGCAGTTAGGTGGGCTCCCTGGTCAGACAGAGCTTCAGTCTTGGTTGTGTTATCAGATGGGGTTGCTGGGTGGGATGGTAGATTAGGGTTCCTGCACTGAGTCAGATAGTTGACTATGCTCTGTACTTGGCTGTAGTCACTGGTTAGACTCTTTGGGTAATGCAACTAGGAATCACTACCGGGATGTACACTCTGGTTTTTCCTCTTAAAGTTCTATAAGGGTTCCACTGGAGATTACACACACATACACTCACATGTGCTCACACACACACACACACACACACACACACACACACACACACACACACAGTCATGCTTTGTTGTTGTTCATTCTTCTTTTCCCCCCTTCTTGCTCACCTTCCTCTTGCACCCCTTCTGCATTCAGGACATGTGTATTGTATCACCTTCTCTTGTCCCACCCCACCCCCCACCCCCCCCCGCTTTAGACCTTGTCGTGCAGGTCTGAAGATAAAGAGACCTGTCTTTAAGAGTCTAGCTTATTTTCCTTAACACAGTGATTCCTAGTTTTATCCACTTTGCTATGAATGTCACAATTTGATTTTTCTTTATTGTTGAATGAATGAGATTACAGTGTGTATAGATACCACAATTTCCTTATCCATTCAGTTGTTGATGTCTAGACTTGTTCTGTATTTTGCCCATTGCAAATAATGGAGCAATAAACAAAGCTTTGTGGTCTACTGACTTTGAACTCTGGGTGTATATCAAGTGGTATAGTTGGGTAATATGGTACTTCTATTCTTAGTTTTTGTGAGGATGTTTCATACTGATTTCCATTGCAACTACACCAGTTTATATTGTAACTAACAGTGTTTATTTTTTCCCCTAATCCTTGGCAGTATTTGTTGTCATTGGTTTCTCTTGATGATAGCTGTTCTGTGATTAGATGGAATTTCAATGCAGTTTTAATTTAAACTTCCCTTGCTAAGAATGAACAGGTTCTTTCTTTCTTTCTTTTTTGTTTTCTTGAGACTTTATTGGTCATTTGTATTTCTTTTTCTGAAAACTGTCTATTCAGTTCATTTGCATATTTATTGATTGGGTAGATCTTTAGTGTTGAAATTTTTAGTTCTTTATGGATTCTGAACATCAATTTCCTGTCAGATGCACAGTTGGCAAAGGGTTTCTCCACCCTGCACTGTGCTGCTCTGCTTTCCTTTGCTAGGTAGAAGCCCTTTATTTTTGTAAAGTTTTCTTCTGGCAGTTCTTAGGGTTACTTCCTTGCTGCTAAGTCTTTTTATTTGTTTGTTGGTTTGTTTTTTTGTAGACAGAGTCTCACTGTGTATCCCTGGCTGTCCTGGAACTCATTCTAGACCAGGCTGGCCCCTACTCACAGAGATCCACCTGCCTCTGCCTCTGAGTGCTGGAAATAAAGGTGTGCTCCTCTATACCCTGCTGTTGAATATGTAGTTCTGTCACCCACAATTGGGTTCCATTTGTCAATGTATAGTAATGGTTTACTATGGTTTGAACTCAAACAACTGGTCTATCATTTGTGAAATCAATTCTGGACTATTTTTGCAGTTTTGTCTATAATCAACCTTTCCTGTTTGCTATTGTAGAAATATAGGTATGAGCTCTAAAAAAAATCTTTAAACCCTATCTTTGAAATAAGTGATTGTAATTATATTATTCTAACATTCTCTTCAAAACTTTTAAAAGAGACCTGCATTGGAGATTTGAAAAACTTTTTGTTTTGCGTCTTTCAACAGCCCATTTCTAACAATTTTTGTTCTGCATCCCAGATAAGTGACTCTATGCTCCTTTAAACCTTCTTTGAAGCAAGAATTGATTATTTTATTTTTTGAATGTTCCCATTAAGGATCCTAAAAGACAGTGTCTAAAACTTCAACAAAACAAGCAATTAGGTGCAAAACAGTCAGGAAAATAAAATTTGATTAGAATGTTCTCTTCAGAGAATGCTAACTAGGTTATTAATAAGTTGTAGAAACACTTTCATGGTTAAAAACTTTAAGAAAAGGTTTAAGTCCATTCCTCACAAAAATAAAATATTGTATACATGTGTATAAGGGTCTGATTCATTCCCAGGACTTGGTTAGTATACTGACTGTGGTTTAGTTTCTTCTGGACAAAGTCATGTTAACTGAGCTCTTGAAAGTTGCTGAAGTAGACTATTTAAAAGCTAAGTGAGAACTGTCTATGTAGAAGTGCTTTAAAAGGTGTTGAGGTCAGGGACATTTAGTCATAAAATGTTCACAAGAACCAGAGCATCAGTCTAGGAAAAGCTGATAAGACTACAGCCATAATAAGAAACTTTTTCCCATAAGGCTATTAGAGCCCTTAGGTCATCTTTTCCCTTGGTCAAGTACCGGGATGCACATTTACTTTCTCTATTCTGTGCATTACTTAATATGTATATGACATATTTAGTTATGCATATATATCAATTACTCAGTTCAAACAAGAGTATATATAAAATAACATTGCCTAAAAGTGAGTGAGAGGGTTTATCTAACAACTTACATGACTGCTAAAAATCCATGATTAGTCTAAAACTATGGATTTGTATTTTATTCCATTTAAGGAAATAAGTTCCAGTAACTTAGGGAGATAAATATGAAAAATCAAATTAATGAGAATGCTTTGTAATGGAAAGAAGTTGAACTTTGTTGATTGCTATGGTGTTTTGAGTAAGAATGGCTCCCATAGGCTCATATATTTGAATGCTTATTCATGAAGGATTGAAACTCTTTGATAGGATTAGAAGGATTAGGAGATGTGACCTTGTTGGAAGAAGTGTGTTATGGTGGAGGTGGGCTTTGAGGTTTCAAAAGCCTATACCAGGCCTCATTTCTCACTGTAAATCTGGCAACAGGGAGAGTGAGAAACCAGGCCTTGGATGTAGAACTCTCAGCTACTTCTTCATGACCGTATCTTCCAGTGTGTTGTCATGCTTCCTGCCATGATAATGGAGTGAGCCTCTGAAACTGCTCCAATTAATTGTTTTCTTTTATAAGAGATGCCTTGATCATGTGTCTCTTCATAGCAATAGAACAATTATTTTTCTAAGATAATTGTTTTTCTGTATCTATTGAGATGACACAGTTTTGAAATTTTCATTATCTTGCTCAAAATGTTCATTTACAGTTGCTTAAATTATGTATTTTTGGCATTATACATAGTTATAGAGAGTGGTCGAATTATAATTTTAAATAGTTACTGTAGTTTTGGTTAGATGCATTTTTCTGTGTCTCTATCAAACAATTCCAGTCAGATTGTTCATGCTGAGTGTCTTAAGGTTTTTATTTCTGTGAAGAGACACCATGACCATGGCAACTCTTATAAAGGAAAATATTTAATTGGGTCTGGCTTACAGTTCAGAAGTTTAGTACATTATCATCATGGCAGGAAACATGGTGGCATGCAGGCTGACATGGTGCTGGAGAAGGAGCTGAGAGAGCTATATATATATATTTTTTTTTTTTGGTTTTTCGAGACAGGGTTTCTCTGAATATCTCTGGCTGTCCTGGACTCACTTTGTAGACCAGGCTGGCCTCGAACTCACAAAGATCCTCCTGCCTCTGCCTCCCAAGTGCTGGGATTAAAGGCGTGCGCCACCACAGCCCGGCTTGAGAGAGCTATATTTTGATCCACAGGCAGAAGAAGGAGACTGTGACACCCTGGTTAGACTCCAGCATATGTGAGACCTCAAAGCCTGCCCCTACATTGACGCATTTCCTCCAACCAGATCACACTTCCTCTAACAAGGCCACACCTAATCGTGTCATTCCCTATGGGCCAAGCATTCACACACATGAGTCTGTAGTGGCCATACCTATTTAAACCACCATACTTGGTGACACTGATAACTACTGTGGTAAACTGGTATTGTAATGAAATTATTTACATTTTTATTTGGAACTAGATCCTGTAATAAAAATCTTGTTAAAATGTATATTACTTCAAGAATCTATGGTGGTAAGTATATGCTATTGGATGATCTTAAATGCTCAAATGTCTCCTAACTCACCTTCTCACTTTCCCTACAGCCTACAATTTGAATTAAAGGAAATTTCAGAAATAACTTGTTAGTGCTTAAAGATTAATGGCACATTTGTATTTTCAAAAAATTACAGACTAGTTTCTCTACCACCTACTTAAGGATATTTGCAAGACAGCCTAGCTCTGCCAAGACAGGGTAGGCAAGTCCTTCATAACCCCTGCTCTATAATCAATGTCTGTCAGAAAAACGGGGCCAAACGACTGAAGATTGATGCTGTAATGTATGGAGAGAAAATGGGGACTGTCCAGGCAGCCACTGGTATGTCACTTCTTAGTTTTGGAAGCTGCAGGCCCTGTACTTCCTATATAATCAGATATATTTATCCCACTCAGGTCTCTGAGGTGGTTGAAGAATAGATAGCTAGAGTCTTATAATTAAATTTTGAGTTGTTTAGGAATCAAGAGACTGCTATGGATCTAAGAAGATGTTTTTAAAATTGTGATACAAGTTAGTATGAAAGTTGAGTTAGATATAGAACTTTAAACTCATGGAGATGGTTAGATAGTAGAATGTTAAAGTCAGGTACCAAATACATATGGACTAGACATTGGGATTGTACGCTAAGCCATATAACTCTCATAATTGTGGCCTTATTACCTCTGTTGTTTTGTATTGTATTTATTATTATAAGAGAAAGAGCCATTTGTTGGACTGAAAGGGGGAGCTGTTGGGGGGAATAAGATATACCTTAACTTAAAAAAAAAGAAGGAAGAGGATGAGGGGTTGAGGATGGGAGGGTGAGACTGGAGGGGGGAGTAGGGAGGGGATTGCGATTGAGATGTAACTTGAAGAAATAAAAAATAAAGTAAAAAAATACAGTATTCTAAAGAAAAATCATTAAATGAAAACACGAATGTGTGCACCCACACAGACATATTTTAGTTGGTTTTATTTGTATACATATTAATGCATGTATCTGACACTAAATATCAAATCCTGAGCAATGGATAACTATGAGCAAGGAATGGGATTTAGTTGAAGGGCCATGAGGAAATAAGATACTTTCTAAAAAAATGTTGTACATTTTAGTATTGTTTGAAAAACTTTCAAATGTTTAAAATATGTATGAGCTACAAGGGACTGGAGAGATGGTTGAGTGATTAAGGGCACTGGCCATTCTTCAGAAGACCTGGGTTTGATTCCCAATACTTACATGGTGGCTTACATTCCAGTCTCAGGAGATCCAGTGCCCTCCTCTGGTCTCCTTGGGCATTGCACACATGTAGTACATGAACATACATGCAGACAAAATAAACATATATGAAATAAAAAGTAAAGGAAAATGAGATATGAGCTTTCTTCTAGTTGGTGCATTTCACATGTTTTATTTTCCCAAGGGTGTAAGATCTCATGACTCTCTTACCTGTTATTACAAATGCTGGCTTGCGAGCCAGGCGGTGGTGGTGCACGCCTTTAATCCCAGCACTTGGGAGGCAGAGGCAGGCGGATCTTTGCGAGTTCGAGGCCAGCCTGGTCTACAAAGTGAGTCCAGGACAGCCAGGGCTACACAGAGAAACCTTGCCTCGAAAAACCAAAAAATGAAAAATAAAAAAGAAAAGAAAAACAAAACAAAACAAACAAACAAACAAAAACAAATGCTGGCTTGCCCATTCTCTGCTACGTTTAAAAGTAGCAAGATGAACTTTATGAATAAATATTTGGAAAGCATTTCTTTTTGTTATGGAGTTTTTGGAAGAGCCAAAACATAGTAGTTATTTGGTCTGTGTTCTCTTGATACAAAATAAGTATGAAACTAGATTCCGATTTTAAATAACACAGTTGCTGGTTTAACATTTAAGTGACTAGAGTACCCTGGGTACATTATCATTTGTGGGAAGACATTTTGCGCATTCATTACTTCTACAATACAAACTAAACCCTCCCACCCCCCACAGAATGAGTAGCCAAAGACGAAGTGTATTTTATTTTATTTGGTATGATAATCCTCTTAAAGTCCCCTCTTTCTGCTTTTGATCTAGGGGAAAGCAAGCTGGGAGCCTAATGAGACTAGAAGATTCGATGTACTGAAAGAAAAAAAATGTATTCTAGCCAACCAGGTTTTGAAGTGAAAATTAATTAAGAGCAATATACAAATAATCCCTGCAAATGGTGACATTTAAAAATGCATGTTGAATATTCCGAAGCAGTTATGTAAATTACTCAGAATAAGACTCTAGAGAAAATGTGACACATGCAGGCTTACCTTTTAATACCCTATGGTAATGCTTTCATTAGACATAATGTTTGCTGGGGGACCATGTATTTGGAGGTAATCTCAGAACAGAAACAGTTCTAAGAAATGGGGAGCCACAGAAGCAGAGGTTGGCCAGGGTTGAAACCTATAAGGAGCAACAAGATGAGAAAGACCTTTCCTCTGCCTGGAGGTGTGGGAGCTGCCTTCCGCATAAGAAACAGAACTGAGGAGAAATGGGAGAAGCAGCTGTTTAGAAAGGGTGTTGTCTCAGTGCTGGGAGGGGCCCCTCCTTGTATCGTCTTTTTTTAAAAATTACATTTATTTATTACTTCAAGTTACATTTCCATCACAGCCCTTCCTTCCACCCTTCTCAGTCCCACCTACCCACCCTCCACCCCCACTCTTCCCTCTCCCACCTATCCTACTCCTCCAGTGTGGTGTGCTCCCACATCTCAGCCCACCTCAGTTCATCAGTCATATGAGGGATAAGAGCTTCCTCTTGCACTGGGGACCTACATGGTAGCTGCACTAGGGCAAAGTATCCCACTAACAGGTAACAAAGTCCATGTTCCTGTTCTTTCAGTCTGTTGGTTGTAGGATAGTTATCTTGTACCATATGGCTAAAATCCAGTTATAAGTGAATACATGCCATGTGGATCTTTCTGAGTCTGTGTTAACTCACTCTGGGTGAGCTTTTGTAGTTCCATCCATTTGGTTACAATTTGTATGATTTCCCTGTTTCTGAGAGCTGAGTAGTATTCCATTGTATAAATGTACCACAGTTTTTTTTTTAATCCATTCTTCAGTTGAGGGACATCTGGGCTGTTTCTAGTTTCTAGCTATTACAAATAAAGCTGCTATAGTTGAGGAGATGTCCATGTGGTTTGATGAGGAATCTTCTGCAGTGGTATGGCTGGGTCTTGAGGCAGAGCTATTCCCAGTTTTCTAAGATATTGCCAGACTAATTTCCATAGTGATTGTACAAGTTTGCACTCCCACTAGCAATGAACCCATCAGAATTACACCCAACGTTTCCTCAGAAACTTTAAAAGCCAGAAAGGCCTGGTTAGATGTTCTACAAGCCCTAAGAGACCACAGGCACCAGCCCAGACTACTGTACCCAGCAAAATTTTCAATCACCATAGATGGAGAAAACAAGATATTCCACAACAAAACCAAATTTAAATAATATGTATCCACAAATACAGCTCTACAGAAAATCCTAGAAAGAAAGTTCTAACCCAGAGAAGGTAACTACAGCCAAGAAAACACAGGAAACAAACAACTCCACTGCAACTAAACCAAAAGAAACACAGAAACACACTACAACCACCTACATCAAAATAGCAGGAAATACCAATCTATGGTCATTAATATCACTCAACATCTTTGGACTCAAGTTGCCAATAAAAAGACACAGGCTTACAGAATGGATCTGTAAACAAGACCCATCAGCTTGCTGCATACAAGAAATGCACCTCACCAGCAAAGATAGTGTTTACCTCAGAGTAAATGGATGGGAAAGGATTTTCCAAGCAAATGGTCCAAGGAAGCAAGCTGGAGTAGCCATCCTAATATCCAATAAAATAGACTTTCAACTGAAATTAATCAAAAAAGATAAGGAAGGACACTACATACTAGTCAAAGGAAAAATCCATCAAGATGATATCTTAATAAAGAATATCTATGCCGCAAATTCAAGGGCACCCACATTTGTAAAAGAGACAGTACAAAAGTTCAAACCACACATTGATCCCCACACACTAATAGTGGGAGACTTCAACACTCCACTCACAACTATGGACAGATCATCAAGACAGAAACCAAACAGAGAAATAATGAGACTAACAGAGGTCATGAACCAAATGGACCTAACAGATATCTACAGAACGTTTCACCCAAACACAAAAGAAAGCACAGTATACCTTCTTCTCAGTGCTTCACGGATCGTCTCTTTAAACTAACTGTGTTGTTGTTACAAGTTGCAGGACTTCCACAGATTTCTAGTTTTTGGGTTTCAGTAGGACAAGTAGGGAGTATATACTAATTGCTCTTAGTGCATAGCCAGGGAAACAAACCCAGAATGTTTAATAGCTAAGACCATGCAATTGACTAGCGGTGGGACAGGGAGCTGATTCTTGGTTTTAACTTACATGAGGTAATCTGCAAGTTTGGTGGCAGCACCTTCTGGCACTGCTGCCTCTAGGAGCAATTTTGCTCACATGCAACACAATTCTATCACGGGGTTCCTCCTGCTCCTCTCCCAAGGTGTGCTGGTTTTGGTCCTTTTGCATTCCTTCTGTTGTTTTCTTCTTTCTCCTTCATCAGTGGCACTGGTGAACGCCTTATAGAAGTCTTAAGACTTTGCTCCTATACATGACTTACTTCTACACATCTGTTTTCAATATGATCTCTCTCTTTCTCTCCCTCCCTTCCTTCCAACCTCCCTTTCTCTGTGTATGTGTGTTGAGACCACCTTTAAAATGATGAATTCTCCTGTAGTTGCTAGTTCTGTTCTGGTTGGGTATTGTTTTTGAGTAATGGGAAAGGAAATTGGGCTAATCTATTTTATGTAGTTCAAATTCTGATTTTTAGACTCTTAGAGACTTGAGGACTGGAAATAGGCCCTCTATTTTGCCTGTTAACAAAGCCTAATTAAAAATACATTCTTTGCTAGCAACATTCAAAATAGATGATTCTAAGTTATGGCATGGAAATAAACTCCTTTTGTTTCATTTTAATTTGTTGTATTCTTTGCCTTCATTTCCCACAAATATTCAGGAGTTTTCCATTCTGAAAAAAAACTTTATACACTAATTAAGCTATTTCAAGCAATCATATTCATGATCTACTGAGAAATTGTTATGGGTTGCTATGTGATATTGTTCTAGGTTCCTGACAATATCTACTCTACTCAGAATATGGTCATCTGTGCATGTCTTGGTCACAGGAAAAATAATTGCTTTTGGATTAAAAACATTAATTTACTTGGACTGGTTTATTATCCCTTGATTTGCAAGCCCATGGGTTGTGTTTTTGTTTTGTTTTTAACTTCCCTTTGATTTTCCTCTCTGCAATCTGTCATAGAATATGGCTCACACAAATGCTCAAAATAAGTTTTAGACTGAAAGCAAAACCACAGGTTATCTGACTGACTTATAGTGGCAGAATCAGCTCATTTACCAGCAGGATAAGCAGGGTTCAGGATCCCCAGGGAGCTGGAACTCTGACTCATGTTGAATAGCATCTGCTTGGAAGCTGGGATCTGCAAATTCATCTTGTAAATAAACTTGTTGAAACTCTAACTGAAAACAAAAGTAAAAAAAAAATCAAGCGGGAGAAATATTTAATTTCACAGAGCCAGTAATAAAATAAAATAAACTTCAGATCTCACATTAAATTAACCTTGGATTTATCTTGCTGACAAGCCATTATATACTTAGCACAATTAAGGTACGTGAGTTTGATGGGCATACCACTTCTTGAAACAATATTTTCACAGTGCGTTAATCATAAGGGTTTAGGATAACAGCATATTAACCTAGAGAGAGACTGTCATTGCAATGGTTATGGTTTTATATGGTGAGCTGAGCTGGGTAAAATGGGAGAATCTGTTTATGTAGACAGACAGGCTGTGAATGGATGTGCTCTTAAACTGTGCTTAGAATCAGTAGTTTCCAATTTCTTCAGCCCATTTTACTAAGTGGTAATAGCGATTTCTCAATGTTTCTTAATGGTGTTCTGCCATACTCACAGATCTTTCTCAGCCTTCCTCAGAGAAGCTTCCTCCTAGAGCAGTATGTAGGACAAAAGAGACCTACAGTTGGACAATGTGCTGAGAGTGAGGGACCTTGGAACATTCAGCCCCAAAAGGGATGTCTCTATCAGATCCTTCCCCTCAGAGCTCAGGGAACTCTGCAGAAGAGGAGGTGGAAGTGTTGTAATAACCAGAGGGGATGGAGGACACCAAAGAAACAAGGCCTTCTAAACACAGCAGCACCAATGCACACATGAGCTCTCAGGGATTGCCTGCATGGATCTGGACCAGGTGCCCCCCCAGTGCTGAGAGGAGACGTGAACACAAGCCCCATCCCTAATCCAGAAGCTATTTTCAATTGATAACCACTTGCAAATGAAAAAAAAGTTCTCTATAAGAGTCCAGTTGAGGAAACAAACTGCTCTTAAGGGCAGGTCTCATGCCCAGCAGTAGATGGCCAACACAAAGCAAACTCAATGGTATCTTTGAAGCCTCTTTGTCTTATCGTGATTCATTAGAGATTAAAAAACTTTATAGGCTCTTTATGTATATATTATGGCTGCTGGTTTTGTGTTGTTATGGGATTCCTGTGTGTGCGAACATGTCTGTGTCTAAATGTATTTCTTGCGCTTTTTCTTTGACTCTTTTTCTTCTTCCTCTGTTGTTATTGTTTGTTTTGTCCTATTACAATTTGCTTGTTTTTGTTCTCTTATTTAATTTTAGTAGTATTCTTTAGATGCCTGTTTGTTTTCTAACTAGAGACAGAAGGTGTGGAATTGGATGAGAGGGGAGGTTCTTGGAGAATCTGGGGGAGGGAAACCATAATCAGAATATATTATATAAAAAATCTACTTTCAATACAAATTAGAAAATAATTAATTTCATTTTGTAGAATCAGAAGCACAGGGAAATGTTTCCAGGTTTGCATGGCTGGGTCCCATGCAGTTTGGCTCCAGAATTTGTGCTCTCAATTCCTGTAGCAGAGGCGCTCACATGAACAAGTACAAGGTTCTGTTTAGAGTATTTGCTAGTCCCTCCCTCGAAGCAGCTTAAGTATAGGCATCATTTTATGTGTCAGAAATTCAAGAACGGCTCACCTGGCAGGTACTGCATTTGGTGTCAACAGTGATGCAGATGGGCTTGGAGGAGTCACACCTTGCCTGGCTCATATAGCTAGTGGTTCGGTATTGGATGTCACCTGGGAGCTCAGATGGGATTATTGGCCAGAGCAGTGGTTGCTCTCCATAGTCTTCCGTCAGGGCTGTTAAGGTCTCCTCACAGGACCATGGCTGGTTTCTAACAGTGAATGTTCCGAGTGGCAGGACATCTTAGGATATGGACTTGGAAATGTGGCACAGTCAATTCTTGCTTGACCCGACC
>CAJQZJ010032137.1:5689620-5719625 GCA_907164525.1 Lophiomys imhausi | reverse complement strand
AACTTTGAGGTTGCCAGGCAGTATGAAGCTGCAGGGGACATTGTGCAGGTGGGGAGAGGTAGGGGGTGAGGGTGAGAGGCGAGGGTCTTGGCTTCTGACACTTGCTGTCCTGTATTTTCCAACATAAGGGTAGAAAGCACCTGGATTCAAGAAGGGACTGCTTAATGGGAAGGATGACAAAGAGTTTGCAGTCATCTTTAATAAATCAGACAAGCCTATTAACATGTGACCTCCATTAACATTTCACAGACTTATCTTCAACTTCTCTTCCTCTGTCAGGATAATTGTAATTAAAATCTTTTTGAAATGTATGTTCTTTTTTTCACTCTCATAAAGTTTACTCTTTTTTTTTTGTGAGGGAGTGGTCATTGAGACAGGGTTTCTCTGAGTAACTCTTGACTGTCCTGGAACTTGCTCTGCAGACTAGGCTTGCCTTGAACTCAGAGATCTGCCTGCTGTGCTGGTATTAAAGATGTGTGTGTCACCACATCTGGCTTAGTTTACAATTCTTTCAGAGAAGGATGTATTATTATTATTATTATTAATTTTTCAAGCCAGGGTTTCTCTGTGTAGCCCTGGCTATCCTGGAACTCACTGTGTAGACCAGTCTGGCCTCAAACTCACAGAGGTCTGCCTGCCTCTGACTCCCAAGTGCTGGGATTAAAGGCGTGCACCACCAAGCCCAGCCATTACAGACAGTTTTAAACTGCCATGTGAGTGCTGGGATTTGAACCTGAGTCCTTTGGAAGGGCAGCCAGTGCTCTTAACCACTGAGCAATCTCTCCAGTCCTATGATGCATTATTTTAAAATCTAAAGCACCTAGAACAGAGTTAGTATTCACTATACATTTCCCAATTTCCATTTTAACTTTTGTTCTAAGGCAACCATAAGTTTCAACAAACAGTATAGAATTAACTAAAGTCCAGAAGAACAGGGTGGGTTAAATTATTTGACTACAAATACTCTGTTTTCACACATAACCACTTCACCTCCCAAGTTACACAACAGTATTTTCTTGTCTATTATTAAACTCTGTGTCTATGAACTCGGGCAGCAGAGGCTTTGTCTAGCTTATTCCTTCAATGGTATCCCCAGGAGAAATTCAGTGCCCTGGGAAAAAGGATGCACTCCAGAAATTTGGGGGAGTGAAACTTGATAACTAAGAAAATGATGTAAAAATATCTAAAATAACACATGACTAATCTAATTTACTAATAGATGCTTACCTCTTGATAGTCTAAGGTACTGTTGCCTAATGAAGCAGAAATCAGTACTGGGGTACTGGTGTATGTTTCCTATTTTAAATATTTAAGAACATTTGTAAAACAGGGGCATGTGTCATTCTATTCTTACAAAGAAGTTAAAAATGTGTGATATTAGTGTACAGTATAGTGAGGATGTATACATCAAAGGCAATTTGTTTCTATTTCAAAAGGTAAAATCTTTGTTTTGTTTTCTGGTGAGAACATGTCTTAGTCTAATTGTCTACTGTTAGGTGGTCTCTATTTAGCTAAAATTAACACTAATTCCAGACACTTGGCCTAAGGTACCACCTACTCATTTTGGCCTAGAGTTTCTTTCTTCAATTTTTTCTTTCTCAGAAATGATAAAAAACAAAAGAATGAAAACAAAACAAAAGAGAGCCATTGACCTTCTCAGAACTAGCCCAAAGGCTGTGACCAATGACTGGATAATTGTCTTGTTGAGCTGGAGCAAGTCTGGATCTCCTAAAAGTTTTGTCTGAGAGTTCTAAGATTATTTGGTATATTACTCCAAGTGAAGAAATACAGCTTCTTAACATATGAAAGGAAGTGATGTAGACTGTTGTCCAGGAGGAATCATTCAAATATTTGATTTATGAAATAGATCCATGATACTAATTAAAGAAGAAGAGCCTGGAAAACTGGCCTTTCCATTGTTGTCCCCAGTCTCCAGGTCAAGCTAGGGTTGCACATGTGACAGTCTGGTGAGATCCTGGGACCCTTCCCTACTTGTGCTGTTGCTAACTTCCAGACCTAGCCTTTGCTGTACATTTGTGCACCAGCCTACTGTGGTGAGTGCCAAAGACCCTGGCCTAGCCACGCCATTCTCTTGATCCCAGTCATAGCTTAGGCAGTACTGCTTCCGTGCCAGCCTCAGCTGAATCAGCTGTTTGTCCCATTCTCATAGTTCACTGATCATCCTGGAACTAGAATCACCCCCATTCCTCCAATCCAAAATGAGCACTAAGTATCTAAAAGATTTACCTCTCAACTCCTCAAGACCTGATCTGCAACCAATCAAACTTTGGAAACAATGAAGCAAAACCAAACTTGAACTTGAGACAGGCAGCCTTGGATCTCACATCAGAAACACAAGCAACAAAATAAGTCCACATTCCCAGGTAGCATCAAAAACACAACCAATATGAAAGATATTGACAGTATTTCTTTACAAAGCCTACCTATCCTATAGAAATGTTCTCCAATGAGAATTTCCTAGACAAACCCCAGGACATTGAATTTAAGAGAACACTCACAAACATGATCAAAGAATTTGAGAAGTTTAAAGAAATACCAATAAATACATCACTGAACTTAAAGAGGGTAGAAATAAGTCCTTGAATCAAATCCAGGAAAACACAAATTCACAGTTGAATGAAATGACAAAATTCAGGATCTGAAATCTTATTTAATTAAAGAGATAGAAATAATGAAAACCAGAAAGCTCAAATGATGATGGGTTGGGAAAGTAATATTAAAATTTAAAAACCCAAGAGAGTTTCAACCATCTTCTCTTGGGCCCTCTTAGTTAACTTAGCTTCGTTGGGTCTGTCTACTGTAGTATGGTTATGCTGTACTAAATGGCTCGTATCTACTTATGAGTGAGTACATGCCATGTGTACCTTTCTGGGTCTGTGTTACTTCAGGATGATCTTTTCTAGTTCCATCCATTTGCCTGTGAAATTCATGATTTCCTTGTTTTTAATAGCAGGGTAGTATTCATTGTGTAAATGGAACTTTCTTTCTCCATTCTTTGGTTGAGGGACATCTAGGTTGTTTCCAGCTTCTGGCTATTATGAATAAAGCTGCTATGAACATAGTTGAGGTGATGTCCTTGCTGTATGGTAGGGCATCTTTGGGGTATAAGCCCGGGAGCTACATAGCTGCATCTTGAGGAAAAACTACTCCCATTCTGAGAAATTGCCAGATTGATTTCCAAAGTGGTTGTACAAGTTTTCATTCCTACCAACAATGGAGGAGTGTTCCTCTTTCTCCACATCCTTGACAGCATGTGTTGTCCCTTGATTTTTTTGATCTTAGCCATTCTGATGCATATGAGATGGAATTCTAGTCATTTTGTGTTGTGTTGCCCTGATGACTAAGGATGTTGAGCATTTATGTGCTTCTCCACCATTTGAGTTTCTTCTGTTGAGAATTCTCTATTTAAGCTCTGAATCCCATTTTTTAAATGGATTATTTGGTCTGTTGGTGTTTACTTTTTTGGGTTCTCTATATAGTTTGGATATTAGCCCTCTATCAGATGTAGGTTGTTGAAGATCTTTTCTCAATCTGTAGGCTGCTGTTTCATTCTCTTGACAGTGTCCATTGCCTTACAGAAGCTTGTCAGTTTCATGAGGTCCATCTATTGATTGTTGATGGCAGAGCCTGAGCTATTGGTATTCTGCTCAGGAAGTTGTCTCCTGTGCCAATGAGTTTAAGGCTGTTCCCCTCTTTGTCTTCTAATAGGTTTAGTGTATCTGGTTTTATGTTGAGGTCTTTGATCCACTTGTACGTGAGTTTTGTGCATGTTGATAGATAAGAATCTATTTCCATTTTTCTACATGCAGACATCCAGTTGACCAGTAGCATTCACTGAAGATGCTTTCTTTTTTCCATTGTATGGTTTTGGCTTCTTTGTCAAAAATCAAGTGTCAATAGGTGTGTGGGTTCATTTCTGGGTCTTCGAGCTGATTCGATTGTTCAACTAATCTGTTTCTATGCCAGTACAATGCAATTTTTATTACTATTGCTCTGGAGTATAACTTTAAGTTGTGAATGGTGATGCCTCCAAAAGTTCTTTTATTGTAGAGGATTGTTTTAGCTGTTCTAAGTTTCTTGTTTTCCCATATGAAGTTGAGAATTATTCTTTCAAGGTCTGTAAAGAATTGTATTGGTATTTTCATGGAATTTGCATTGAATCTGCAGGTTGCTTTTGGTAAGATGGCCATTTTTACTATGTTAATCCTATTGATCCATGAACATGGAAGATCGATCTTTTCTTTTTTTTTACTTTATTTTTTATTTCTTCAAGTTACATCTTAATCTCAATCCCCTCCCTACTCCCCCCTCCAGTCCCATCCTCCCACCCTCTTCCACCTCAACCCACCCATCCCCTTCCTTTTTTTTTAAAGTTTAAGGTATATCTTTCCCCCCCCAACAGCTCCCCCTTTCAGTCCAACAAATGGCTCTTTCTCTTATAATAATAAATACAATACAAAACAACAAAGGTAATTAGGCCACAATTATGAGAGTTATATGGCTTAGCATACATTCCCAATGTCCAGTCCATATATATTTGGCATCTGATTTTAACATTCTACTATCTAACCATCTCCATGAGTTTAAGTTCTATATCTAACTCAGCTTTCATACTAACTTGTATCACAATTTTAAAAACATCTTCTTAGATCCATAGCACTCTCTTGATTCCTAAACAACTCAAAATTTAACTATGAGACTCTAGCTATCTAGTCTTCAACCACCTTGGAGACCTGAGAGGGATAAATATATCTGATTATAAAGGAAGTGAAGGGTCTGCAGCTTCCAAAACTAAGAAATGACATACCAGTGGCTGTCTGGACAGTTCCCATTTTCTTTCCATACATTACAGCCTCAATCTTCAGCCATTTGGCTCCATTTCTCTGACAGACATTGATTGTAGAGCAGGAATTATGAAGGACTTGCCTACCCTGTCTTGGCAGAGCTAGGCTGTCAACTTACCTGCTTCCAAGTTTTGTCCTTTTTGGACAGCATTCTGTCTACAGTTGGAGCAAGGGGTTTGTTTACACAATGGAATATTATTCAGCTATCAGGAACAATGAAATTATGCAATTTGCAACCAAATGGATGGAATTAGAGAAGTTCATCCTGAGTGAGCTAACCCAGACTCAGAAGGATGCATATGGCATCTATTCACTTATAGTAGGATTTTAGCCATATAGTAGAGGACATCGATACTACAACCAACACACTAAAGGGAATTGGACATAGACTTTTTATTTTTTATTTTTTTCTGTTTGTTTGTTTTTTAGTCCACTCTCCCTGGCAATGAGACACACTTTTCACTGGTGGTGCTGACTCGTAGACCCCCAGTGTATGAGGAGGCTCTTGGCTCTCATATTACCTTTGAACTGGGGTGAGGGACTGTTATATAGGGACACTCCACTCCAGAGAAGTGGGATGGAAAGGTTAGGGGGTAAAGAAAAAAAATGAAATGTGAAGTTTCAGCCTTTTGCTACTAATTGTCATAAACTGTTTAGGATAATTAAGAAATGCAAACTAATAGTCATGGAAGCCTGTCATTTTGTTAGGTACTATGACAGTCTATTGTAGTTATTTTCTAAGCTAATCAGATATCAAGTTGCTAAGAGACAAGCAACATTTGCTTATCCTAATATAAGAGATAGATAGGGCCTCTTCAAAAACCTCAAGAGATCTTCAGAATATGGCATTCAAAGATATTTTCCTAACTTTAGATTTTTTGATATCGAGACATGTCAACTCCTGACAGTACCCCCTATTCTACTCCAAGTAGAAGATGAGCATTGAAGAATCTCCAGTGGGAGATGATTGAATTAGTGGCAAGCCTATCTCTTGGCAGAAGATCGATGTTTTCATCTTCTGATATCTTCTTCGATTTCTTTCCTCAGAGACTTAAATTTTTTGTCATACAGGCCTTTCACTTGCTTGGTTAGAGTTACTCCCAGGACAAAACTGACTTACATCAAAGAACAAACTTGTTCTTTGATCTCCATGTGTGGCCTATAGCATGTGCGCCAACCCACAATAAATAAATGCAATTTTTTTTTGTAGAACATAGTCTACATATTAGGAAAATTCAGGCATTTGAAATGAGGTTTCATAAAGATAATTATAATGATAAAAATACATACTCTAGTTCCTACAGTGTGAAATGAGAATAAAGCAAAGGGTGACAGATCTGAGCTATTTTCTTCACTTTTTTACATAGTCTAAGCTCCAGTTGAAGTGCTCCAAGATTGAAATGAACAATAATGAAGTCGGACAAAAAACCAAACCAAAACAAAAAACTCAAACCCTCAGTTCCAACTTCATCAAGGCCAATTGCAAATGACGTATTTTCCAGAAATGAAGAACACCTTCATCCCAGCCATTTTAATGAGATGGGTTGCATCTCATAAGCACACCCACAAAATTATGAAAATGAGCATGTGTGGAGGTTTAATAGCTAATTTTACAAGTTGATTATCTTGGCCAGTTCATTGGGATGCTCTTGCTTCTTTGCTAATTTAATTTGTTTCATCCTTTTTATTGTCTCCTTTAAATAGCAATTAGGGAAGATAGCACTCCATTCTGCCTCCTACTTGCCCTTTTGCTAAATCATGATTCTGCCCTGTGCCAGATAGTTATGGGCATATGAGGAGATGGCACTGGTGAAAGGCAAAGTGGGTGAAAACACTTGACTCAAGCCTGAGTAAGCCAAGAGAAAGTTGCCAATGATCAAAATGGTGTATGTGTGTGTGTGTGTGTGTGTGTGTGTGTGTGTGTGTGTGTTGAATACCTTGCAACAACTCATTTATCCACATATTCAGAATCATGCAATGCCTGTTTTGAAGTGAGAATGCACTTATATCATACCAACTGGCATGCTGCAGCTATTTGAAAGCTAGTTATCAACCAAGTAAAAATTTAGAGCCTTTCTGCTTTGTACTTCCTCCTTTAAAATTATATGTTTGTGTATGTAGCAAGCTGCTGTTAAGTGCTGTAGTGACTTTCAGTGTATTGTCACTAAAAGGCATTTTCCAAGAACTTGTTTTTCTACTGCCTTATCTTAGGTAAGCCAAAGGGAGCCTACTCAGTATGTAGCACTTTACTAATAAATTGGCAGTCTGATCTTAAAACACTGTATGTTCTGGTGAGGGTTGAATAAGAGGTCTCAATTCAATACATATTGATTTTATAAACAAAAGAAGTAAGAATAGTCAGTCCCTGCTCTTAGGTAGCTATGGTGTAGATGAAAATGGACCATAAAATAGGGTTCACTGAACAGATCACACATCCTGAGGACTTTGAAGATCAAAGTGCTCCATGAAGTTAGGCTAGAAGCTCCTTGAGGTGGTGAAATCTTGGTTAGAGACAGTGGATTTACACAGTTTGGGTGTCAACCATGGAGGTTCTCTGTAGCTGCTGGTCCCTGTAAATGTAAATTTTATTAAACTATATTTATTAATACTTAAACACCTATAACCTATGAACACCTAATACATAACAACACCTAAACAACTGTACTCTAACCTGTCTGAAAGGATACTAAGGCTGTGGGTCCTTGAGGGCAAACTTGTCAACCTTCTATCTATAGGCACACCTCAAATAACAGTCTGTCTCTGGCATTATTATGGCAGCCTCTGCCTCAATTCAGTTTAGGTTTGAGGCTTTTTCCTCAGGATCAATGCCTAATCTCACCCACTAGCTCATGTGGCCAGCCTGTTTCAATCGTTCAGCTTGGGGCCAGCTTCAGTCAGCTGAGACTGTCCATGCACACCTCAGGCTGCATTTGAACTAGCTAAACCCCTCAGGGCAGATGTTGTGCTGCGGGGCTTAGTCCTTGGTCTTGAGGCCTTGCCTTGGCTTCAAGGCCTTGCAGGGGCTAATTGGCTTGTCTGGGCCTGTGTCACACCCTCATGTGACAGGGGTCACCCTCCTGCCTATTTCTGAGATCTTTGCTGTAGCCTCAGAGCTCCTCTTGCGCCTTGTTCACTCTCTTGGTGGTTCTTGGGCCAGCCAGTGGACAGATGTCTTCAGTGCCCCATTTTCATGAACTTACTTTCAGCAGGTTGTATGCCGTGCCTTTTCTGCCAGCCTTCTTGAGCTGCTTCGTGACCACAGCCCCTTTCAGGGGCTTTTTCTGCCAGCGCAACCTCAGTGCAAGCAGCTGGCGTATGTCTTCACACCTTTGTTTCTTTCTAGGTTCAGGCTTCTCTGGAGCTGGACTCTTCTCTCCCTCCTCTGGCCCCCATGCCCTTAAATAGGGCGTGGTCTCTCATGGTTTCTTGCCCTTTCTCAAGCTCTTCCGTAGCTCCCATGGCCTCTTGTGGTTTCTGGGGCTGGATTGTGGCTGTCCAACTGAGCTCTGGTCACTTCGGTCACTATCATTGTTTGACAGTTGAGCAACCCATCTAGAAGCAAAGCCAAACCAAACCCCTTTCCAATTTCCTGGGCTTTGAAAAGGTCCATATGCTGCCAGATGCCAGGATGATCTGCCTGCCCCTTCTAAGAGTTCAGAAGCACTCCCACATATTCACTAAAGAAATTTAACTCTCATTAAAGGTCCCTATAGCTCTGAAAATCCACATAAATTGTCTTTTTTCTCCTCATTATCCTTTAGTCTTATGTCATATGCTGCAAAGTAATGAAGGGGAGATGTAGAGATGCTAGCTTTCCTGGGAGTCTAGTTATTAAGGAGAAAGTAGAAATTCATAGATCTTTGAAATAGTACTTGCTTTCAGGTATGACCTGTTAAATGATGATTGAATTCTATGAGAATTTAGAATTACAAATTTCCTTTCCCCCCATTTTCTTCTGTACAAAAGAAATCTCTGTGCTACCTCAATTATAATAGGAGTGTCCAGCAATAGAAGTCCTTCCTCTGCTAGGAAGACAAACAAAATTAAGGAATGTAGTGGGTAATCACTCAGTAGTTCCTGCCTCCATACTTCAGTTGTTCAGAAAGGCCACATTGTCTTCGTAGCTATGAGGACCATCACAACACTATCTGATTATTCCTACAACTGGATTATTCTTAAATAATATTTGTCTACTAGGTAGAGTACCTTAGTATATACCTAAAAAATATAAGGTACTCAATATTTGTCAAATGAACAAATGTGTATTGAGAAATCTGGAAGGCTACGTGAGGCTCAGAGAATAGCAGTTGCTCCTTTGTTCCCTGGCGTTGTGATGTGTTGGCAATGGGGAAATAAGTGGTCCTCAGTTAAGTGGAAAGAGATGACTGCCCTTAGGGAGAGATCCTAGTGTGTAGATGGAGGGTTAAAGGAAAAAGCTAGGAGTTTGGCAGAGTTTGCTAACTTTGGAGGCAGAATTTTAGCAGTATCCAAGAAGTATTCTCTGGGAGAGCAGTCATGGAAAAAAGACATTTCAGGAAGAAGTATAACTTATAGTGGAGTGAGTGTGAGACAGGAGTAGAAAGTTACCAGAGGGGTCATCTTTTACCAACATGGGAAGATCTGTATGTAATATGTAAACTGGACTCAGGGTTTCACTGTGAGATAGCTTCCATTCTTCAGAGTCAGGGATGTGTGAACTTATTGTCTTTCTCTGTCCTTTAGTTGTCACTCAGAAGGGCATGATTTCTATAGTGGTATTCCAATACAGATTTATTGATACCATGAATTTATTAAGATGCACAGGGCCAAAAAACATGGGAGACATCACTGAGTGGTCATTGCTTCTAATTGCTATATCTGCTGTAGGTTGCCAAAGTCTTTTTTGTCAAATTACTTCTGAATAATCATAGTGATTTTTTTTTCCTGTGGATGATGGATTTGACTTGCTCTAATTACTTCAAAGGACAGAACTGAGGACACATGGTAGAAATTAAGGAGAAATCAATTTCACTTTGAATTTTCTGATAAATAAAGTTGCTCAGCATCATAAAACTACTGCTTTTAAACAGAGCTGTGTTCTCTAATGTAGGAATTATGTTAGTAATAACTGAATGACCACATCCCAGGGGTGCTTTCATAAGGATCTTTCATTGAGAAAGAGTTTGCTCCCTTACGCTACAGAGCTTAGTGTTATTTCTGGAGTTGTTCTAAGAAAAAATTAAAAATACAGGCAACATAACACAAGCAAGCTAGGAAGACAGACATAGAGACAGTATTGAGAAGGGCAATAGATAAAAAACCTATATGTATAAATTATATTTTTATGTTAATATTTTTAGTTTATGATGCCAGAACAACATTTCAGGCTGTTTTCGTCTATATTAATGTACCGGGTGGTGGGAGCATATCTGAAGAAGACAGAAATAGGAGAGGGTTGAAAGCCTCTGTGGAGTAGCTGGCTCCTCAATAGGCTCTCAGAAAGAGGTTAGACTGAGGCAGGCGAAGGGGAAGCCCTTTCAGTGAGGGTGGCAGGAGTGTTAGTCAGTGGAGGCTGATGTGGGGCTGGTCTGTGGGGGGTGTTGGGAGGCGACAAAGTGATTGGACTCACTCAGGCTCTCAGTGTGAGCTTTGCACAGAGATGATAGGAACAATCAATGGCCATTTCAGGCAACGACACACTCACTTAAATCCCTCTTGTCTGAAACCCTCCAGAATTCTGAGTTACATTGGCTTGTGAGCTAAGAGACCTGGGAGTCCCAGCTGGTCCTCTAACTAGCTGTTTGATCATGATGCACCACTTAACCTCCCCCGGCTTATTTTCCTCAATTATAATCCAAAGAGGTTTGGTTAAAACATGCTTCTTAAACCTCAATGTGCAAATGGGATAGAGTTGAGATTCAGCTTTGAGTACCACTGTCTGGGGCAAGGCTTGAGGTTCTGGATTGCTAAGAAGTTCCCAGCAATGCTACCAGCATACCTGACTTTGAGCAGTGTGTGGCTGGATGGCGTAGGTACTTCCACAGTGCGAGCACTGCACAAATGTGTAATTTGCATGAGCTTTTTCTAAGTTGTTCTACCTAGTTTATCTGATTGAGGCACGTCTGACCCTGAGCTTATCCTATGTAGGGAACTAAGAAATTATACTGTTCCACTTTGCTTACTACTGTGCTTCACTTAGATACGCACTCAGCTTGACTGTCTGGTCTCACGTTTCAAGCGTGTAATGCAGGCCCAGCAAGCCTAATTAATAAGAGTCAAGGACAAGCCACTGTGCTTTGCTAGATCTCTCACCTTGAGTTCCAGCGTAGAAAGAGGAATGTGCCATTCAAAGGTTGATGAATGTGTTGCTTCAGGGGAGAACAATTAGCTTTCCTTGTTGTCATGTGCTTAGCAGATGGAGTGAAGTCTGTGTGGCATCATTTCATGCATCATTCTAAGATCTTCACATATGCCAAGGAACCCCAGTGACCTCACCATTCACCTCTGCAGGCGACCAGCGGTACAGTCGTCCTTAGAGGAGGTCCATGAGGAGGGTGCCTGGCTTAGTGTTTCTGTCACCAGAGTGCTTTAATGTTATCATTCACTTTCTGATAAAACGTGGGTGGATCTGTTTTAACTAAGAGAAGATTTTTGGGGTCTCCATAATGAATATAAATGTAGCTCATTTTATGAACCCTTGGACGTTGTTATGTCTAAGGATCTGACCAAGTGAAATGTGCATACAAGATCATCTATAGTGCAAAACATGTCTGACTTGAGGGTTGTTGTTTACATCTAAAGTAAGACAACCTTGTTGAAAAGGATGAAGAGGAAATAGGTACTGAGGTCTTTCCAACAATATAATCTTAAAGGCCCAGTGATAAAAATCTTTTCCACAAATTTGGTATGAAAATCTACTAATTAGAAAATTTCATTACAATAACTGCTTTAATAAAATATCACAGCAATGTTAACTTTGTTTTGTAAAAAAAACAGAGACTAGTCATACTGAAGCTGTATTTAAATGAATACTTCATAATTTATTCAGATTGGAAAAATCTTATTTGAGTCACTACATCTTGAACAAGTGTATTGGAAATTTTTTCTCCACTTGGCTGGATTAGCTGGCCAGCTCACTCATTGGAATTCAGCTGTCTCTGTTCCCAGTCCCGCCATCCCACCCTCTCCCTGCTCTCCCTTCCATCCCACTCTTCCAGAGTAGAGTGTCCCTACATAACAGTTCCCCACCCCAGTTCAGCAGTCATATGAGGGACAAGAGCCTCCTTATACACTGGGGGCCTACAAGGCAGCACCACTAGGGCAAAGTGTCTCATTAACAGGTAACAAAGTCTATATTCCTGTTCCTTTTGGTGTGTTGGTTGTACAATAGTTATCCTGTACTATATGGCTAAAATCTGATTACAAGTGAATAGATGCCATGTGCATCCTTCTGAGTCTGGGCTAGCTCACTCAGGATGAGCTTCTTTACTTCCATTCTTTTGGCTACAAATTGCATGATGCCATTGTTTCTGATGGCTAGGTAGTATTCCATTGTGTAGATGTACCACAGTTTTTTTTATCCATTCCTCAGTTGAGGGACATTTGGGTTGTTTCCAGTTTCTAGCTATTACAAATAAGGCTGCTATGAACATAGATGAGGAAACTTCCTTGTGGTTTGGTGAGGAGTCATTTGGATGTATACCCAGAAGTGGTGTGGTTGGGTCTTGAGGGAGAGCTGTTCCAAGTTTTCTAAGACATCGCCAGACTGATTTCAATAGTGGTTGTACAAGTTTGCACTCCCACCAGCAATGGAGAAATGTTCCTCTTTCTCCACAACCTCACCAGCATTGCTGTCATTGAGCTTTTGATCTTTCTGACAGGTGTGAAATGGAATCTCAGAGTCTTCTTGAGTTGCATTTCTCTGATGCTTAAGGATGCTGAGCATTTCAAGTGTCTCTCAGCCACTGGGGATTCCTCCTTTGTGAATTCTCTGTTTAGCTCTGTTCTCCATTTTTTGATTGAATTATTTGGTTTCTTGGCATTTAATTTCTTGAGTTCTCTGTAAATTTTGGATATTAGTCCTCTATTAGCTGTGGAGTTGGTGAAGATCTTTTCCCAATCTGTAGGTTGCCATTTTGTTTGAATGACAGTGTCCTTTGCCTTACAGAAGCTTTTCAGTTTCATGAGGTCCCATTTATTGATTGTTGGTCTCAGAGCCTGAGATGTTGGTGTTCTGTTCAGGAAGTTGTTACCTGTGCCGATGAGTTCGAGGCTTTTCCCCACTTTCTCTTCTATTAGATTTAGTATGTTGGGCTTTATGTTAAGGTCTTTGATCCACTTGGACTTAAGTTTTGTACAGAGTGATAAGTATGGGTCTATTTGCATTCTTTTACATGTCGACATCCAGCTAGACCAGCACCATTTGTTAAAGATGCTGTCCTTCTTCCATTGTGCGGTTTTGGCTTCTTTGTCAAAAATTAAGTGACCATAGGTGTGTGGGTTCATTTCTGGGTCTTCAATTTGATTCCTTTCATCCACTGGTCTGTTTCTATACCAGTACCATGCTGATTTTATTACTATTGCTCTGTAGTACAGCTTGAAATCTGGGATGGTGATACCTCCTGATGTTTTCTTATTGTACAAGATAGATTTAGCTATTCTGGTTTTTTTTGTTATTCCATATGAATCTGAGAACTGTTTTTTCCAGGTTTATAATGAATTGTGTTGGTATTTTGATAGGAATTGCATTGAATCTGTATATGGATTTAGCAGGATGGCCATTTTTATTATGTTGATTGTACCTATCCATGAGCATGGGAGATCTTTCCATTTTCTGATGTCCTCTTCAATTTCTTTCTTTAAGGACTTGAAGTTCTTGTCATATAGGTCTTTCACTTGCTTGGTTAGAGTTACCCCCAGGTATTTTATGTTGTTTGTGGCTATTGTGAAGGGTGTTGTTTCCCTAATTTCTTTCTCAGCCCATTTATCTTTTGTATAAAGAAGGGCTTCTGAAATCCATTTATATTTTAATGTATATAGTATACCTTTTATTTCTTGAGAATTTCATATTTGAATATTGGATTTATATAATTCCCCCCTCTCTTTCTTCCCTTCAGTTCCTCCTGCATCCCTCTGCTCTTTTAAAAGTTATTTTAAGTTATTATTGTTATGTTTGTAAGATTGGATGGATTGCATATGTATCAATGGTTGGAAGGCTTAATTACATCCATTGCATTAGTATAAATTATTTAATCATACTTTGTCATAGTTTCTTGTAGTTATCCTCTTTCTAGTTTATAAGATTAAGGAGAAGTGCTGCCTACACCACTTTTCTAAGGTACAGCCTTGTCAGTACCCCCCATACTTGGTTTTGATATCCTGCTGGATCTAGCCTGGTTGCCATAGCCAGTACCACAGACTGGTCTGGCCACCCTTGCCTTGCAGTAGCCAGCTGCTGGGCTTCTGCAAAGTCCCAATTCTCATGCCCCAGCCTAATCCCACCACTTCGTCCTGTGCTATAGCCAGCATCTAGATTTCTGCCAAGACTTGCCTTACTTGCATCCACCCACAGGACCCTTTTGCTGCCTCCACCACTCTACTCCATACCCAGACTTCCCACTCCCTCCTCCAGAGTCTAGCCTGGTGCATACCCACAACCTCTTTATCTTTTCATTTTCCATAATCTACCAGATTTAGTGGGGGGGGGGTCCTACAACCAGTGAACCCACCTAGTCTTGCCTTCCCTGACTTTTCTGCAGAGGAGTTCTAGGCTTAGCCCAGCATCTATCTATTTCCACTACTTATTCGCCATACCACAAGACTCTCCCATGTCATATCAAACTCTTCCACTCTGATCTATCTACCTCTAAACTCCCAGCTTAGAACAAGAGGCACATCCTGTATACAATCCTGCTTCCTTCTGCCCACCTGACTGCATTCCACCCCAAACACTTCCCAACCTCCAGACCATTTCCATCCTCACATCTCCTCTTCTCCTCCACTCTGTTCCATCTGTAACAAAGTTAAAACTAACAAAGGATGTCTACAAGTGTAAATCTTACCACAATAATACCAACAATATGAATGATCAGGCCACTATCTTCTCTTCAAAATTTATAAGTCCTATAGAAATGTTTATTAATGAGAATTATCTAGACTCCAGGTCACAGAAATAATACTAATACTAATAATAATATAAATATAAACAAAACCCAACAATAAACCTCCTCGAAGAATTTAAGGAGCTTAAAGAATGCACAGAGAAACAGTTCAATGAAAGCAAGGACAAAGAGCTTAAGAAGTATAAAAACCTGGGTCATACTCAAGAAGACATAAGGCTGATGAAAATGAGAAAGACAACTCAGGACTTGAGGAAAAACTTAATAAAGAGATAGAAACATTGAAGAATAGTCAAGCTGAAGTGAAGATGGAACTGAAAAACCTAAGAGCTCATCTAGAAACTCAAAGAAAAGCCTTACATTTAGAACAAATCAAGCAGAAGATAGAATATCAGGTCTCAAAGATAAAATAGAGGATCTATCAAATGAACAAGGAACATTAAACAACAACAACAACACACAGTAAAGTAACACACAGCAACTATGGGATACTATGAAAAGAACCAAACCTTTGGATTATAGGCATACATGAGGGAGAAGAATCTCAAGTTAGCAGTCAGTGGCATAGACTAGATCTTCAACAAGACCACAGAAGAAAACTCTCCCAAACTAAGGAAAGATACACACATAAAACTATAACAAGCACACAGAACACCAAATAGACAAGACCAGAAAAGGAAATCCCAATGGTATATTATAGTTAAAACATTAATTTATACATAACAAAGAAAGTGTACTGAGAAAAATATGTCACATACAAAGGAAAATCCATCAGAATAACAGTTGATTTTTCAGTGGACACTTGGAAAGTGAGAAGAACCTGGATTAATGCATTCCATGTCCTCATAGACTATGACAGCCAACCTAAAATAATATTTCTACCAAAACTATGTGCTGTGATTGAAGGAGAAAGAAAAAGTTTCCATGATATAAAACAGCCTAAAATTATATCCAACAAAACAAACCTAAGAAAAATACAGGAAGCATTATTTCAGACTGAAGAGAGAAATAAGCATAGCAGAGAGACTGTGGAAATATTACAAAGCCATAATTATTAAAACACAAAATATCACACCACCACCAAAACTCAACATGATGACTAGCACACACATTTCAATGATAACTTTAAATAAATCAATTCTGTAATCAAATGACACATGCTGACTCAATTGATCAAAAACCACAATCCATTTATCTACTGCCTACAAGACATGCATATTAATTTTTAATGATAGATACCATCTTAGAGTAAAGGATGGAAAAAAGTTCAATCAAATGGGATGAGGAACCAAGCAGGCATTGGTATCTTAATATCTGAAAAAATAGACTTTAAACTAAAATTAATCAGAAGAAATAAATGGACACTTCATCTGAATCACAGAAACAGCTAACCAGGAAGATGTTACTATCCTAAACATGCATTTATCAAACTCAGGGGCACCTAACAGCATAAAAATCATCAACTGGAATTAAAGACACAGATTAACATCAATCTATTGATAGTAGGCGACTTCAATACCCTCCTTTGTCCAATAGACAGGCCATATGGAAAAAGAAATAGAGAAACAACATCAAGTGGACTTAACAGATAGCTACAGAATATTCTGTTCAAAAACCAAAGACTATATATTCTACTGAGGACTATATGGAAGCTTTTCTAAAATAGATCATATCCCAGGACACAACACAATACAAACCTTTGCAAATTAAAAAAGATTGAAATTACTCCTTGTATCCTGTCTGATCACAATGTAATAAAACTTAAAATCAACATAAAAACCCTCTCTTAAATATGCAAATTCATGGAGGTTAAACAACTCATTACTAAATGAATGAGTGTGCCAAAGAAGAACTCAAGAAAGAAAGAAAAAAATTTCCTGGAACTAAATGAAAATGAAAACATAACACAACAAAACCTCTGGCACACATTGAGAGCAGTCCTATGAGGACTGTGTCTACATTAAAAAAATCACAAGGAACGTAATAAATGGATTAATGATGCAACTGAAAAATTGGAAAGCCAAGAGGAAACCAAATCCAAACCTAGTTAATGGAAAGAAATAACAAAAATCAGAGCAGAAATCTACAAAATGTAATAAAAGAAAACAAAAGACTCAAAAATCTAAAATCTGGTTCTTTGAGACAGTAAAAAAAATTGACAGACCATTGGCCCAAGTAACCAAAAGAAAGAAAAAGAAAAAAAAAAGAGAGTCAGAAATGAACAGGAAAGCATTACAACAGACATAAAACAAATTTTGTGTATTATTAGGGAACATTTTAAAAATCTGTACTCCATTAAGCTGGAAAATCTAAAAGAAATGGATGATTTTTAGATTCATCTAAACTACCAAAATTAAGCCAAAAGAAGTGAACAACCTAAACAGACCCACAACAAAAGAAGAGATGAGAATAGGAATAAAAAGTTTTCCACCTAATAAAATTCCAGGGCCAGATGGAGTCACAGCAGAATTCTACGAGATAGTTGAAGAAGATCTAAAGCCAGTCCTTCAGGGAAAAGTTATCTTTATCTCATCTATATCTACATGAACTTGCCTATCTATCTATCTGTCTGTCTGTGTCTGTCTATCTATCTATCTATCTATCTATCTATCTATCTATCTATCTATCTATCTATCTATATATCTATCTATGTATCTATCTGTCTATCTATCTATCTGTCTATCTATCTATCTATCTATCTATCTATCTGTCTGTGAAACATTAGAAGAACTTCCAAACTCCTTCTAAAAAGCCAATATTACTCTAATTCCCAAACCAGGAAAAAACCCCACAACAATAAAAAATTACAGGACAATATCTCTAATGAATACAGACCTAACAATAACTCCATAAAACACTTGCAAACATCAGACATACATCAAAAAGTTTACATACCACAACCAAGTTGACTTTATTAATGACATATAGGTATGGTTCAACATGTGCAATCAATAAATGTAATAAATAACATATGTGGACTTCAAGACAAAAATTACATAATTATTTCAATAAATGAAGAAAAAAATCTTTGGAAAAAAATCTGACATTCCTTCACAATAAAGTCTTACAGAATGTAGGGCCAGGGGGTACATAAATCAACCTAATTAAAGTTATATATACAGGAAACTCACAGCCAACATCCTCCTAAATTGAGAAATGCTTGAAAGAATCCCACTGAAGTCAGGAAAGAGACAGAGCTATCTACTACCATTCATTTTTAATTTGTGCTCAGAGTACTAGCTGGAGCAATAAGGCAAGAGAATGAAATTAAAAGGATACAAATGGGGAAAGAAGAAGCCAAACTATCCCCATGTGCAGATGATATGATTCTATACATTAGAGATTCCAAAATCTTACCAGAAAATTTCAAGAAATGATAAACAAATTCAGCAATGTGACAGGATGCTGAATCAACTTGCACAAGCCAATAGTTTTTCTATTTAGCATTATCAAGCATAAAGAGGAAGAGATCATGGACACATTCCCATTTGCAATAACCTCAAGGAAAATAAAATATCTAGAAATAAACCTACCCAAGGAAGTGAAGCACCTCTACAATGAAAACTTTAAATGTCTGAAGAAAGAGATAGAGAAAGACATTAGAAATGGAAGGACATCCCATGCTCATGGATTGGTACAATTAACTTTCTAAAAATGACTATTCTGCAAAAAGCTGTTTATAGACTCCATGCAATCTCAATCAAAATCTCCATCGCATTCTTCACAGAATTAGAAAAAGACTGCCTTAAAATTCATATGGAACCATAAATGACCCTGGATGGCCAAAAACAATCCTGAGGGGTAAATGACAGAGGAATTACCATTACATATCTCAAGATACATTACAGAACTATAGTAATAAAAACAATCTGAGATTGGCACAAAACAGAGATGTACACAAGTGGAACAAAACTGAAGACCTAAAGATGAGCACACATAATTTCAGCCACTTAATATGTGACAAAGATGCTAAAGTCCTCTGCTGGAAAAAAACCGCATCTTCAACAGGTATTGCTGGGAAAATTGGAAGGCCACATGCAAAAAAATATCTGTATCTATCACAGAATCTTTGTCAGCTATCAATCTGCCAGAGATTTAATATACAGAATATATAAAGAAGTAAAAAAAAAAAAGAAAAAGGTACAAAAAACCCTACAAAGAAACTAAAAAACAAATAAATAAACAAAAACAACAAATTACCCATTCAAAAACTGAAGCTGGGACCTCAATTAAAATACAATAAAACAAGGTGGTAGCCCTCATATTGGGGCTGGACAAGGCAACCCATTAAGAGGAAAAGAGTCTCAAGAGTAGGCAAATGAATCAGAGATACACCCGGTTCCACTGCTAGGAGTATCATAAGAACACCAAGCTATGTGCAACCACTATGGAGGTCAGTCTGGTGATATCTTAGAAAACTTGGAATAGCTCTGCCTCGGGACCCAGCCATACCACTTCTGGGTACACATCCAAATGATTCCTCACCAAATTACAAGGAAGTTTCCTTATCTATGTTCATAGCAGCCTTATTTGTAGTAGCTAGAACCTGAAAACAACCCAGATGTCCCTCAAATGAAGAATGGATTAAAAAACTGTGGTACATCTACACAATGGAATACTACTCAGCTATCAGAAACAATGAAATCATGCAATTTGCAGCCAAATGGATGGAACTAGAGAAGCTCATCCTGAGTGAGCTAACCCAGACCCAGAAGGATGCACATGGCATCTATTCACTTATAGTCAGATATTAGCCATTTAGTACAGGATAACTATACTAAAACGAATGCACCAAAGAGAACATGAATATAGACTTTTTTTTTCCTGTCAATGAGACACTTTGCCCTAGTGGTGCTGCCTTGTAGGCTCCCAGTGTATGAGGAGGCTCTTAGTCCTTATATGACTGTTGAACTAGGGCGGGGGACTGTTATATAGGGACACTCCACTCCAGAGGAGTGGGGTGGAAGGGAGAGCAGAGAGAGGGTGGGAGAGCAGGACTAGGAGGGGTGGAAAGAGGACACTATGATGGAGATGTAACCTGAAGTAATAAGTAAATAAATTAAAAAAATAATAATACACACACACAAAATAACCATAATAAGCTAACTGGTCTAATTAAAAAAAAAAAAGAACACTCAGCTACCAGGCATGGCATCTATGCAGAGGAACTGGTGCAGACCTGTGCAGGCCCCACGCTTGCTGCTTTAGTCTCTGGGAGCCCTGCTTGCTTGATTCAGTGGGCCATGTTCTCCTGTTGTCTCCCCTGCCTAAGTGCAACAGTCTTTCTCCCTCTCTTCTGTAGTGTAGAGGAATTTAGTACAGCAACATGGCTGTTCTGGCAAGGGATCACAACCAAAGACATAGGTCAGTGTGATCTGGCTGGAATACAGACACACCCTTAGTACATACATTTAGTCTCTCTAGCTGGGATACACACCCTTAATCCCTCTGACTGGAATATAGACATGATACATTTTTACTCCCTCTGGTTAGAATTTAGTACACACCTTTAATTCCAAACAAGGACATCTAATTGAAGGACAGACTAAGTGATGAGTCAGAGGTATGATATGCCCAACTCAGAAGCTACTTAAGAGCATCACAGAGAGACAGTGAAGCATGATTCATGGAGACAGTAAAGGTGTGTTCATGGAGACAGTACAGTAGAATTCAGGAGTACACTATAGTTTGGTGCAGTTCAGTGCAATTCAGTTGAGGACAGTTGAGTTTGTGTAGTTCAGTCCTTGGAGTTAAGAGGCAGTTTTCCCAAGCAGATCAATTCAGTGAGAAGTGGAGAGATGCCAGTTTGCATCAATCATCTTGGAGTGGAGTTTTGACCCAGAAAATTTGACTCGAACCAGCCAGTCAGAGCTCAGAAGTAACTAGAAAGGATAATTCGGCAGTAAGTCTTGGAGGCTGAAAATATTCTAGGCCTAGGTTAGCAGACAGAGGTTGGAAGTTGAAGCCTTCAAGGTCTGGGCTTGCAGAAGATTAGATTTTTTTTGGAGGCTAGAAGCTTCCAGACCTAGGTCTAGGGATAGTTAGATAGAAGCACTCTGGGCTCAGCCCAAGCCATGTATTCTCCCAGCTTCAAGTTTTCAGATGTGTGAGTGCATAGTCTGGAGGAACTACTTAGGAAAGTAAAATGGGACCATTGCCATAACAGGGCTGGGGGCTGGGGAGTAACTGAGAGGGGAATAGCAAGTTACATATAGTCTGATCAGGGAAAGTGAGGCTCTGTAGGGAGAGGGAAGGAGGTAAATATAGAAAGGGGGAGATATGTAAAATACCAATATGGATGGCTGAAAAAGCCACAAGGAATCATACTATTAACTGTTTTCCTTAAAAAACTATAATGCACATAATTTATATCCATATTAACATATGTAATACATATATTTATACATATTTAGTTTTAATGCATTTTTATTATCTGGGCTGATGGTGCTCCCTTTAAGAACCAAAGACCACCTAATAGAAATCCCAGTACAAGACATAAAAAGACCTCTTTTGCATTGTTGGACAAAGCTTTGTAAGCGACTCTAAAAAGCATAGACTTTTGTTGTTGCCCTGGGTTAACTCCCTCCCCAGAAGTGGAAGATAAGTCCCTAAAGCTAAAAATACTGTGTAACTCAGAAACAGGACCCAGAGGCCTTTGAGTTGGAACTGAGCTGAATGCCCCCTCCCTGAGGACTAGCTTTCATCATGAAAGCTTCCAAAGAAAGAGTAAACCAGCAGTTCTACTCAGCTATGACACCTATGAACCACATCAAGGACTTTCATAGTATGATAACCCTGTGGGTACACTAGTGGCATATGTATCTTGGTGGTAACCAACAGTTCCCTAATTGGAGTTAAGATTCACTCAACAAGAGGGATATCACACCTACCTGGTACTGGAAACTTTGTTAACTACTCGTGCTAGTGAAATCATGATTATTGGAGGAGAATCTACAACCATAATTTATTAAACCTAAAAGCACCCTATACACTTATTCTCACAGTCAAATATGGTCTTCACTCCTTTTCAAGGAAACTTCTCTTTGCAACAGATGGAGATCACTACTGAAAACCACAACCAGCCAACATACAGAGTTGTGGAGCCCAGTACCAGTGGATACATTTACCAAATACTCTGATACATAAGGCTCAGGGAATATTGTTGAAAAGGGAGCAGAACCATTTATCAGCTTGTAATCTCTTCCCCTAAATATCAGAGTTTTCAGTTATCCTTCAAATGATAAATGGTCCTGTTTAATGGGTTTTGGAGGTTAGCCCCAGGGACTTCCTACTTTTCCTTTTCTGTATCCTTCTTCCTCTCCTATGTAGGAGTGCATAGACTTGAGAAAAATGAGACATAGACATAGCACAGGAAGGTCCAAGAAGAAGGGGCAGATTATTGAATATGCCCTTATACCTTTGTATATTGATACAAAATTAGTAGTATATTTGGCTAAAGTGGTATTGACCATTGTTTATTGTGCAAAAATAAGATTGTATTGGATTACATCAGTATTGATCTTTGTATATTGATACAAAATTAAGATTATAGTTGGCCACAATGGTATTGACCCTTGTGTATGGACGTAATATTAAGATTGTATTGGGCTACACAGGCATTGATCTTTGTATATTGATACATAATTAAGAGTATATTTAACCACAATTGAATATTGAATAGATCTTTGTATATTGATACAAAATTAAAGGTAACGCTTCCTAATGGTATCACACCTAGAGATACTTAAAAATAAAATGTGAAGCTCTGGCCTCTTTATACCAACCATCTAAAACTGTCTAGGATAGTTAAGTAAAACAAACTCCTAGTCATGCAAACATGTCACTTTGTTAGCTACTATGACAGTCTATCACAGATATTCTCTAAACTACCCAGTAATCAAGTTCTTAAGAGACAAGCAACATTTGCTTATCTAAATACAAGAGATGGATAGGGCATCTTCAAAAACCCCAAGAGATCTACAGAATATGGCATTCAAAGATGTTATCTTAAATTAAGATTTTCTTTTTTTTTGATATCGAGACATATCAGCTCCTGACAGCACCCCCTATTCTACTCCAAGTAGAAGATAAGCATCGAAGAATCTCCAGTGTGAGATGGCTGAAATAGTGGCAAGCCTATCTCTTGGCATGAAAAAACCCCTTGCTTCAACTGCAGACAGACTGCTGTCCAAAAAGGACAAAACTTGGTAGCAGGGAAGTCGACAGCCTAACTCTGCCAAGACAGGGTAGGTAAGTCCTTCATAATCCCGGCTCTACAACAAATGTCTGTCAGAGAAACAGGACCCAAAGACTGAAGACTGATGCTGGAATGTATGGAGAGAAAATGGGAACTGTCCAGGCAGTCACTGGTATGTCATTTCTTAGTTTTGGAAGCTGCAGGCCCTGCACTTCCTATATAAGCAGATATATTTATCCCTCTCAGGTCTCTGAGGTGGTTGAAGAATAGACAGCTAGAGTCTCATAGTTAAATTTTGAGTTGTTTAGGAATCAAGAGGGTGTTATAGATCTAAGAAGATACTCTTAAAATCGTGTTGCAAGTTAGTATGAATGTTGAGTCAGATATAGACCTTTAAACTCATGGAGATGGTTAGATAGTAGAATGTTAAAGTCAGTGGCCAAATATGTATAAACTGGACATTGGGAAGGTATACTGGGCCATTTAACTCTCATAAATGTGGCATATTTATATCTGTTGTTTTGTATAGTATTTACTGTTATAAGAGAAGGAACCATCTGTTGGACTGAAAGGGGAAACTTCTGGGGGGAAGAGGGTGGAAGGGCGGGATAGGAAGGGGGAATAGGGAAGGGTTTGTGACTGAGATGTAACTTGAAGAAAAAAAAATAAAGTATTTAAAAAAAAAGAAAAGGGAGCAGAAACATTGTAAGAACCAGAGAAACAGGGACTTTGTTGTGGATTGTGTCTTCTAGCAACATCAGAAGCTACATCTATAAAGTTTACCAATGTGGCTGCCCAAATGTGAGCTGAACAAGGGGGACATTGATAAACATGCCAGATTGAATAGAGAAAATCCAAGGAGGCCTCAACAAAGAACTACAGACAAACTGAGGAAAGCTGGGAGGAGGGGAGGTGGCCTTCCCCAGGGAAGAGCACACCAATTGGTTATCCAGTGCCTAATCGTCAACCCTGTAAACAAAACATACAAATAACATTATATGATTTCAGCAGGTTATAAATGGGAATATACACGTATGTAAAAATACATATATGCATGCAATAACAATTGATGAACAAAGGCCATGAATTTAAAGGAGAGGAGTATATGAGAGGACCTGGAGGGAGGAAAGGAAAGATAGAGATGTAATTAAAATGCGATCTCAAAAATGAATCAAAAAGAGAGAAATAACTGGACCAACAACAAAAGTTTAAAGAGGTTGACCCTGAGCTGAGCCTGTATAAATACATTTATAATTACAACTTGCTGAGTCCATTTTGTGTTGCTTATGTGCATATGTGTCTAGAGCAGACTGCTTGGCATTGGATAACCTATCAGGGGACTCATCCCTGGAGAAGATCACTTCCCCCTCTTTTAGCAGCCACTGATTGCCTGTAGCTCTTCATCTAGGGATGGGGCCTTTGGAGGCTTTCCTTTCCATGTTGGCATGTTAACTGGGGGTATCGTTTTCCAGGTCCCTTTTAGGCAACTGTGTTACTGAGATTTTTCTGGGCACAGCTTCCCTGTCATATATAGAAGATACTACCACACAGCAGAAGTCCCACTCTTAAAATCTCCCTGTCTTTGTTCCATGAAGTTCCCTCAGCTTTGCGTTTAATGAGCGTGCTGTAGATGTACCCAAAGGGCTAGCTGCACTTGCCTGTGGGTATAAGGATACGTATTTAGCATGCGATTAGAAATTATACTAGTTTAGGGAAGTGGCAGTAATAGGTTCTCCTCTAGAGTCCATGGACCTGCCTTAAATCCTTATTTAACTTGTTTAGAGAAAAGAAGTCTCTAATGGAAAGATCTTTGGGCAGCTGAGACTGATTGAGAGGAGAATAGGATACACAAGCCATCAGAAAGACAGGGACAGATGTTGGGACTAGCCCAAGTGACCTGTGAGGCATTGTTGGGACCAGCCCTAGTGGCCTGTGAGACGTTCTAGCTTGGCAGAGTTTTGTTTCTCTTTTTAGTTTCTAATTCTCTTTGCACTGACTCTTCTCTGACTGTAGATCAGCCCAATCCCCTTGGAAGTTAAAAGGGCTGTGGATGCCATGTATTGGAATCTCCCGTCTTACAGCTTCTGCAAACAAGAGAGATAGATCCTCCCAGAACGATTCATAAAAGCAGTGAGAAAGAATTCTGATTGGCTGTGCCAGGTGGCTGCTGCCCTTAGATCTGTGAATGATGTGTAGAAACGTATGATCATAAAAGAATATGCTAACTCCCAATGTGATTGGAGTTGGGACGAGGGCAGTGAGTCCAAAAATATGGGAGAAGTAAGCTTGTTAGAAGCTGAAAGTGAATGGCTGGGAAAGAGCTATGGGTGTGTTGGTCAGTGAGTTTGGAGTAGTTGACTCCTTGCTTAGTTTGATATTCCCTGTCCCCCACTACTGGTAACAATTCTGTGCAGGGCATTCTAGTCTCATTCAGTAAGCTACAGTCACACTATTCTTGTTGCTCCTTAGACAATAAATTTGCCAATGTCTCCTGGGCCCCACATTATCTGATAGTAACTGACCTGTCTGCTTCTGTAATTGATTAGCCTGAGCTGCAGAAGGAAAGGGAAGGCACAGGCTGAGAGATACTATAAGGAATAGCAGAAGATCCGAGAGTGTCCTCATACATGTCTCTACCTGATTCCCCTCTCCTCTCTGCTCCCAGTAGCCAAGGAATATATGTGGTACCCACAAATAGACCATAAGTCACATAGGAGGCAGGAACAACAGTGTGTGTGTCTTTGAATCCTGGGAATCTCTGAATACATTTCTTATACAGAATGAAGAATAACAAATACCTGTAGGTTTTATCTCAGTTTAAATCAAGTTTAACCTGTATATTAAAAATGCCAGAAATCTAGCTAGGACTAATAGTGACTTTAAATGTCCTCAAATCAGAACATTTTATATCTATTACATGTGTTGCTATTGTTTCCAAGTGAGAATAATAGAGCTATAGTCCTATTTGTTACTACAGAATGTATCTTTGAGAAGACTATTATACATCTACAGCAATTTTAATTAAATGCCACCAACAAATGAGTCTGGGCCTCACTTAAGACATGCATGGTTTTTATGATTCAAGCACATTGTCTTTTACAAGTAGATACTAATGAGTCCCAGGAAGGCAACAGATGCTGGAATAGAAGCAGAATTGGAACAAATGTGTTCATTAGTTTTGCTTGTCTTCTGATGATAGATAAGTTGCATCTTCACCTGGACACATGTCCAGATCCAAACTTCTTTAAAACAGAGGGCTTTAATGTAGCAGAAAACTTTATAATAAGTAGATTATGATATCATTCGCTGTAGAAAGGAATTTATTCCTTGTGTATACCATGAAGCTCCTCATGTATTACTTTTCATTTTTCATAAATGGGTATCTTTTATTTAGCTTTCCTATTTTATTGTAACACATTCCCACTGTAAAGCACTTAAACAATTCAGAGATGAATGTTAATTTTTAATAATTCAAGATTCCCATAATCCTATTCTTCAGGAATACTGTTTGCAATTTGATGCATATTTGCTTATTTTATTTAACAAGCATTGCACAGCAATTCTATATTCTAAGCATTTCCCCAGACACTTTACAACTGTGCTTCATTCAGTCCTCATGACCTCCCTGTGAGGAGGTGTTGTTTTCCTCTATTTACAGAGGAAGTGCTCTAAGATGTTCATCAGTTGCACAAAGACACATAGTTCTAGAGGCAGTGTGGATATTCAAACACAGTCCATCCAACTTAGGAGACCCTTGATCTTAATTATACCAATATCTAGACACTCTTTCAGACATCTCTTTATACAGCATGCTTCCAAGTTGACTTGCCTTATCTACTCAGCTTGTCCTCACAAACCTTAAAATGGCTCAAAGCATTAGGTACATTGAGAAGTCCAGAATGCCTCTTGATATTTTTGACTTCTCTGGTGGCATTGTCTTTCAGGTTATTCCTCTTTAGATTATCAATTCTTCCCAGTAACTAGTCTATGCCCCTGCCCTCTACATTCTTTATCTCTTGAGACATTACCCTGTTCCCTGTCTGAGTATCACTAACATAAGGCATTCATGCGTAAAGAATTTTTTGAATATTTGGGGATGTGAGAAATATAAATTAGAAAATAAAAGAGCGTAATGTTTGATTTTAGGAAAATACTTATTGTACAGGAGTTTTGTCTGCATGTATGTCTGTATAACACCAGCTTGCCTGGTGCCCACAGAGGCCAGAAGAGGCCATTAGATCCCCTGGAACTGGAGTTACAGATGGTTGTGAGTTACCATGTGGGTGCTGGAATTGAACCCAGGTCCTCTGGAAGAGCAACTGGTGCTCTTAACCACTGAGTCATCTCACCAGCCCCCAAATATTTTATTTATTTATATATTAGAAGTATTTTATTTATCGTATATGAGTGTTTTGCCTGTATGTGCACCACATGCATGCCTATTGTTCTCAGAGGTCAGAAGAGTGCATCAGATCGCTGGAACTAGAATTACAAGTGGTTGTGGGCTCCATGTGGGTGCTGAGAACTGAATCTGGATCTTCTGCAAGAACAGCAAGTGCTCTTAACTGTTGAGGCAGCTCTCCAGCTCTAATGCAATGTTTAAAATTATTGTTCTTCAAGCAGGAGGAAAAATATAGGAAAACTTAAAATAAATCTCTTAGGGCACATTCCTACTCCTGATATTGTTTTGTTGTCCTGTAGATTGGTTTCAGTTGGAATTTTTCTCTTGATTACACTTTCTTCTGTGTGATATACTTTAGATCCTTTGATAGTCACTGAGGGTCTGAAATGCCTGATATCCCTTCCCTTATTGTGCAGATTAATTCAGCTCTAGTTTCTAAATTGATCACTTCAATTTTGCCCAGTAAGATTTATCATTTACAACAAAAACATTTGATGCTGGAAATCTGTTGTTTCCTCAGCAATCTTCAATGTGGTGGGCAGTGGGAGCAATTTGCTCTCCAAATGACATTTTTGTTGTAGCAACAAATGAATATCAACCCCAAATTTCAAAAGTACCAAGGCCAAAGAAAGTGATCACCTCTTCTTTTGGAACTATAGCAACACTGTCTTCCTGTTGCTGCCAGGGCACCTGCCCAGGACTCTTGGGGGCAGGGATGAGTTGGTGCAGAATCAATGACCCAGATTCCAGGGATCCGGTAAGTGGCCAAAACAGACCCATTTACTTCAAAAAGAAGGAACTCCCTTTATAACCTCTGCCCTGAGTCCCATTGGCTCCCGAACTGCAGTATTTCATTACCTGGTGTGGCATCATTAATCTCCAGGCAGGTCCAGGAAGGTCTCAGGCTGAGCATGTTCAGGCATGCCCAGGCAGGTCTCTTGGCCAGTTGCATACAGAATCCCACCTACGCATGCGCTGTTTAACAGCCGGCCTTGTTCCTGCTCAATGGCAGGCCTTGTTCCTCCTACATCTTCTTTTCCTTGGACAATGTAGTCTGGTGATATCCAAGACTGCATGGTATTTATGGTGCATACATAGCACGTCATAATCCTTAATCTCCTGTTGTAATGATAAGCACCCGATGACCCAGATTGGGTTCAAGTTTGGAGTTTTACCTCCATGTTCACATGAGCCATGGGCTCCATTCTATAGATGAAGTTGTGTGCATGGGGGTTGGCAGAGCTGTCCATTGTGTCATTGTGATTTCACAAGCTCAATAATTCAGATGTTCATCAATATGTGATCAGATATATAAATTGTAGTAGAGTTGTACAAAGAAATGTTATCATGATAGCTTGTATCAAATCACCTGGGTAAATAGTGCGTATTTATAGTTACATTTCTAGTGCATGCTGTGTATGCACTATAAGAACATTTGCCATAGTTCTCTTTTTGTAGGCTTCTGAATTAGGACTGGCCACAAGAGGAGTGAAAGACTCGGGTGTATGCATACATGTGTGTGTGTGTGTGTGTGTGTGTGTGTGTGTGTGTGTGTGTGTGGGCACATGTGATCATTGTGAATAGCACCCAGTCCTTTAAAAATAAATTGTTCTGAAAAATATTTGTTTACATTGAGTGTCCTTCCTTCCATGTGGTTGGAGCCGTTAGGACAGTAACATTCCCTTCTTTTTCTCCTTGTCTTCCAAGCTCTTCTGATGAGGAATTTGGCCTTCACGACGTTGGCAGTTTTCCAGAATTTTGTGGATGCTTGCTTGCTCCACATCAGTGATGAGTGTGGCTGCTGTCTTATGTCTGTAGCATTCACCTATGGCTACTTACTGACCAAGTTCCAGTTTGCTGAGGTTGACAGTGGAGCAGAAGTTCTGCTTTCTTTAAGGGGTTAGTGTCTGTGTCATCTCTCCCAGAGTAACTGGCTGAGTAACTGGTGAAGTGACAGAGGTTGAGTCTTTGGTGATGTATACAGTCTCCTGGGAGCTTCTAGTGCCTGGAATATGGTTGTGACCCAGAAATGACCAGGTATTTTTCAGTTTGGATGGCATGTTGGCAGAGGAGACAAAAAGGTGTCTTATTCCCTTCAAGATATGGGCTTTGTGGTGAACCCAGTGTGAAAGGTGATCAGTTCTGCAGTGAGTGCTCACTCATTTCCTGATCCATATTCAGCTCTCCTGTGGACTGGCGCTTTACTGCAGACCTACAGAGGAAATGCTTAACACAAACATTCCCAGCCTCTGTTTTGTGTTCCCACCTTGCACCTGATGTCCTGACTTGTCAGATTTGACTACTAAGTGACTCCTTGGAGAAGCTAACTCTCTCTTTCAGATCTTTATTTCCCCATCTACTCCAAATTCTCTTACCCAACACTTGTATAAAGTCAAATTCTTCTTCTTCTTCTTCTTCTTCTTCTTCTTCTTCTTCTTCTTCTT
>CAJQZJ010032137.1:5654596-5689121 GCA_907164525.1 Lophiomys imhausi | reverse complement strand
ACACACGTGTGCAGCTGGCACCCCTCCCCAAGACATGGAACACACGTGTGCAGCTGGCACCCCTCCCCAAGACATGGAACACTCCCACCCATCTCCCATCTCCTTGATGTAGTTTTCTAGTTGGCTACTCTGTTCTTTTCTGAAATCACTATCATATTCTGTCTTTACAGATTAATTTACCTCTCTCTAACTCTTATCTATGCACAAAGCATATTTTAGGGCTAAGGACAGAGATAAAAATACTTGTGTGTATTTGTTATTCTAAGCACACCATTAGTCATTGTTCTTAAATAGGAAGTGGAATCATGCAGAATGAACTCCTCAGTGTGGCTTCCTATACTCAGAAAAAGATTTGTGAGACTTGTCTGTGTTTTACGTATCAATTGTTTAATTTTTTAATGGTCAAGTAGCATTTTTGTGAGGGTATACCACTATCCTTCTACTTTCCTGTGGCTGTACATTTGAGTGGTTTCCAATTTGGGCATGTTATCCCACAGAGCTTTGAAAATAACCAGCAAGGGATTATTTGAGGTTGTAATTATTATTATAGGTTGAGTATCCTGTTTCTGAAATTATTGGGACTTGAAGAGTATCATATTTTGGAATATTTTGAATTTTAGAACTTATGCACAGACTTTATGCATCCCTAGTTTTAAAAAAATCTAAAAATTAAAAGAATAATTTTTACGTGTATGTCTATGTGAGTGTTCAGTGTATGAGCATAGGCACTGTGTACCACAACTCAAGTGTGGAGGCCAGAGGACAGACAGTCTTGGGTATTGGTCCTCACCTTCCACCTTGTTTGAGATGGGCCCTTTGCTCTTCACCATTGCACATGCCAGCTTAGTTGGCTTGTAAATGACTATGGGCTCTCCATCTTTACTTCCTCTGTCATTTCAGAACTGGGATTACAGTTGTCTGTGGTGCTGCATCAGCTTTTCCATGGATCCTGGGGATTTGTATTTAGATCCTTATACCAATGTGACAGTGTTATTCGTCCCCCTCACCCCACCCTGAGCCATCCCCTGAAAGGTGGAACTTTATAGACTCACATGATGCTCCAAACTTTCCCATTTTGGTGCACTTCAGGTTTGAGGTTCTAGGATCAGGGATGCCTAGACTTATTATGTTATGCAAAGTTAATTTCCCCAGGGAACTTAACATTGTTACAAAGAATCACAAATCACATGAGAACTTGATTTAGACTCTCCCCATTAACATTTCTTCATATCTTAAAGAAAGAAGACAGATCAATTAGCTCTTACATTGTAGGCGAAGAATCCTACTGAATGCCCAGACTCACAAAATGAGTCACTTGGTGAATTCAGTAGCAGAGATCTGGTGGGACAACTTTAGATAGACAGATGAAGGGCTACTGTATTCCTATTCAAAACTCTGAGCCACCTGGACCCCTCAATGAAGACAGACAAATTCTAAATGCAGTTTTTGAAAACATGAGAGGGACCATTGTTGAAGACGCTGTCCTTTTTCCATTGTACGATTTTGGCTTCTTTGTCGAAGATTAACTGACCATAGGTGTGTGGGTTGATTTCTGGGTCTTAATTCGATTCCATTGATCCACTGGTCGGTCTGTTTCTATACCAGTACCATGCTGGTTTTTATTTTTTATTACTATTGCTATGTAGCATAGCTTGAAATCTGGGATTGTGATACCTCCAGTTTTTTGTTTTTTTTTTTTGTTGTTGTTGTACAGGATTGATTTAGCTATTCTGGGTTTTTTGTTATTCCATATGAAGCTAAGAATTATTTTTTTCCAGGTCTGTAAAGAATTGTGTTGGCATTTGGATGGGAATTGCATTGAATCTGTATATTGATTTGGCAGGATGGCCATTTTTATTATGTTGATTTTATCTATCCATGAGCATGGGAGATATTTCCATCTTCTGATGTCCTCTTCAATTTCTTTCTTCAAGGACTTGAAGTTCTTTTCATATAGGTCTTTCACTTGCTTGGTTAGAGTTACCCCCAGGTATTTTAAATTGTTTGTGGCTATTGTGAAGGGCGTTGTTTCCCTAATTTTTTTTCTCAGCCCATTTATATTTTGTACAAAGAAGGACTTTCAATTTTTTTAAATTAATTTTGTATCCAGCCACACTGCTGAAGGTGTTTATCAGTTGTTGGAGTCCTCTGGTGGAGCTTTAGGGGTCACTTATGTATTCTGTCATATCATCTGCAAATAGGGATAATTCCAATTTGTATCCCCTTGATCTCCTTTAGTTGTCTTATTGCTCTAGCAAGAACTTCAAGTTCTATGTTGAAAAGATCTGATTTTAGAGGAAATGCTTTAAGTTTCTCTCCATTTAATTTGATGTTGGCTACTGGCTTGCTGTATATCGCCTTTATTATTTCTAGGTCTAACTGGATGTCAACATGTAAAAGAATGAAATTAGACCATACTTATCACCTTGTACAAAATTTAAATTCAAGTGGATCAAAGAACTTAACATAAAACCAGACACACTAAGTCTAATAGAAGAGAAAGTGGGGAAAACCTTCGAACTCATTGGCACGGGTGACAACTTCCTGAACAGAACACCAATATCTCAAGCTCTAAGACCAACAATCAATAAATGGGACCTCATGAAACTGAAAAGCTTCTGAAAGGGAAAGGACACTGTCACTAGAACAAAATGGCAGTCTACAGATTGGGAAAAAATCTTCACCAACTCCACATCTGACAGAGGGCTAATATTCAAAATTAACAAAGAACTCAAGAAATTAAACACCAAGAAACCAAATAATCCAATAAAAAAATGGGAAACAGAGCTAAACAGAGAGTTCACAAAGGAAGAACCCCTAATGTCCGAGGGGCACTTGAAGAAATGCTCAACATCCTTAATCATCAGAGAAATGCAACTCAAGAAGACTCTGAGATAATATCTCACACCTGTCAGAATGGCTAAGATCAAAAATTCTAATGACAACACATGCTGACAAGGTTGTGGAGAAAGGGGAACCCTCTTCCATTGCTGGTGGGAGTGCAGGATTGTGCAACCACTATGGAGGTCAGTCTGGCAATATCTTAGAAGACTTGGAATAATTCTACCTCAAGACCTAGCCATACCACCAAATGATTCCTCACCAAACCACAAGGACATTTCCTTATCTATGTTCATAGCAGCCTTATTTGTAATAGCTAGAAACTGGAAACAACCCAGATGTCCCTCAACTGATGAATGGATTAAAAAACTGTGGTACATCTACACAATGGAATACTTCTCATCCATCAGAAACAATGAAATCATGCAATTTGCAGCCAAATGGATGGAATTAGAGAAGCTCATTCTGAGTGAGTTAACCCAGACTCAGAAGGATGCACATGGTATCTATTCACTGACAATCGGATTTTAGCTATGTAGTACAGGATATCTATACTACAACCAACGCACCAAAGGAAACAGGAACATAGACTTTGTTACCTGTCAATGACACACTTTGCCCTAGTGGTGCTGCCTTGTAGGCCCCCAGTGTATGAGGAGGATCTTGGCCCTCATATGACTGCTGAACTGGGGTGGGGGACTAATATGTAGGGACACTCCACTCTGGAGGAGTGGGAAGGTGGAAGGGTGGGTCTGGGAGGGGTGGGCAGGCACTGTGATGGAGATGTGGCTTGAAGTAGTGTATAAACATTAAAAAAAATCACAGCCATAAAAAAAGAAAGAAAGAAAGATAGAAATAGAGAGAGAAAGAAAGAAAAGAAAGTATGGGAGGGACAGTCAGACAACTTTAAGCCTTTCCCATAGTAAAACTCAGGGATTCTGTGACTCAACAAAGACCTCCTCTGAATTATGGGTGCTGAAATACCCCTGCATCTCATGAACTAGAGTCAAAGATGGCCCCCTTATGTTTGGTGATTGGAGATATAAATGAAGTTTTTATTTGGTCATAAAAACTGTGACTTAGAGTGTTCTTTGCTCATGGGAATTCCTATCTGAAATTTTGTTTAAAAGATTTTTTTAGGGTGAGTTATTTTTCTTATATTGCACCTACTGCTAATTAGCAGGAGCAGCATAATGAATGAAGAACATATAATTATGTTTCTTAGGATGGTACAATAACATTTTAAGGATTTTTTTTTCTTAGCTTTTCCCTGATTCCTTCTCTGTGAGATAATTCTTAGTGTATTAAGTTCAAATACTTTGCTAATGAAGACTGACATACATTTTTCAATAATAGGATTTCCATGAGGGTAGTTAAAAGTTACATTATGAGATTTTCTCTTAGGATAGCTGTTGAATCAAATGCTGTTGATGAATTTTACAATTTGATCTTAAATGTCCCTATTAATGAAGACCTTAAAAACAATGACATTTGCTAAATTCACTGTAAGGGAGTCCCAGTGAATGCAACTGATTTATTTTTAAATTAATTAATTATTATTTTGGCATTTGGATATTTTTACTGTAAAAAGGACAATTATCTCAATTGCAAAATATACATAATGTAGAGTAACTGATAGTGATGTTAACTACAATAAATTAACCAGGTTCTTTTTATTTAATTAAAATATCTTGAGAATCTCACACATTCATTTCTACCCATTTCTCTTCTTCCTCCAACTCCTTCTGTGTTTCCTGTCGCGTCCCCCTCAACCAGCAAGGATGACGCAACTCGCAAAAGCTCTTCTCCAGCAGTTTATTCAGGTCCCTTGAAAACAGTCTTCTGAATAATGGGGCAGACCCAACCCACAGGCTAAATACTATATGAACAGCCAATCAAGTAAAGCCACGTGGTGCTATCTTAGAGGCCCACGTATGCGGAAGCAAGCCAGATCAGCGGTCTTAGCCAAATATGGACTTGTTTACCACCGAGAGCGCTCACCGTCGGGCTGGTGGAAGGTGGAAACCGGCGCCATCTTTAGGGCGCGGCACGTCGCAGCTCTCTACAGTTCCCCCTTTTTTATTTTTTCTAAAGTTGGTAGAAGTCCCTGGAAAGGCTTCGTAATCCCTCTATCTGGGGATCTCACGGTGGGCCTGAGCCTGTAGGAGGGCGGTGCTCAAACTCTTACCCGTCTCTGGGTCAGCCTCCCCACTCGGGACTGCCCTGTCTTAGGTGGCCGAGACTTACCTGTCTACTCCGTCATTGACTTGCCAGACCCTAATATCCGTGGAACGAATACCTCAGTGGGCAGGGACTATGCTCAGTGAAGATTTAAGGCTTCATGGCAGTGAGCCATGCCTGAGGGGACAGGCCCGCCTCAATGGCGACAAGGGCTTGTATAATCATGGCTGCATTACGCTTTTGTGTGGCTCTCATTTTGTAGATGCACCATAGGCAAACCAGAGAGGCTAGTATCATCAGTATCGCCAAAGAGCCTACGCCCGCCCACTCCTTAAGATGATCCATAGCCGTCTGTATCCAGAAGTCAAACCAGTAGCCAGACTCAGATCCACCCGAGTGGAATTGATGTGGACGATTGTTGCTCTCAGCTCTCTCATCAAACTTTCAAATTCAGCCGACCAATCCTGTAAGAGGAACTTTGACAATTGTCTAGACAAATTAGCAGCCTTTGTAAAATTTTGATACTGCACGGAAGTAACACACAAACCTTGCGTTTTCCACTCACACCCCAATTGTGCTAGTTGCCAAAGAGAATCAATCTGTTCTTGTATTAAATCTATGCGTTGATTAACTATCATAAGGCCTCCTTTGAGATGAGAATTCATAGAGGTCTGGGTATCCAATGCCTGTGCTACAGTGGCTGAGATGTTATTCAGGGCATTGGCAGTCTGTATAGAACTAGACAAGGCAATAGCTGAGGCAGTAAACCTGAATAGCATCATGGTATTAGGAGCCTCTACAGGAACTGGTACATATCGAGGCATTCTAGTCACCACAGCCACAGGAAAAGCTGTGGCATTCCAGCATAGGGCATAAAAACATGTGCCCGGAGTGCATACTAACTTTTCTTCACCCAAGGATGCACTCCCATTACTTACAATCCACAGAAAAGGAGGCCAGAGACATACTGGTGAGGCTGAAAAGGTCTTATTGTGGTAAGAATGAAACAAAGAATTCCAAGTACCAGAGCCACTACCGCTAGAAAAATCCAGATTGGTAGTGGACCCTAGGGAAAAACTACCTCTTTGATAAATTCCTCCCCCAAGCATAAGTATAGGTCCCAAATCCATATAGCTACCATTTGCTCTACACAAAAGCCATAAATCAAAAGGATTGGTGGCAGTCTGTTGAGGATCCCTAGTAGATATATCAAGCATCTGATCTTTGATATGTATGTAAAGGACATTGTAATGACCCCACGCCTAGTAGCCAACCAGGCTGGTGCCATACCTGTCCGGTATCTTTTTCTCAGAGATGGGAAACTAGGATACCAACCCATATGCAATCAAACATGCCCTTCTTGAAGTCGCTAGAAGCTGACCCCAAGTGCAGTGCTTAGCCTCGCATCCTGAGCGTGATGATAGCTTAGTCCTTTAGGACAGTCAACCAAGCTTGTGGCTGTCTAGCCTCCAAGGCAGCAAAGGCTTGCACCAGCATGGCATTGCTTCTCCTCTGTGAAATCCTCATCTTACAGATACACCATAGGGCAATGAAACTGACTAGGAAGAGCATGCCTTCTAGGGCACCCATTCCCTCAGATGATTCATGGCTCAGAGGATCCATGTCGACAGTCCTTCAGCAACAGAGACATCAACCCGGGTGGAATTCACATGCACGATGGCAGTTCTCAGATTCTGCATCAGCTTATCAAACTTGCCAGACCAATTTCCTGTAAGATACTGAGAGAGTTGCTTAGACAAATTTGCAGCTACAGTATAATTTTGATATGGCACCGAGGTCACACACAAACCAGTCATTTTCCACTCACAGCCAATCTGGGCCACCTGCCACAATACATCAAAGGCCATGGCTACATTGGCTGACAAATTATTCAAGGTAGCGGCAGTCTGCACTGAGGCATCCAGGCTTCCAACCCCTTGTTCTTATAAGAGGTGATAGCTGCTTTACATTCCTTTGTACATTGCTCATACACAAGTTGTTTAATTAAGGGCATTGCCAAATCAGGGTCTCCAAATACCCTTCCAGCTGCTTCAACCATTATAGCCACGAAGTCTGAGAAAGGCTCCAGGGGATCCTGAATAACCTTGGTTAGATTGTCATTCACTTCCCCTTTGTTAGGCAATGATTTCCAAGCTCTGGTTGCGATTAAATTGATTTGCTCAAACACCTGAGCCAGATACCCAGTTTGTTGTTGAGCATATCGACCTTGCCCAAGAAGCATGTCCACATCCCAGGCTGGGTTTCCTGCTGCACGATTAGCAGCAGCTTGTTCATTAGCAAACTCAATCAAGAAAGCCTTCCAATCTAAATACTGTCCAGAGGACAGGCAGGCACGTGCCAGGCTCCTCCAGTCACTAGGAGTCATGCAATAACGATGAAGAGCTTCCACCTGAGCTACAGTGCCTTTGCTAACATTTTCAGACTCTGAGCTATCTTCTTCCGAAGTATCTTTCCCAGATTTGACCGAGCGCTCCTCTTTTAACTGCTCTAATGCCTCTTGTCCCTTTTCCACGGCCTTGCAATATCTCTGATCTTCTAAACAACTATGAACAAGTCTCCAACTAGGCCGTGCTCCTCCCTGCAATGTACCTTGCTCCCAGGCAAAATCTAGATCTCTCCCAAGCTTATCCCAGCAACTGATAAAGGCCAGCAAGGCTAGCATTCGCTCCATTTCTGTGAGGCACTCTCTGCTTTCCTCACCTTGCTCTGCCAGTTGTGTCTTCTACTCGTCCGAATCACGGAACTTTATTGCTCCCTCCCGGAGACCTTATTGCCTCTTTACCGAGGTCCTTATTGCTCCCTCCGGAGACCTTATTGCCTCTTTACCGAGGTCCTTATTGCTCCCTCCGGAGACTTTATAGTTTGCAATTTCCGCGAAACTTTACCTTTTGTTCGCTATCTCCGCGAAACTTTACCTTTTGTTCGCAATCTCCATGAAACTTTACCTTTTGTTCGCTATCTCCGCGAAACTTTACCTTTTGTTCGCTATCTCCGCGAAACTTTACCTTTTGTTCACTATCTCCGCGAAACTTTACCTTGTGTTTGCTATCTCCGTGAAACTTTATTGTCCTAATTTATCCCAGGAACTTACCAGCGCTGCCCCTGACTGCAGGAGTTCTGAGTCTTTTTTGGGTCCCCGTATGGGCCACCACTTGTCGTGTCCCCCTCGACCAGCAAGGATGACGCAACTCGCAAAAGCTCTTCTCCAGCAGTTTATTCAGGTCCCTTGAAAACAGTCTTCCGAATAATGGGGCAGACCCAACCCACAGGCTAAATACTATATGAACAGCCAATCAAGTAAAGCCACGTGGTGCTATCTTAGAGGCCCACATATGCGGAAGCAAGCCAGATCAGCGGTCTTAGCCAAATATGGACTTGTTTACCACCGAGAGCGCTCACCGTCGGGCTGGTGGAAGGCGGAAACCGGTGCCATCTTTAGGGCGCGGCACGTCGCAGCTCTCTACAGTTTCCTCAACTCATTTTGAAATTAATGACCTGTTTAAGTATGGTTAATAAACAAATAAAACATATATTTACATATACACATATGTATGTATAAGTGAAGCCTGCTGAGTTCATTTACTGTTTCTCATTTGTGTATGTGTTTAGGGATGATGGCTTGGGATTGGTTGACCTATGAAGGGCTTTTTCCCTGGAGAAGACTGATTCTCCTCTCAGCAGCCATTAATTATCCAAAGCTCTTTAGTTATGGATGGGCCTTGTGAGATTTCTCCCATCTGTGTTTGCATGTCAATTGGGATTGCCACTTTTCATTGTTCAGACCTTTGTTGTTTAGGCAACCATATTATTGAGAATTTATGGATATGTTTCCTTGTTGTATACAGAACACACCATCTCCCTATCTCCCAGCAGATGTCCTAGTCCTCTGGCTTTTACAATCTTTCTGCTCCTTCTTCCGTGATATTCTCTGAACCTTGGTTTTAGGGGTTGTGCTGAAGGTATATCTGTTGGGGCTGGGCACTTCACACCCAGTTGTTCTCTGCATCTTGACCAGCTACAGTTTTCTGTCTATCACCAAGCGAAGTTTCTTTGATGAGGGTTGGGAGCTACACCCATTTGTGGGTATAAGGATAATATTTAGAAGGCAGTTAGAAATTATGATGTTATAGGTAAATGACTGTAGTAGGTTCTCTTCTAGGGTCCATGATCTCACCAACCATGGGTAGTAATCTAAGTTTAAAGTACCAGGCATAAATTCTCTCTTATCAATCAAGCCTTACAAAGAAACCATGGTAGAGAGCATTGGCAGTCTCTAGTGAGGTGGAGAAGAGGACATAGGTGTTATGAAGGTAGAAATGGAACAAACAGAGGGGGTTTAACTGGGAGCAAGGGAGGGAAAAAACACTAAGAATGTCTAAAAAAGCCATAGGGAAACATATTTTCTGTTGACCTAAAATATGCTATATGTAATATATAGGTATGGTTTGAGTGAAGTTTACATAAAATGAATTATATGTATATACTTGAACAAAGTAATGTCAGTTGGGGAGTTAATGTTCCCCCTTAGAACCATAGATTATTTAACAAAAGCCCCAGTGCCAGGCATGGAAAATTCTGAATCAGAAAATGATGCTAGAGATATGGTTCTAGAAAGTTCTCAACTGCCAGATGAGTACTTGTGAGAAATGGGGTTCCATAGTGAATCTAGCCCTGTGAAGGATTTTGGCTCATGGTTCAGTCATAAACTCATTGACAGTTATTGCAGGATCCAGAACAAGATCCATAAATAACAAGCTGTGTTATTTATGCAGGAAATGTAGAAAACTCGCCAGAAGATTTCACGGTTCAAGAAAATCTTAAATTTACTCACTTGAAGTTGAGTAGATTTCAGTAGTTGAAATGTGAAAAGTTCCAACTTTGACTAGATCCTATGGGTCTAAACTTCATGAAGAGTCCCTCGTAATAGTTACAGTGCTATTGGTTATTAAAGCTGTCTTCAGTGCGGTCTGCTCTTCAGCATTTTTTTGGTCTGCTTTGTTTTCTTTTTATGAATCCAAGATAGCCATCCACCTTTCTTTTGACCCATAAATGCTGTAAGATTTAGAATGCTGTCTCAAAGGAAAACCCCCAGAATCCATCAGCTTTGGAAGTTCAGTTCTGGGAGAAGCAAAACTTGACTCTGAGCCCAGGTCTCCAGAGACTGTCCTTTGCATGAAGCAATGGCAAGCCGAAGTCGAGGGGGCAGAAGTGAGGAAGTCACTGTAGAGTATAGAGAATAAAGGAATGTACAATCTGAAGATATTTATAAAAACATTAAGACCATGCACAAGCAAGTCTAAAGGAGGGCCAGTAATAGCCCATGAATGGGCCTCTCTCATTGCCTTTCTAACCCCACCATTCCTACAAGTCAATGATGTGATGCCCGAGTTAGCCATGTGACAAGACAGATGTCAATCTAATCCCTAGCTCCTCAACAGTCCAAACTCAAATAGAAGCTTTAAGAGAGAAACCATTTGGGGTGACTTTCAGAAGGATCTCTCGGCTCCTTCACCAGACTTTGGCTAGCTATCAAAAGACATGACCATTTAGCTTGTCAAACAGGTCTGAAAGAGGCTGTGGAAGGAACTGTCCTAGACTAGACTTTTACAGTAGTATTATGTGGCAGCCAATAAGTACAAAAGAAAAAGGTGTGCAAGAAAAAAAAAGCCTTGCTGATGTCCGTCTTCCTTCCTCTTTCTAAGGATGAATGGTTGTCAAGAACCCTTGGCTGTGGCAGGTAGCTAGAGATCAGCTTATCATGACATTAATAGAGGCCAGAAATACTTGATTTCACCACTAGATGGAAATTATATCTCTGAGATGTTGCTAAGCAACAAGCGATCAGAAACCCCATAAGGAATGCCCATAGAATGCAAAGGATTGATTGAGTTGTCCTACTAAGTTCCTGCAGCATTTCTTTTTAAAAACGTATCTGAAGAAGTAATGTCTGCAGTGTTTGTGTGGTGGTGGTGGCAGTGGTGGGGGCTGTAGGGTCCTGCAAGGATGATGCATGCTTACTGCTCTGCAGTAGTAAACAGATGAAACAGCTACTGTAATCCAAAAATGGCCACTATTTGTGTCTTAAAAGAATAGTTATCATTAGAAATAAATTCAAATATTGAGGACTTTGTCTCCTCTCATTCTCACAACCTTTGAATAAGGCATGTGTAAGTGCTGAAATAATTCCCCTTGGAATATAACAGAGCTACAAGTATTTATTAAAAGAGCCAAGTATCTAAGCTTTAAACGAGTATTATTATGTCATCAGTGAATTCAGGATCTTTTTTTCTGTTTGAAGAGAAAATCAGCTGGGCAGTGGGGGCCTTTAAACATTTCCTTTGCTGATTGGTAAAAAGGCCCAAGGAAGAGGGAGTCTCACCCAGGGTTTTGTGAATAGTACTAGCAAGCTACTCACACGAATAAAAGCATGTATGGTCAGAATAAGATATACACCTTTTAGCTGTTCCTCACTAGCAATCATTCTCCCATCCAAGTACTAAGCAGGCCCAACCCTGCTTAGCTTCCCAATTCAGACAAGATTGGTCGTGTTCAGGGTGGTATGGCTGTAGACATTAGGAGTCATTTTCATTATTTCTTCTGGGTGAGCTTTCATCCCTCCATTTTCTCTCTGATAATTAGTTTTATAAATTTAAGAGCAAAAGGAGAAAAAAACCTAAGCCCATACATGAAGCCCATTAACCGAATGTGTGTATTTATTTCCAACATGTTTAAGCAAGGCTTGTATGTCCCCCCAGCCCCCAACACGTACACATGAACTGGGGCATCTGGCAAGTTCTCTTATCTTTGCTGAGATATGGGCATCCAGGGAGATGACCATACATCACAGGGGCACAGCCCATCCTCAGCTTGCCAGCGTTGCTGTGGTGAGCAATTGTCTGTGGAGCACTGCTGACTAATGCAGCTCCACCAAATCCCACCTAAGTGGTCAGAGCACAAATGAGTCTGCTGGTAGGTAGTCCTACCCTATTCACGAGCTCTTTCAGAACAATTTCCACTACTTTTTTTTTTTAAATACTGTTTTTGGCAAACACTTTATACTTGAAATAAAAAATGCATGAGTCACCTACTGGGATAGGCTCAGTGTGTGGTTCATTGAATTTAGCTAAATCGTGAGCCATCCATCAATAGTCCTCTTGGTGAACATACTTATAATAATTTCGCACATTACAAACAAAAATAGGTATGATTTTCAAGATTCTTGAAGCTATTTCCCTTAGGGATTCTTTGGATTGTGTTTAGTGCTTTTTGTTTTGCTAGGTGTCAGCCTTGTTTACAGACAGATCCAACACTTGGCTCTCATGTGGTGAAGGAACTTTGCTTTGGAGACATCCTGAAGTCCTGAGTTAGGGGAAATAAGAATTAAGGACCGGTGTTTGTTCTTGACAGACCATTGACTTTTCATATTAAGTTTGTCATCTGAAAATGATGCCCCTCCTCTCAGAAGAGTTTCAGAATAGCTACGGAGTGCTTTAATAATTTTTTTCTTTTTTAAAAAAATATTTATTACTTCAAGTTACATCTCCATCACAGTCCCCTCCCTCCACCTGTCCTCGTCCCACCCTCATGTCCAGTCCACACATATTTAGCAATTGATGTTTATATTCTATTATCTATCTATCTCCATGAGTTTAAAGTTCTATACCTAACTCATTTTCCATCCTAACTTGCATTACCAACTTAAAAACATCTTCTTAGACCTAGAACATCCTTTTCATTACTTAACAACTTAAAATTTAGCGGTGAGACTAAAGCTATCTGGTCTTCAACCATATCAGAGACCTGAGAAGGATAAATATGTCTGATTATACAGGAAGTTCAGAGCCAGCAGGTTCCAAAACTAAGAAATGACAGACAACTGGCTGTCTGGGCAGTCCCCAATTTCTCCCCACACATTGGAGCATCTATCTTTAGCCTCTTGGCCCAGGATCTCTGACAGACATTAATTGTAAAGGAGGAATTATGAAAGACTTGCCTACCCTGTCTTGGCAGAGGTAGGCTGTTGACTTACCTGCTTCCAGGATTTGTCCTTCTTGGACAGCATTCTGTCTACAGTTGAAGCAAGGGATTTTTCTTGCCAGTGACAGGCTTGCCACTAAGGCACCCATCTCCAAATGGAGATTCTTTGATGGAGTAGAATAGGGGTTGCTGTCAGGAGCTGACATGTCTCAATATCAAAAAGTCTTAAGCTAAGAAACCTTCTGCAGATCTCTTGAGGTTTTTGAAGAGCACCTATCTCCGTATATTTGGATAAGCCAATGTTGCTCGTCATTAGTAATTTGATTTCCGGTTAACTTAGAAAACATCTGTGATAAACTATGCTAGTACCTAACAAAATGACATTTTGAATGACTATTAGTTTGCATCTCTTAATTATCCTAAACAGTTTGTGACAGTTGCTATCAATGGGCCAAAACTTCACATTGCATTTTGTTTTGTTTTTTGAGACAGGGTTTCTCTGTGTATCCTTTGGCTGTTCTGGACTCACTTTGTAGACCAAGTTGGCCTTGAACTCACAGAAATCTGCCTGCCTCTGCCTCCTGAGTGCTGGGATTAAAGATGTGTGCCATCACCCCCTTTTCACATTGCATTTTTAAATGTTACCTAGGTATAATAACTTTAAAAGGGTTAACCTGAATTTTGTATCAATATACAAAGATCAATAATGATGTAGCCAAATATAATCTTAATTTTGTATCAATATGCAAAGATATAAGAGCATATTCAATAATCTGTCCCTTTTTCTTTATCATTCCTATATTATGTATATATCCCATTTTTCAAGTCTTTCCCCCTCTACATAGAAGAGAAGAGAAAAAGAGAGAAATCCCTGGGTCTAACCTCCAAAACCTTGTTTAACAAGACCATTTGACAACTTGTAACCAATCCCCCTAAATAATAACAAACATCTACAACCCATCAAATGACCAAAGGGAAGGGAATCCTTACCCTGACTTCTAGGAATGGGAAGTCCCTCTCCTTTTTGTTTTCAAGTTGCCTTTTCTCCCAAGATGCAAAGTAAAGACCAGGTGCACTGAGAAATGATGCATTCAGCTGGGAAAGCAATGTGTGCTAATTCAGGCTTTTAGCGGTATAGTGCAGGTCTCAGCTGCACAGCTATGTGGGCCAGCAGATGGCGCACTTGCACAGCCCACATATTTTTCAGGTTACCGAGATAAACAGCATTTATTAGCACCCAGGAATAGCTTCAACTATGGGTTGAACAAATTGTAACGTTTTCCAGGCTACTGACATTTTGGCACACCTTAATCTGGGGCATTTGCTCATATATAAAATTATTAGAACCATAATTAATCTATAGTACTTTATGGTGAGAATTGTTCCTTTCAACTAGGCATCAAAAAGCTATTTATAAATGGGTTTATGCTTTCAGGTGGAGGAATTAGGGACAATGTGAGTTAGTGAAGGTCAAATAATTTAGACCTATGCATTGATTGTCTTTTAGCATTGTCACTCCCTTGCACTTCCTGTTTCTAATGTCTACCTCTCTTGGTTGCACGTACCTTGCCCGTGCAATAGTGTGTTGACTAGAGATGGGAGAGGAGGCAGGCACACCCTCCTCCCTGGGTGTGTCTTACAGGATCGCTAAAACCTCCAACCTCCTTAGCCTATGTTAGAGTGCTCTGCTGTGATAAGGTTGCTTATTTGTTTCGAATGAGTCACTGTTCTGAGCACTTATCAACCTTATTCACTGACTCCTCCTGACAGCCTGCTCAAAAAGTCAGAAAACAAGTAACTTGCAAAGACTGCAAACAGGTAATTGTATTTTTCTAGATTCTCAAATCCCTAAGTACACTACACTAGTTTTTGGTTTGGATATTTTTCAGTATGTTACTTTTACTTATGGATAGATGTGTGTGTACACACGTGGGTGGGCATCAGATCCTCTGGAGGCGGTCTTAGCCGTGGTAAGTTGTGAGTACCGAGAAGGGAACTTGGATCCTCTGAAAGAGAAGCAAGTGCTTTAATCACTGAGCTGTCTCTCCAGATCCAAGTCTTAATGTTGAAATTGTGGGAATTTAGAAGCGCTTGTTTTATCTTGTCAACTTGGCCAGAGTCACTTTTGTTGGCTTAGAGGAATTCTTTCTACAATCACATGTTTTGAAGAAGCAGTTCATCAGAGGTAGATAGGAGGTGTGACAGAAAGGAAGAAGGTTGGCAGGTCCAAGACTCACATAAGCAATGCCATCTCTGCCCTCCCTGGGCCCATTAGCCACAAACAAGTATTGGGAGTGACGGAGGGGTTTCCTCTAACATATGCTTATTTCAAAAACACACATAGTGGATACTGCATGGCAGGTTCATTTAATCTTTATTAAAATGATGATGAACACTGTTTACAGATGAGGAAACCGTTGGTAAGTTACAGGCAGATTTTGGACCAGTCTCTGGCTTCTGATCCACGCCCTTGATGACTACTATCTACATGCCCTAGAAAGTAGATATGCTGGCAGAATGGAAACTGCTTAAACAAGGTCAGAGACCAATTCAGACACTTAGATTTTGAATTCCTTCTGCCTAACAGAAATCCTTATACACAGATAATTTCTAAAATAAAAAGTGAGAATGAAAATACTCAAATCAGATACTAGCCTTGATAAAAGAGGATAGGGATTATAAAAAACAAGAAACTTCAGAATGACCTACAAATGTTTTCTTTTCTTGATCATAGTCACCCACCCTATTTCCCTCTCTTTTATCTCTTTCCACTTTTGTCTAAAGAAAAGAACAAACATGATTTTTGCCTTTTTCAGTCTGGCTTAATTTTTTTTCTATTTCTTTTCCACTTGATGATCCTCATTTCCATCTATTTCTCATGATTTTATTCTTCTTTATTAATAAGTGATATTCCATATATTTCTCTCACATTTTCTTTATCCTTGGTTCCTGGTTCTTTCCTTTGCCTTCTGTCTACCATGAGGTGGAGACTGTCCTATTACTATGATGCCCAAGTGCACAGGGCCAAGTAGCCATGGACTGAGTCCTCTGAAGACAGGAGCCAAAGCATCTTCTAAGTTGTTTTCCCAGTTATTTTCGTCCCTGCTATGCAAAACTAAATGATACAAAAGTGACTTAGATTCAAGATGAATGTAGCAGGAGGATGGTTGCCAATCCTGAAGAAGAGAAATAAGAAGAGATACTGAGGCTATCAGAATAAGGTCTGGGAAGGCCTATAAGAACAATCATAAAAGATTTAACCTTTGTGGCATGCTTGCTGACCAGTTCCAACAGATACCAGCCATAGTGACACTGTGGACACTAGTTCCACACAAGCTTTGATCTCCTGGATGCCTTTTGTAGTCATCATAAGATGTGCAATATTTTGGGTGGTGCTGCTGAATGTTTTTGAGAATATAACATATTTGTAGTATTTCTCCTTTCTCTTTCCTCTCTCCAAACCTTCCCATACACCCCTCCTTGCTTTCCTTTAAATTTATGTCCTCCTTTCCCACTTAGTGTTATTTCATGCACAACATGCAATTGTTACTGCTATACATATATATATTTCTAAATATAACCTGTTTAGTCCATATAATGTTTACTCTTATGTTTTGAGGGTTGACTACTTGATACTGGACAACCATTAGTATGCCCTCCCTTGGGGCGACTATTTTCCCATGCCCAGTATTCCTCAATTGCCTACAGTTCTTTGTGTAAAGTTGAGGCCTCTTGGTCTTTTTTTTTTTTTCTCTCTTGGTCTTTTTACCATACACTTTGGCATGTTCATTGGTGTCGTCCTTGTTCAGCTCATGTTTAGGAAGTCATCAATAAGAGACTTTACGGGTGTAGCTTCTGACATTACTAGGGGATAGGCTCACAGCCAACTCCTTGATCCTCTGGCTATTGCAGTCTTTCCTCCACATCTTCCACAATTTCCTGGGCATTAGGTTCAGGAGTTCTTGTATGGATTTATCCACTAGGACTGGGCTCCATAAATCTGCATTTTGATTGGTTGTGGTTTTCTGTATGGGGTCTCTATTTGTTTCAAAGAGAAGTTTCCTTGATGGGAGATGAGGACTGCACTTATCTGTGGTTTTAAAGACAAATATTTAGATTACTTTTAGGGAGTATGTTGATTCAGTAAGGCACTGGTTATACAATCTTGTCCAATATCCATGACTTTACCAGCACTGAGTAGTTAGCTAGGTTTCCAGTACCAGGCGTTCTTTCTCCCTTATTAAGCAAGTCTTAAATCCAATTAGAGATCTATTGGTTACTACCAAGATATGTGTGCTACTACTATACCTTTATGGTTACTGTGCCATGCTGATAGCTGATATGATTCATAGGTATCATAGCTGGGTAGGACTATTGGTCACTTTTCTCTTTTGGAAGCTTGCATGGTGCCTTCTAGTACCATGAAAGCTGGTCTTCATGGAGGAAGTATTTTGGTCAGTTCTAGATCAGGGGCCTCTGGCCCCTGTTTCTGAAGTGCACAGTGTATTTTGGTGATGAATTATTTAAGTTATAGGTCTATGAAAGAGATTTTTTCATTTAAATGCATTGAACTTAATTTGCAAAAAAGCAAGTGATATCACTGTGAAACTGACAACAGGAGAAGTGGAATTTGTTCTTTTTAAATAAAATTTTATTAGTATATATTTATTGTACATAGATATGGCTTAATAAAGATATTTTTCATATAAGTACCATACACTTTAATCATATTAACCTCCTCCCTTCTGTTACTTACATTCCTTCTTCATGACAGTCTTGGTTCTACTTTTATGTTCTATATACATCTGGTTTTATGTATTTATATATCATCTAAGAGCCACAAATGACAGAAAATGTGATATTTGTCTTTTTGAATCTTACTTTTTCACCTAACACAATAACCTTCAGTTGCATCACTTTCACTTATGTTTAAAAATATAAGATGTCTCTTATTGATTTATAAAGTTTAAACTTATTTTATATCAATCTTTTTTAATAATTTATTTTTTATTTCTTCAAGTTACATCTCCATCACAATCCCCTCCCTACTCCCCTCTCCAGTCCCACCCTTCCACCCTCCTCCCCCTCAACCCCCCCATCCTCTTCCCCTCTTTTTTTTTTTAGTTTAAGGTATTTCTTTTTCCCCTCCAACAGCTCTCCCTTTCAGTCTACAAAATGGTTCTTTTTCTTATAACTATAAATACAATACAAAACAACAGAAATAAATAGGCCACAATTATAAGAGTTATATGGCTTAGCATACATTCCCAATGTCCAGTCCATATGTATTTGGCACCTGACTTTAACATTCTACTATCTAACCATCTCCATGAGTTTAAAGTTCTATATCTAACTCAGCTTTCATACTAACTTGCCTCATAATTTTAAAAATATCTTCTTAGATCCAGAACACCCTCTTGATTCCTAAACAACTCAAAATTTAACTATGAGACTCAAGCTGTCTATTCTTCAACCACCTCAGAGAGCTGAGAAGGATAAATATATCTGATTATATAGGAAGTACAGGACCTGCAGCTTCCAAAACTAAGAAATGACATACCAGTGGCTGCCTGGACAGTTCCCATTTTCTCTCCATACATTACAGCATCGATCTTCAGCCATTTGGCCCCATTTCTCTGACAGACATTGATTGTAGAGTCAATATTTTTATATAGGGTATATACATTGTTTTGCCAGATGATAGTCTTCATGTTTTTTAGAATAACCATCAAAGCTTTCTTCTATAATATTAACTTCATCATACATAGAAATCATTTAAAGAAAATAATTTTATATTATTCTGAATGTAGTAAGTAGATAATTGATTGACATTACAAAAATGAAAGTCTTTAGAATGTAGATGAAGTCAAGAGTAACATTAAAATTTAGTTTTATTAAACATCATAAGAATCTGAAAGCAGCCCAAGAAGAGTCAATTTCTAGGAGTTATAATGACAGTGGACTCTGTACTTAAATAAATACACTGTGAACCTCTGTAGGAACTGAAGAATTTTTGTGGATTATGGATTGGTGGACAAGGAGGGACAATGACAATGGAAAAGGCACATGTTCCATGCTTCCTTTGGAGACTCAGTTAATATACAGGAGCACTGCACTGGAAGTCCAGAGATCTTGGTTTTAGTTCAACACTTCCTTGCATTCAGTTCTGCACCCCATCCTCAACCCCCACGCAGAAGACCTAAGAGGTTTTTATGGACATCATTTTGTAGTGCTCACCAGAGGCAAGCTCTCTAGGATGGGGCACTGTCCATTGTTCTGAAAGGAAACACTGGAAAGTTCTTGATACAGATTCTTCAGAAAGAGCAAGTTGCCTTGATATGAGAAAGGAATACTCTAGAGTAGTCTAGAATTATTCTATACCGGGATATTGGGTGATTCAATTTGGGACTATGGAAATATTTCAAAAAGTCTGTGATGGATTTCAAGACTTGTAAATGAATAAATAACCCACACATATGTGCTTCTCTTTTCTAGTCTTTATATGTGCTATTTTAATGAATAAATAACAATTCTTTTTAAAAATTATTTACCTTTATTTTATGTGCATTGGTGTTTTATCAGCCTGTATGTATGCGAGAGTGTTAGATATTGGCATTACAGACAGTTGTGAGCTGCCATGGGGATGCCAGGATTTGAATCCAGGTCCTTTGGAAGAACAGTCAGTGCCCTTAACTGCTGAGCCATCTTTCCAGCCCCAAATGACAGTTCTTTGGGGTGAAAATGAATCGTTTTAAAAGTAGCTTTTCCCCATGCTCTTAATATAGACATAATATCTAAAATATAAAGTGCTATAAATTCTGTTAGTCTTCTTTAAAATTTTAAGCATGTCAAAAAAGAGATTAAGACAGATATAAATTTAAGTGCAGGTAACTTGAACTTAAAGAAATAAAAATTGAAATTCAGCAGCAAATGTGATTTGGGTTCTCAAAAAAACCTCTGTAGATTGATCAGCGGGTGCTCTCTGTATCCTTAGAACTGTAAAGAATTACCTAGAGACAAGACAAGAGATCATTAATTAAATACTTCTGTACTGGACACTCAGCATGCCTGATAGTTCTCTCATTATGCACCCCTGAGAGGGATACTAGTTGTCAGAGGCCAATATAGAATAATTTTTCCAAAGCTGTAATTGCATGAGAAAAAGCTCTATAGCACTTTCTCATGTCTATTAGGTAAGTCATTTGAGGGGAAAATGGTTTGCTACTGAAGAGAAAGTCAAAGCATGTCATATAAAAATATTAAAATAATTTTTATGACAAGAAAAATCTCATCCAAATGTAAAGCTTTACTGAAATAGACAACTAGCTGTTTTTAAGTATTTGAAAGCTTAATGATTATTTTATAGTGACTCTAATGCTTAAATAAAACATGGCATGCAATTTTGTAAGAAAAAAAGGTCTTAATGCTTTGTCCACATCCCACCTGCTCATCTGTGACTCCCACCACATCCCCTTGCCCATTTGTGACTTCTAGCATAGCTTGTATATCCACTTGTGACTTCTACCACACCTCATCTTCCCTAGTGCTTTTTGAAGCCCAGAAATGCAGGGCAACTAATGTCCTCAGTAAGGATCACTTGTCACTGGAGCTAAAACTCAATGAGTGATGGGGTGGTGTTAAGCATTCTAAACGTTAATTAATTAGTCCTGTTTGCTGTCTGTTACTTACATTGTCTCTGATTGGTTAAATAAATGCTGACACCTGAGATTGGGCAAAGTCAGAGGTAGGCGGGACTAAGGTCCAAGCTTCAGAAGCAGAGAGGTTCATGGGAAGAATGAGCAAGGAGCAGGAAGAAGGAGACACATGATGGGGTAGATTAAAGAAGATCATTCCATGTGGCCTGGAACATCGGCATAACGTGGAGAATAGCAATCCAAAGGGACATTTGTATATATGGGGTCTTATTTAGGAAATAGAATTAAGAACTAGCTTAGATGGGCTAAGATTGCACAATCAGGCCAAGGCTTGTTAAAAATCCTTCAGGTGTCTCTGTGTTCTCATTTATAATGACAGGTTAAGGATTAACACTGCTGACCAATTAATCATAATCTAAATACTGGTTAAATAATCTAATTAGCCATTTATTTCTACAAATGAGGATCATTCAAAGGTTCATGGTACACAATTCCACTAAGGATCTCCAGGAGGAGTCAGACCCAGTTGTCTCCAATCCTCAGACATCAGTGTTTCTTCTATTACATTTTGGTCCTTCTATATCTCACATTCTCTACTCCCTCACTCTAGTGTTCTGAGGATATCTCTCAACTAGACAACCTGAACCAATGACCCTGTATTAGGCACATGAAATGATTCTCTATTAGGAAATTTCTTCATATGTTTCATTTAGTCACTATGCCTATAGAAAGAAACAAATTATTCCTTTAACAAATTAAAAAATACAGCTGATTTAATACTCATTATAAGAACCACTATTAAACTCCAATAGAAAAAAAACTTCCTACTCTATCAGCTAGGGTCCACCCTAGAAAAACACTATTTGCTCTATATAAACAAGATGAAAGTTTAAAACGAGGACTGATGACAAGTATAGTGGAAGGTTAACTAAAACAGTAACTGCAGTAAATGAACAGCATCCTTAGGTTAGAGGAACACGTTCCTAACAGGGCCATGGAACACCCTGTGTTTTAGAATCAGCTGTTGGGAAGAATGCAGAACTCTAAACTCTCAACCCACAATTGCTGCTGTTACTGTCAGCTCACTGCTGTTATCCTTGCTACTGATTCAGGCTAAGACTACTCTTGCTGTCACTGTCTCTGCCAACTACACAAACAGAAATCAGTAGGAAATGTCTCTTCCATTCTCCAGATTTCTAGTCTTCTATCAGTGGTTCCCCTGGCAGAACCTACTAGAAACTAACTGGCAAGTGTCTGGTAAGTGCAAGTTTTGGTGCTCTAGTCTTTTACCACACATATTAAAACACAGATGTTGTGAATGGAAAAACAATGGAGCAAAATGAGTGTCTATAAAACTTAAGCTAATTCATATATTGTGAAAGTGCTCTTTACAATGGTTGTGTGTGTGTGTGTGTGTGTGTGTGTGTGTGTGTGTGTGTGTGTGTTTGTAAGAAACAAAACAAAGGGCTGGAGAGATGGATCAGCAATTAAAGGGTAGGCTCACAACCAAAAATATAAGAAACAAGACAAAGGTATGAGTTACCATAACTCTTTATTTTTTAAAAATAAAAATAAAAATAGATCCTTCTCTCATATCATACATTCCAACCAGTTTCCCCATCCTATACTTCTCCCAGCTAACCTGCCCTACCCCAGATCCATTCCGTCTTTCTTTCCTCTTCAGAAAAGAGCGACCTCTAAAAGAGGATAGCCAAACAGGACAAAGCAAGATACAATAAGACAAAGTGAAAGCCCTCATATTGAGACTGGACAAAATAACCTAAGAGGAGGAAAAGAGTTTCAAAAGCAGGCAAAAGAGTCAGAAACATACCTGCTCCCACTATTAGGAGTTCTACAAGAACTCCATGCTGATAGACATAAAATACATTCAGAGGACCTGGTACAGACCTATGCAGGCCCCATGCTTGCTGCTTCAGTGTCTGTGAGCCCATATAAACTCTGCTTAGTTGATTCAGTGGGGTATGCTTTGGTGTCCCCCCTGACTACTACAGTCTTTCCTCTCCTTTGTCTGAGAGTTCCCTGATTTCCAAGGGGGGAAGGAACTGATGGAGACCTCCAGTTTAGGCTCTCTCTCTGCATAATGTCTGGCTGGCAACCAAAATCTATTCTAGTTCCCCTTCCTAGGGAAGTCCATGCATCCCCAGCCTTCCTCTTTATCTAACCTCTGGAGGTCTGTGGATTGTGGCTTACTAAACTGTTAGTACCCACTTATAAGAGAATACACACCATCTTTGTCTTTCTGTATCTGAGTTATCTCACTCAGGATGATTTTTTTTCTAGTTGCAGCCATGTGCCTTCAAATTTCATGACATATTTCTTTTCAACAACTGAGCAATACTCCATTGTGTAACTGAGCCATTAAAGTTAGGCTCACAACCAAAAGCATATATCTTAGTTTTAAAAACAGTGTTATTGAGATCTAATTCACATATTGTTTAAATAGTCATTTATTCCTAGTCACTGTAGTTTTAAAGGACTTCAGCTGCCGAAGGGAAAAACAAAATGAAACAAAAAACCCTGTATTCTAGAGCTATCACCCCAGCACTCATGCCCACATGCCTCCCTTCATCTTTACTCCCAAGCAATTATTAATCTGTTTTCTCACTATATATATATACATATATATATGTATATATATATATATATATATGTATATATATATAGTGAGCACCTTATAGGCACCCAGTGTGTGTGTATATATATATCTATATATCTCCTCATCCTGGGCTTCCGTATGAATGTAATCATGCAATATTTGGCCTTTGGTGTCTTTTACTTAGGGTAAATATTCAAAAGTTATACATGTTGTAATCTGCTTTCATTAGTTCTGTGTCAAACAATATTATATGTATGGACTTCTTTACTGTTTTCCTTTATATTGTAATACTTTAATACAAGATGGCTTGACTACTAGGAAAAGACAAAATTATCATTTCTGATTATCTGATTTGTCTACCTTAAAACATTGAAAGGGATAATGATACTTAAGGAGTGCTGTGTGGAAACTTGACAGTATTCCAACCAGTAAACATTATGAAATATTGTTCATTTATAGTACCAATAAAGACCTTCTTTATTTATGATTATTAGTAAGATTCAGTATACAACATATACAAACAGACACACAGAGATACACTATGTAGATATATACACATATACAGACACACTTAAAGATACACATACACACACACACACACACACACACACACACACACACACACTCCAAAATAAATATCTTGTTTTTCCATCCAGAATAGAATGTCTAATTGCAGTAAAATGTTAAATTTAGAAATAATTTTTAATATGAATAAAAAATTAGTAAATGATGAAAATACAGTTTCAAATTATCATTGGATGAGAAACCTGGATAGTGATTTGGAGCCACATAATAATCAAAGTTGGATTTTAGCCATATAGTACAGGATAACTATACTACAACCAATGCACCAAAGAACATGAACATAGACTTTGTTTCCTGTCAATGAGACACTTTGCCCTAGTGGTGCTGCCTTATAGGCACCCAGTATATGAGGGGGCTCTTGGCCCTCATATGACTGCTGAACTGGGGAAGGGGACTGTTATGTTGGGACACTCCACTCCAGAGGAGTGGGATGGAAGGGATAGGAGGTTGAAGGTGGGGAGACAGGACTGAGAGGGGTAGAACGAGGACACTTCAGATGTAACCTGAAGTAATAAATAAATATTTAAAAAAATAACAAAAAGTTCACACAATGAAACATGATTTAAATTACTTAAAGTTATTCGGTAGTCTTCAAAGTTCACAGGACAACCAAAAGAAAGTAACTGTCCATCTAAATGTCTATACACAGCAAATATATCATTCAAAAATAATGTGAACTCCAAACACAAAAGAATACAAATTCTTTTCAGCACTGCACAGAATCTTCTCCAAAATTGACCATATAGTTGGACACACTGCAAGCCTCAACAGATACAAGAAAATTGAAATAACCCCTTGTATCTTATCAGGCCACCATGGAATAAAGCTGGATTTCAACAACAACAGAAATAACAGAAATCCTACACATTCATGGAAACTGAACAACTCTCTACTGAATGACTACTGGGTCAGGGAAGAAATAAAGAAGGAAATCAAAGACTTCTTAAAATCCAATGAAAATGAAGGCACAACATACCCAAACCTATAGGGCACAATGAAAGCAATGCTACAAGGAAAGTTCATAGCACTAGGTGCCTTCAAAAAGAAAACTGTGACAGCTCATATTAGCAAATTAACAGCAGAACTGAAAGATCTGGAGCAAAAGAAGGAAACAGTCCCAAGGGGAGCAGAAGACAGGAAATTGTCAAACTTAGGGCTGAAATTAACAACTTAGAAACAAAAAGAACAATACAAAGAGTCAATGAAACCAAGAGTTGGTTCTTTGAGAAAATCAACAAAACTGACAAACCCTTAGCCAAATTAACTAAAAGGCAGAGGAAAAAACGCAAATCAACAAAATCAAAAATGAAAAGGGAGAAATAACAACACACATTGAGGAAATCCAGAGAATCTTTAGGTCCTACTTTTAAAATCTGTACTCCACCAAAATTGAAAACCTAACAAAAATGGACAACTTCCTTGATATATTCTACCTTCCAAAGTCAAATCAAGATCAGGTTAGCAGATTAAGCAGTCCTATATCCATTAAGGAAATGGAAACAGTCATTAAAAGTCTCCCAAACAAAAGAAAACAAAAAAGCCCAGGGCTAGATGGTTTCAGCACAGAATTCTACCAGACCTTCAAAGAAGAGCTAATACCAACACTCTTCCACAAAATAGAATCTGAAGGAACACTGCCAAACTCATTCTATGAGGCCACAGTCACCCTGATTCCTAAACCACACAAAGACCCAACAAAGAAAGAACTTCACACCAATTTCCCTCATGGACATAGATGTAAAAATAGTTAATAAAATACTGGCAAACCAATTCCAAGAACAATCAAAAATATCATACACAGTGATCAAGTAGGCTTCATCCCAGGAAAGCAGGGATGGTTCAACATACAAATATCCATCGATGTAATTCACCATATAAATAAGATGAATGAAAAAAAAACCACATGATCAACTCACTAGATGCTGAAAAAGCATTTGACAATATCCAACATCCCTTCATGCTAAAAGTCCTGGAGAGAACGGACATACAAGGACCATACCTAGAAATAATAAAGGCGATATACAGCAAGTCAGTAACCAGCATCAAATTAAATGGAGAGAAACTTGAAGCATTTCCTCTAAACTCAGGAAGATGGCAAGGATGCCCACTTTCACCATATTTCTTCAACATAGTACTTAAAGTCCTTGCTAGAGCAATAAGAAAACTAAAAGAGATCAAGGGGATACAAATTGGAAACAAAGAAGTCAAATTATCCCTATTTGGAGATGATATGATGGTATATATATAAGTGACCCCAAAAATTCCACCAGAGAACTCTTACAGCAGATAAATAACTTCAGCAAGGTGGCTGGATTCAAAATTAATTCCAAAAAAATTTGAAGTGCTTCTTTATACAAGAGATAAATGGGCTGAGAAAGAAATGAGAGAAACAGCATCTTTCACAATAGCCACAAACAATATAAAATACCTGGGTATAACTCTAACCAAGCAAGTGAAAGACTTGTATGAAAAGAACTTCAAGTCCTTGAAGAAAGAAATTGAAAAGGACATCAGAAGATGGAAAGATATCCCATGTTCATGGATAGGTAGGATCAACATAATAAAAATGGCCATCGTACCAAAAGCAATATACACATTCAATGCAATTTCTATCAAAGTACCAACACAATTCCTTATAGACCTGGAAAAAACAATTCTCAGCTTCACATGGAATAGCAAAAAACCCAGAGTAGCTAAATCAATCATGTACAATAATAGAACATCTGGAGGTATCACAATCCAAGATTTCAAGCTATACTACAGAGCAATAGTAATGAAACAGCATGGTACTAGTATAGAAACAGACCAATGGAACAATGGAATCGCACTGAAGACCCAGAAATGAGCCCACACTCCTATGGCCACTTAATTTTTGACAAAGAAGCCAAAACCGTGCAATAGAAAAAAGACAGCATCTTCAACAAATGGTGCTTGTCTAACTGTATGTCTACATGTAAAAGAATGAAATTAGACCCATATTTATCAACTTGCACAAAACTTAAGTCCATGTGGATCAAAGACCTTAGCATGAAGCCCAACACACTAAATATAATAGAAGAGAAAGTGGGGAGAAACCTCAAACATATTGGCACAGGTGATAACTTCCTGAACAGAACACCAATAGCTCAGTCTCTAAGACCAAAAATTTATAAATGGGACCTCATGAAACTGAAAAGCTTTTGTAAGGCAAAGGACACTGTCATTCAAAGAAAATGTCAACTTACAGATTGGGAAAAGATCTTTACCAACCCTACTTTCGACAGAGAGCTAATATCCATGATTTATAAAGAACTCAAGAAATTAAACACCAAGAAACCAAATAATCCAATAAAAAATGGGAAACAGGATCCAAGATGGCGGTGGCCTGCGCGGACATATTTTGATTTCGGGGTTAACAGTCACAAGGCGGCGAGTGTTGCAGGATGCTGTACAAACGTCTCAACCACCCCCGCCCCACCCCCCGATCTCACCCAACTACCCAGGGACCACTGGGGGTCCCTGGGCAGGATGCTCCCTCCTACTCTCGGACATGCAAGGAAGCCGCTAAATCTGGGAATCGGGATCCCCCATCCCCCACCAGGAAAGACACGCTGGGTAAGTTCCAATCTAATACCCAGTGGGCAGATTCAGATCCCACGCAGAGATAATCTCCACCCTGCTGGGAACCCCCCCAGGATTTTCACAGATGATCCAGCTATCTGGCGAAAGGTTGCCACCCTTGGAAGTGAGCGCAGCTTAGCTGAAAGTGCCTTCAGGCTGCAGATTGCAATCCACTGAGGTGATGTCCCTGGCCAGTTTACAGGCCGTGGGAGCAGCAAGGCTATTGGGGGTGAAGACAGATTTACTCACTACAGAAGCCAAGCCTGGGCAAACTGCGAGGTATTTGAAACTGTTGTATATCAGAGTTTTTTACTATTACTGGCCCTTCCAGAGGGGAACCAGAGCTTACTTGTACACAGCTCTACCCCCTGGATTAGTTAGGTCTACACCTAGGAGGCGGGGCTGAATGAAACACCTTGTAGGGGTGGAGTAAGGCAACTCGACTCCTACACCAAAGCGCCCCCTTTGGACAAAAGTCCAGAAGATAGCTAAAAAATTCCACAAGGCCAGAGGCCCCAGACCAAAAAAAAAAAAAACAAAAAAAACCCCAAAAAAACAGAGTGAAATGACTCCAACAAAAGAAAGCAATGCTATTCCATCCAGCCTGAACCACCTCACCACAGCAGAAACACATGAAAATGATGACAATTCTACATTATGGAAAGTGATAGAGTCCCTTCAAGAAGAACTTAAATCTATGAAGGAATTCAAAGAAGCCACATTTGCACATATGAAAGCCATGGAAAACACCATTAGAGAACTTCAGAACAAGGTGAGTCAACTTGAACAAGAAAAAAAGAGGGCAATGGAAGACTTCCAGGCAAAGACAAGCAAACTGGAGCAGGAAATGTACAAAACAAATAACATCACTCAAGAAATGAAAATGGAAATGGAAACAATAAAGAAAACACAGTCAGAGTTAAAAATGGAAATGGAGAATCAAGGGAAGAGAATAGGAACTATGGATTTGAGTACCAAAAATAGGATTCAAGAGATGGAAGACAGGATCTCAGGCATGGAAGATTCGATGGAAGAAATCAATACAACATCCAAAGAAAATGAGAAAGCTAAAAAATATCTCACCCACAATATCAAAGGAATCAAGGACTCAATGAAAAGACGGAACCTAAGAATTATAGGCATAGAGGAAAGAGAAGACTCCCGACTCCATGGTCCAGGAAATATCTTCAACAAAATCATAGAAGAAAACTTCTCAAACCTAAAGAAAGAGATGCCAATAAAAATCCAAGAGGCTTACAGAACACCAAACAGATAAGATCAGAAAAGAAACTCCTCTCACCACAAAATAATAGAAACTCCAAATGTAGAGAACAAAGAAAGGATATTAAAAGCTATAAGAGAAAAAGGCCAAGTCACATACAATGGCAGACCCATCAGAATCACACCTGACTTCTCCTCAGAAACTTTAAAAGTTAGAAGGGCCTGGACAGATGTCCTACAAGCCCTGAGAGAACATAGGTGCCCAGCCAGACTACTATTCCCAGCAAAGATTTCTATCAACATAGATGAGGAAAACAAGATATTCCATGACAAAATCAAATTCAAACAATATCTCCCCACAAACCCAGCCCTACAGAAGATCCTAGAAGGAAAATTCCAACACAGAGAAGATAACTACACACAAGAAAACAGAGAAAATAGAAACTAAACAAAAAGAAACACAAGACAACCAGATATGCAAAAATAATGGGAAATAACAACCCCTGGTCACTAATATCTATCAACATCAATGGACTCAACTCACCAATAAAAAGACAGAGACTTACAGACTCGATCTGTAAACAAGACCCATCTTTTTTGCTGTATACAAGAAACACATCTCACTATTGAAGATAAACACTGTCTCAGAGTAAAGGGCTGGAAAAAGGTTTTCCAAGCAAATGGACCCAGGAAACAAGCAGGAGTAGCCACCCTAATATCAAACAAAATAGACTTCCAATTGAAGTCAATAAAAAAAAGACAGAGAAGGGCATTACATACTCATTAAAGGAAATATCCACCAAGAGAACATCTCAATATTGAACATCTATGCCCCAAATACAAAGGCATCTACATTTATAAAAGAAACGCTTCTAAAACTTAAATTGCACATCGATCCAAACACTTTAATAGTGGGAGACTTCAACACACCACTCACAACTATGGAAAGATCATCAAGACAGAAGCCAAACAGAGAAATAATGAGTCTAACAGAGATCATGAACCAAATGGACCTAACAGATATCTACAGAACGTTTCACCCAAATACAAAAGAATACACCTTCTTCTCAGCACCTCATGGAACTTTCTCCAAAATCGACCATATAGTTGGACACATAGATAGCCTCAACAGATACAAGAAAATTGAAATAACCTCTTGTATCTTATCAGACCACCATGGAATAAAGCTGGACTTCAATAGCAAAAGAATCAACAGAAAGTCTACACTCACATGGAAATTGAACAACTCTTTACTAGAGGACCACTGGGTCAGGGAAGAAATAAAGAAGGAAATCAAAGACTTCTTAAAATCCAATGATAATTAAGGCACAACATACCCAAACCTATGGGACACAATGAAAGCTGTGCTACGAGGAAAGTTCATAGCACTAAGTGCCTTCAAATAGAAAATTGTGACAGCTCATATTAGCGAATTAACAGCTAAACTGGGTTAATTGGAAAAAAAAGAAGCAAACACTCCCAAGAGGAGCAGAAGGCAGGAGATCATCAAACTTAGGGCTGAAATCAACAACTTAGAAACAAAAAGAACTATACAAAGGATCAATGAAACCAAGAGTTGGTTCTTCAAGAAAATCAACAAAATAGACCGACCTTTAGCCAAATTAACTAAAAGACAGAGGGAGAAAACACAAATCAACAAAATTAAAAATGAAAAGGTAGAAATAACAACAGACATTGAGGAAATCCAGAGAATATTTGGATCCTACTTTAAAAATCTATACTCCAGAAGTCCTTGTTGCTGAGATCAAAGATGGCGCCGACCATAGAGCAGTGCATCTGAGTAGTAGGTGAATGAGATTAGTCACTGTGGAGTGAATGTGAGGTTCCCTAGCCTACAGTGAAACACAGAGGGTGTTTGAATTCCCATAGTGAACATTGAGACCGGTCACCAGGTAAAACAGCCCACGCAGTTCCTGGGAAAACAACCCTGAGATCAGCCAGCTCCGTCACCTGTCTGGAGAGGAGCTCTGGCTAGAGATCTAGCCAGGAGCGGATCCAGCCCACTGCTTCAGCCACAGACCAGCGGCCCCGCCTGTCTGCCTGATATCCAGCCTGCACTCAGACTTGTACACCCAAGAGGGAAAAACAGCCGCACCACAAGAGCAAAGGTTAGTGAGATTATTTTTTTTCCGGATATTCCAACATGGTGGCACAGTGTGCACTGTAGCGGAGAGGCAGAGACCTAACCCAGTCACAGCAAAGCAATTAGGAGCCAAGACTGCCTGCAAACAGAGCCCGTGACAGTGTGTTCTCCACAAATACTGGGGCGGGTGGGTCACTCACCCTAGCACCCAAGCATCTGAGGCAGTCAGCAACAGGCGCACTGAGGCCGGCATCTGTTGTGGGTGGAGCTCCCTGCCTGCATAGTCAGCCTAGCTGGGTAACCAGAATGACTGGGTCAGTGAGAGGAGAACACAGACCCAAGCACAGTTCTACCTGCCTTTCTGAGGAGACCTGTCAGCTCCCAGGTCCTCAGAGGCTAGCCCTCTCCCCACTCCAGTCCCCTCTATATTGGTCCAATTGGGTCACAAGCAGTTGAGGAGAGCGGCAGCCACCCTCCTCTCCGAGAGCCAGTCTGTCTATTACAGGAACCTGCCCGCCATCTGGTGGTAAACACCAGGATCTCAGGATCAGCCAACCCCCAGGGCAGGGAGTTTTCCTGAGCACCAAGGTCAGGTAACAAAAGAAACAAACAGATAACACCTGGGTCCATGGGATGAAAAAAGGTCAGCTCAAGAACATGGTAAAAAAACCCAAAACAATAGGATGTCTCCAGATCCTAGCAATAATGCTACAGACAACTCTGGACAGCTGAACACAATTGAAGCAAAGGAAAATGACCTTAATCCTACGCTTATATTAATAATAGAAGGCCTAAGGGAGGAAATCAAATACCTCAAAGAGCAACAACAAAGTACTGCAAAGGAGGTGATAGAAATGAATAAAGCACTTAAAGGAATGGAAGACCTGAAAAGGGAAGTTGAAGCAATGAAGAAAATCCAATCTGAGACATCCATAGAACTGGAAAACTTTAAGAAAAGAATCGGAACTACAGACACTAGCATCACCAACAGAATAAAAGAGATGGAAGAAAGAATTTCAGGCTCAGAGGATAAAATTGAAGAAATAGATACATCTGTCAAAGAAAATGTCAAATCTAAAAAAGTCCTGACACAAAACCTTAAGGAAATCAAGGACACAATGAAAAGACGGAATCTCAGAATAATAGGAATAGAAGAAAGAGAAGAGTCCCACCTCCATGGACCAGAAAATATCTTCAACAAAATCATTGAAGAGAATTTCCCAAATCTAAAAAAAGAGATGCCTATAGCTGTACAAGAAGCCTACAGAACCCCAAATAGATTAGACCAGAAAAGAAAATCTTCCCGCCACATAATAATCAAAACACTAAATGTACAGAACAAAGAAAGAATTTTAAAAGCTGCTAGGGAAAAGGGTCAAGTAACATATAATGGCAAACCTATCAGAATCACACCTGACTTTTCTTCAGAGACTCTAAAAGCCAGAAGGCCCTGGACAGACGTCTTGCAGACCCTAAAAAAACACAAATGCTAAGCTGGACTACTATTCCCTGCAAAATTGTCAATCAACATAGATGGAGAAAACAAGATATTCCATGACAAAGCTAAATTCAAACAATATCTATACACAAATCCAGCTCTACAGAAGATGTTAGAAGGAAAACTTCACGCCAAAGAGGTTAACTACACACAAGAAAGCACAGGAAGCAAATAGCATGCCTGCAGCAAAACCAAAAGAAAAGAAGCTCACTTACACACTATTTCTACCAACATCAAGATGGCAGGAAGTAACAATCACTGGTCATTAATATATCTCAACATCAATGGACTCAATTCCCCAATAAAAATGCACTGGCTAACAGAATGGATATGAAAACAGAATCTCACATTCTGGTGCTTACAAGAAACACACCTCAGCAAAAAAGATAGACATTATCTCCAAGCAAAGGGCTGGAAAAAGATATACCAAGCAAATGGACCCAAGAAAAAAGCTAGAGTAGCAATCCTTGTATGCAACAAATTGGATTTTCAACCAACATTAATCAAAAGAGATGGGGAAGGACACTATATACTCATCAAAGGAAAAATCCACCAAGATGAAATTTCAATACTAAACATCTATGCCCCAAATGTAAGACCACCCATATTCATTAAAGAAACACTACTGAAGCTCAAATCCCACATTGAACCCCACACATTAATAGTGGGAGACTTCAACACACCACTCTCCCCACTGGACAGATCAACAATGCAGAAACCAAACAGAGAAATAATGAACCTCACAGATGTCATGAATCAAATGGACCTAATTGATATCTACAGAACATTTCACCCCAAAACAAAAGAATACACTTTCTTCTCGGCACCTCACGGAACCTTCTCCAAAATCGACCATATAGTCGGTCACAAAGCAAGCCTGAACAGATACAGGAAAATTGAAATCACTCCTTGTAACTTATCAGACCGTCATGGAATAAAGCTAGGCTTCAACAATAACCAAAACAACAGAGTGCTTGCAAAAACATTGAAACTGAACAACTCTCTCCTCAATGACCTCTGGGTCAGGGAAGAAATAAAAAAAGAAATTAAAGTCTTCTTAGAACGCAATGAAAATGAAGGCACAACATACCCAAACTTATGGGACACATTGAAAGCAGTTCTAAGAGGAAAGTTTGTAGCTCTAAGTGCTTTCAAAAAGAAACTGGAGAATTCCTATACTAGCCACCTAAAAAAACACCTGAAAGAGCTAGAACAAAAAGAAGCAAACACTCCCAAGAGGAGCAGACGAGAGGAAATTATCAAACTCAGAGCTGAAATCAACAACTTAGAAACAAAAAGAACAACACAAAGAATCGACAAAACCAAGAGCTGATTCTTTGAGAAAATCAACAAAATAGACAAGCTCTTAGCTAAACTAACTAAAAGGTAGAGGGAAAATACCCAAATCAACAAAATCAGAAATGAAAAGGAAGAAATAACAACAGACATTGAGGAAACCCAAAGAATCGTTAGGTCCTACTTCAAAAACTTGTACTCCACAAAATTGGAAAATCTAAATGAAATGGACAATTTTCTTGATAGATTCCACCTACCAAGGTTAAATCAAGAACAGGTAAACAAATTAAACAGTCCTATAACCCTTAAGGAAATAGAAGAAGTCATTAGAAGTCTTCCAACCAAAAAAAGCCCAGGCCCAGATGGTTTCAGCACAGAATTCTACCAGACATTCAAAGAAGAGCTAACGCCAATATTCTTCAAACTCTTCCACAACATAGAAACAGAAGGAATACTGCCAAACACATTCTATGAGGCCACAGTTACCCTTATAACTAAACCTCACAAAACCCAATGGAGAAAGAAAATTTCAGACCAATTTCCCTTATGAACATGTATGCAAAGATATTTAATAAAATACTTGCAAACCGGATCCAAGATCACATCAAAAGTATCATACACCATGATCAAGTAGGCTTCATCCCAGGGATTCAGGGGTGGTTCAACATTAGAAAATCCATCAATGTAATCCACCACATAAACAAGCTGAAAGAAAATAACCACATGATCATCTCATTGGATGCTGAAAAAGCTTTTGACAAAATACAGCACCCTTTCATGATAAAAGTCTTAGAGAGATCAGGCATACAAGGACCATATTTAAACACAATAAAAGCAATTTACAGCAAGCCAACAGCCAACATCAAACTAAATGGAGAGAAATTAAAGCATTTCCTCTAAAATCAGGGACAAGGCAAGGCTGCCCACTC
>CAJQZJ010032137.1:5612528-5654196 GCA_907164525.1 Lophiomys imhausi | reverse complement strand
AAGAGTTAATAAGCTTAAAAATATAATAAAAATACAATATAAAATTTTCAAACTATAATTTACCAAAGGTATAATTGCCTTACTGGCATGAAAGGAAAATGGCCTTAATTTCAGATTAGAATGTTAGACTGCAGGTGGCTACAGAGATTACACAAACTTGATAGCAGCTTAAATTTTTTTTTTGTAGAGGTATAGGCTATTTCCATGGTTTGGCATTATAAAGCAGGTAACAGGTTTAAAACACTGTAAATAAATTAAAGGTGACATATGTTCAACCTGGTTTTACAAACCTCCAAGAGTTGAAAAAACTTAGAGCTAAGGTAAAATAATGCATGGTGTTATCCCATGCCTTTACCTCCAGCAGAGACAGGAGGATCATTATAGAGTTAGTTGTCTTATAAATTCTAGAGTTACAAGAAACAGGGTGGTGATGGTGCACACCCTTAGTCTCATCATTGGGGAAGAATACACCCTTAATCCCAACACACTAGAAACAGAAAGAGGCAGATCTCAGAGCTCAAGGTCAGCCTGATAGAAAACAAGCTCTAAACAGAGAAAAACTTTGATCCAGGGGTGGAGGAGCACATCTTTAATCCCATCAGTTGGGAACCACATGACTTTGATCCCAAAACTTAGAATGCAGAGACAGGCACATAGGATTTGGAAAGATTTAAGTTTAAAAGCTACTTACAAAAGGCAGGCTGCAATTCAAACAAATTGTCCTTTGAGGTCTCAAAATATATACACTAAAGGTTTGTTTAGCTCCAAAATATCAAAATAATTTCTTCTTTAATCCAGATTGAAAGGTAATACTTTATATATTGTCAAAAAAAACCAAATTTGCTCCAGGAAAAACATTACCTGACCCCCCCCCCCCCCAAAAAAAAAGGTAATTGTCCGAGAGTTAGGATTAAGACAGGGCTCTGTTCTTATCTTTCCAGGAGATTTAAAGCATCCATTCAAGGAATCCAGGGACAACTGGACAACGGAAACATCAGCAGAAAACAGATCAGACACCAAAGAAGGTGAGTGATCCAGTTGATCCAGCCTTGCAGACTTCCTCAATAGCACTTTCATCAAAAGTCTGCAACCACAACCACTCAAAATCGCTAAGATCGTTCAGCTCCACAGACTGTTCCAGCAAGAACTTCAGTAAAGCTCTGAAGATCAGCTTCTGTCTATGAACTTCTTAGGACATCTAAATAGCTGAGCACAAAAGACTGAACATCAAATGATTCTATTAACATTTTTAACCATTTTTCCATTCTTATTCGGGCCCCAAACAGGTTTACCACGTCCCAAATCAGCAGGAATTCATTTTAAGAGAACAATGTCTCATCCCCAGAAGGTGGGGAGTGTGTTCCCCCCACTTTGGTTATTTGATGGATAATAGAAAATTTTGTTATTTAGGGGGAAAGACTACAAGCTGTTAAATGGTCTTGTTAAATGGGTTTTGGAGGTTAGACCCAGGGACTTCTCTCTTTTTCTTTCCTGTATCCTTCTTTCTTTCTTATATAGGAGTGAACAGACTTGAGAAAAATGGGACATAGACATAGTATAGGAGAGATCAAGAAAAAAGGACAGATTATTGAATATGGCCTTATACCTTTGTATACTGATACAAAATTAATATTATATTTGGCTAAATTGGTATTGATCATTGTATAGAAATGCAAAATTAAGATTGTATAGGGCTACATCGTTATTGATCTTTGTATATTGATACAAAATTAAGATTATTTTTGGCCACAATGGTATTGACACTTGTATATTGATGTAAAATTAAGATTGTATTGGGCTATATCGGTATTGATCTTTGTATATTGACACAAAATTAAGATTATATTTGGCCACATTGGTATTGATCTTTGTATATTTATACAAAATTAAGGGTAACGCTTCTTAAAGGTACTGTTCGTAGTAATACTTAAAAATGAAATGTCAAGTTTTGACCTCTTGCTACCAACCGACATAAACTGTTTAGGATAATTAAGAAACGGAAACTAATAGTCATGAAAACGTGTCATTTTGTTAGTTACTATGACAGTCTATTACAGTTATTTTCTAAGCTACTCAGAAATCAAGTTGCTAAGAGACAAGCAATATTTGCTTATCTAAATATAAGAGATAGATAGGGCATCTTCAAAAACCTCAAGAGATCTGCAGAATATGGCATTCAAAGATGTTTTCTTAACTTAAGATTTTTTGATATCGAGACATGTCAGCTCCTGACAGCACCCCCTATTCTACTCCAAGTAGAACATGAGCATCAAAGAATCTCCAATGGGAGATGATTGAATTGATGGTAAGCCTTTCTCTTGGCAAGAAAAACCCCTTGCTTCAACTGTAGACAGACTTCTGTCCAAAAAGGACAAAACTTGGAAGCAGATAAGTCTACAGCCTAGCTCTGCCAAGACAGTGTAGGTAAGTCCTTCATAGTCCCTGCTCTACAATCAATGTCTGTCAGAGAAACGGGGCCAAATGGCTGAAGATTGATGCTGTAATGTATGGAGAGAAAATGGGAACTGTCCAGGCAGCCACTGGTATGTCATTTCTTAGTTTTGGAAGCTGCAGGCCCTGCACTTCCTATATAATCAGATATATTTATCCCTCTCAGGTCTCTGAGGTGGTTGAAGAATAGATAGCTAGACTCTCATAGTTAAATTTTGAGTTGTTTAGGAATCAAGAGGGTGTTCTGGATCTAAGAAGATATTTTTAAAATTATGAGGCCAGTTAGTATGAAAGCTGAGTTAGATATAGAACTTTAAACTCATGGGGATGGTTAGATAGTAGAATGTTAAAGTCAGGTGCCAAATACATATGGACTGGACATTGTGAATGTATGCTAAGCCATATAACTCTTATAATTGTGGCCTATTTATTTCTGTTGTTTTGTATTGTATTTGTAGTTATAAGAAAAAGAACCATTTTGTGGACTGAAAGGGAGAGCTGTTGGGGGGAAAAAAGAAATACCTTAAACTAAATTAAAAAAAAAAAAGGGAAGAGGATGGGGGGTTGAGGAGGAGGAGGGCGGAAGGGTGGGACTGGAGAGGGGAGTAGGGAGGGAATTGTGATTGAGATATAACATGAAGAAATAAAAAATAAATTATTAAAAAAAATCTATACTCCACCCAATTTGAAAACTTAAGTGAAATGGACAATTTTCTTGATAGATTTCACCTATCGAAGCTAAATCAAGATCAGATAAACAGATTAAACAGCCCTATAACTTCTAAGGAAATAGAAACAGTCATTAAAAATCTCCCAAACAAAAAAAGCCCAGGGCCAGATGGCTTTAGCATGGAATTCTACCGGACCTTCAAAGAGGAGCTAAAACCAATCCTTTTCAAACTCTTTCACAAAATAGAATCTGAAAGAACATTGCCAAACTCATTCTATGAGGCCACTGTCACCCTGCTTCCTAAACCACACAAAGACCCAACAAAGGAAGAGAACTTCAGACCAATCTCCCTCATGAACACAGTTGCAAAAATACTTAATAAAATACTAGCAAACCGAATTCAAGAACACATCAAAAGTATTATTCACCATGATCAAGTAGGGTTCATCCCAGGAATGCAGGGATGGTTCAACATACGAAAGTCTATCAACGTAATTCACCACATAACCAAGATGATAGAAAAAAAAACACATGATAATCTCGCTAGATGCAGAAAAAGCATTTGACAAAATCCAACACCCCTTCATACTAGAAGTTCTGGAGAGAACGGGCATACAATGGCCATACCTAGAAATAATAAAGGCAATATACAGCAGGCCAGTGGCCAACATCAAAATAAATAGAGAGAAACTTGAAGCATTTCCTCTAAACTCAAGGACAAGACAAGGATGTCCACTTTCACCATATATCTTCAATATAGTACTTGAAGTTCTTGCTAGAGCAATGAAACATCTAAAGGAAATCAAGGGGATAAACATTGGAAATGAAGAAGTCAAATTATCCGTATTTACAGATGATATGATAATACACATAAGTGATCCCAAGAATTCCACCAGAGAACTCTCACAGCTGATAAACACCTTCAGCAAAGTGGCTGGATACAAAATTAATTCAAAAAAAATTCAGAAGCCCTTCTTTATACAACAAACAAATGGGCTGAGAAAGAAAGAAGGGAAACAACCTCCTTCACAATAGCCACAAACAACATAAAATACCTGGGGTTGTACAGGAAGAAAAGGACCTGTACAACAAGAACTTCAAGCCCTTGAAGAAAAAAATGGAAGAGGCCTTTAGAAGATGGAAAGATCTCCCATGCTCATGGATAGGTTGGATCAACATAATAAAAATGGCCATCCTACCAAAAGCAATATATAGATTCAATGCAATTCCTATCAAAATACCAACACAATTTTTTATAGACTTGGAAAGAGGTAGTCTCAATTTCATACGGAATAACAAAAAGCCCAGAATAACTAAATCAATCCTGTCCAATAAAAAAAAAAAAAAACATCTGGAGGTATCACCATGCCAAATTTCAAGCTGTATTACAGAGCAACAGTTGTAAAAACAGCATGGTATTGGTATAGAAACAGACCAGTAGATCAATGGAATCGAATTGAAGATCCAGAAATAGACCCACACACTTATGGCCACCTAATTTTTGACAAAGAAACCAAAATGGCACAATGGAAGAAGGACAGCATCTTCAAAAAATGGTGCTGGTCCAACTGGATGTCCACTTGTAAAAGAATGAAGCTAGACCCATACTTATCACCTTGTACAAAACTTATGTCCAAGTGGATTAAAAACCTTAACATAAGGCCGGTCACACTAAATCTACTAGAAGGTAAAGTGGGAGAAACCCTCGAACTCATTGGCACAGGTGACAACTTCCTGAACAGAACACCAACATCTCAGGACCTGAGGTCAGCAATCAATAAATGGGACCTCATGAAACTGAAAATTTTCTGTAAGACAAAAGACACTGTCATTTGAAAAAAACAGCAGCCTACAGACTGGGAGAAAATCTTTACCAACCCCATATCTGACAGAGAGCTAATATCCAAAATCTACCAAGAACACAAGAAATTAAATGCCTAGAAACCAAATAGTCCAATCAAAAAATGGGGGACAGAGCTAAATAGAGAATTCACAAAGGAGGAATCCCTAATGGCTGAGAGACACTTGAAGAAATGCTCAACATCCTTAATCATCAGAGAAATGCAACTCAAGACGACTCTGAGATTCCATCTCACACCTGTCAGAATGGCTAAGATCAAAAGCTCAAATGACAGCACATGCTGGCGAGGTTGTGGAGAAAGGGGAACACTTCTCCATTGCTTTTGGGAGTGCAGGCTTGCACAACCACTATGGAGGTCAGTCTGGTGATATCTTAGAAAACTTGGAATAGATTTGCCTCAGGACACAGCCATACCACTTCTGGGTATACACCCAAATGCCTCCTCATGGAATCATAAGGAATTTTCCTCATCTATGTTCATAGCAGCCTTATTTGTAATAGCTAGAAACTGGAAACAACCCAGATGTACCTCAACCAAAGAATGGGTTAAAAAACTGTGGTACATCTACACAATGGAATATTATTCAGCTACCAGGAACAATAAAATTATGCAATTTGCAGCCAAATGGATGGAACTAGAAAAGCTCATCCTAAGTGAGCTAACCAAGACTCAGAAGGATTCATATGGCATATATTCACTTATAGTAGGATTTTAGCTATATAGTAGAAGGTATTGATAATTAGGTACAACTAATACTTCAAAGGGAACTTGGACATAGACTTTTTATTTTTTATTTTTATTTTATATATATTTTTTATATATTTTCTATTTTTTATTCTTTTTTATCTGTGTGTCTGCTTATTTGTTTGTATGGTTTTTAGTTCTCTCTCTTGGGCAATGAGACACTTTTCAATGGTGGTGCTGCCTTGTAAACCCTAATGAATGAAGAGGCTCTTGGCCCTCATACGACCTCTCAACTGAGATGAGGGACTGCTATATAAGGACACCCCTCCCCAGAGAAATGGGATGGAAGGGTAGGAGGTAAAGAAAAAAAAATGAAATGTGATATTTTGGCTTTTTACTACTAATTTTCATAAACTATTTAGGATAATTAAGAAATGCAAACTAGTAGTTATGCAAGTCGGTCATTTTGTTAAGTAGTATGACAGCCTATTACAGCTATTTTCTAAGCTAATCAGAAATAAAGCTGCTAAGAGACAAGCAACATCTGCTTATCCTAATATAAGAGATAGATAGGGCCTCTTCAAAAACCTCAAGAGATCTGCAGAATTTGGCATTCAAAGATTTTTTTTGTAACTTTAGATTTTTTTATATCGAGACCTATCAACTCCTGACAGCACCCCCAATCTACCCCATAGAGAAGATGAGCATGAAAGAGTCTCCAATGGGAGATGATTGAATTAGTCGCAAGCCTATCTCTTGGTAGGAAAAACCCCTTGCTCCAACTGTAGACACAATGTTGTCCAAAAAGGACAAAACCTGGAAGCAGGTAAGTCGACAGTCTAGCTCTTCCAAGACAGGGTAGGCAAGTCCTTCATAACCCCTTCTCTACAATCAATGTCTGTCAGAGAAACGGGGCCAAACGGCTGAAGATTGATGCTGTAATGTATGGAGAGAAAATGGGAACTGTCCAGGCAACCACTGGTATGTCATTTCTTAGTTTTGGAAGCTGCAGGCCCTGTACTTCTTATAAAATCAGATATATTTATCCCTCTCAGGTCTCTGAGGTGGTTGAAGAACAGATAGCTAGAGTCTCATAATTAAATTTTGAGTTGTTTAGATATACCTTAAACTTAAAAAAAAGGGAAGAGGATGGGGATTGAGGGTGGGAGGGTGGGACTGGTGGGGGGAATAGGGAGGGGACTGCGATTGAGATGTAACTTGAAGAAATAAAAAATAAAGAAAAAAATGGGAAACAGAGCTAAACTGAGAATTCACAAAGGAGGAATCCCTAATGGCTGAGAGACACTTGAAGAAATTCTCAACATCCTTAATCATCAGAGAAATGCAACTCAAGATGACTGTGAGTTTCCATGTCACACCTGTCAGAATGGCTAAGATAAAATATTCTAATGACAGCACATGCTGACAAGGTTGGGAAAAAGGGGGTACCCTCCTCCATTGCTGGTGGCAGTGCAGGCTTGTGCAACCACTATGGAGGTCATTCTGGCAATATCTTAGAAAACTTGTAATAGCCCTCCCTCAAGACCCAGCCATATCACTTCTGGGTATCCACCAAACGATTCCTCACCAAACCACAAAGACATATCCTCATCTATGTTCATAGCAGCCTTATTTGTAATAGCTAGAAACTGGAAACAACCTAGATGTCCCTCAACTGATGAATGGATAAAAAACTTATGGTACATTTACTTAATGGAATACTACTGAGCTATCAGAAAGAAGGAAATCATGCAATTTTCAGACAAATGGATGGACCTAAAAAAGCTCATCGTGAGTGAGCTAACCTAGACTCAGAACGATCCACATGGGATCTACTCACTTATAATTGGATTTAGCCATATAGTACAGGATAACTATCCTACAACCAACAGACCAAAAGGATCAGGAACATAGACTTTGTTACCTATTAATGGAACAATTTGCCCTAGGGGTTCTACCATTTAGGCCCCCAGTGCAAGAGAAAGCTCTTAGCCCTCATATGACTATTGAAGTGAGAATGGCTGATATGCAGGGACACTCCACATTGGAGGAGTGGGATGGGTGGGAGAGGGAGGAGAGGATGGGAGGGTGTAACCATGAGGGGTGGAAAGAGGTCTCTGTGATGAAGATGTAACTTGAAGTAATAAACATAACAACACAGAAGATTGTTTAACAACAGAATTATACTGAAATAAAGAAATAAAAGGAGTCAAAAACAAAAGGATGCCAGGAAGAAACACAAAAATATAGGAGAACCATTGGACACAGTAAAGAAGAATGTGCAGACAATGACACTGGCTTATAAATTATATGTACACTAAATGCATTAAAATAATTATTTAAAATGATGTGGAACTAAAGTATTTGAATGAACTAATATTGTCTAGATAAGGGTAAAAGTATCAATTTATACTCTATAAAGTCATACGTATATATAGCAAATTAGTAAAGAACCAAAATAACCAAATAAATTGAACTGTGAGTCAATAACATATTTAATATATATAATTAATGAGGCAATAGAGAGTAAACTGGATACAAGAAAGAGGGAATATTAACATAAATTATATTTAAGAAATGGTACATAAAATAGAAATAGAAACAGTAACAATAGACATAAACTATGATTTATCTGCAATGTATTTAATGTTACTAGACTGAATTGTCCAATGAAAAATCAAAAGTTATCAAAACACATTTTAAAGATGAGTGCACTACATTATAAATACTTAGAGGAGACACATTTTGAATGTAAAGACAAGAAATGTTGAAAGTTTAAAAGTTGCACCATAGAAAACTTGAAACAAAAACAATCTAATCTGGTGGCAACCAAACTAATTTCAAAGCCAAGAAGCATTGCTATAAAGGAGGAATAAGAGACACTTAAAATTGACAACGGGACTAGGGTTGTGATGGTTAATGTATTATCAATTGGGGAAAGTCCCAGGACATGCCTATGAGGGATTATCTTGATAATTTCTTATCTTAGTAAGGTTAATTGAGGTTGATATGGGGAAAGACCACTTTAAATGTGAATGGTATCATTCTCTGAATGGTATCCTGGACACATAAAAAGGAGAAAGCTCTCTGAACACCAAGATACATTACTCTCTGATTCTTTACTTTAGATGCAATGTTGTCCAGTGCATCAGCCCTTGCCGCTGTGAGTTCCTTGCCATGATAGATTGTACACTTGAACTGTGAGCTAAAATATATGCTTTCTTCCTTAAATTACTCTTGTCAGTATATTTTGTTACAGCAACAGGAAAATAAATAAAACAAGGTTTAAAGATCCAAAAAATGAAACAACTATAAACTGGTAGTTCTAATAAATTTGGTTCGAAATATACAAAACAAAATTTTGTAGAAAATTCTGAGAACCAGAGGAATACTCAATCATATGGGAAACTCCAAAGGATACCATTTAGTAATTGAAAGAAGTGAGAGATGAAATAACAGAAGCAGCAACAACAAAATTACAAGTATGTAGAAGATTCTGCTGATATGTCTAAGGATACCAACAGAGTAGATATTAACAGATATAGAAAAGTGTTATCAACAACCATAGAGTACACTTTGTGTTCAAGCACACACAACACACCACCAAAATTGACCACATGTAGATCTGTAACATAGAAATCATATAGAGTATGTTCTTAGGTCTTAGAACAATTAAGCAAGACAGCAACATGCAGATAAGAAATATCCAAATGTTTAGAATGAAACTTTTTAGTTATCTCAGGGTCAAAGAAGACAATACAATAACATCTAGAAAGTACTTTGAGATGAGTTACATTGTGAATATGACATAATAAAGTTTATTGTAAGATAAAGCTTAAATCATACAAATGAGAAATTGTGGGTTTAAAATTCTTATATTACTGTAAAGTCATGATCCAAGTATTCATTTTTTAGAAGTGCTACATGAAACAAAGCCCAAAGAAGATACCAAAAAAGAAGGAATGAAGACCAGAAAAGAAATTAAAGAAAAAAAAAACAAAAACCCCAATATGATTCTTTAAAATGTTTTATCAAGTTGATAAACATCTAGAAAGACATAAATGTAAAAGAAAAAAGGATAAAGGCATGCAATTACAGAAAATTAAAGTTAAAATGAGCCACTACTACAGATCCTATAAAATTTACCAGTGTAGGGGATCCAAGATGGTGACGGCCCACTTGGACACATTCTGAAGTCGGGGAAAACAGCCATACAGCCATAAAGCCACAGAGTTATAAGATGCTGTGCAATAATCTGAGTGACTTGATCCCCCTGGGTCTCACCCAGCTACCCAGGGACCATTAAAAGTCCCTGGGCAGGACTCTCCTCCCCTCTCTCAGACACGCACGGAAGCCGCTGAATCTGGGAGTCAGAAACCCCCACCAGGAGAGACACAGGGTAAGAACCACTCTAATATCAAGTGGGCAGATTGAAACCCCACACAGGCTTACTCACCAGCCTACTGAGCCCCCGGATCCTACGCCTGCATTCCAGCTATTTAGTGAAAGGTTGCGGACTTGTGGGAGTGCCATACACTCTTAGCAGCATGCCACAGTGGCGAGGCACACAGTGGCTGATGGTTCCACAATACATCAGCCCAGTGGTCAGTGGGTCCACAGCTACATTTTAGAAAGTGCAGGCATATTTGTGCTCCCTCAGATGGGTGTTGGACATACACACAGGCCCCTCCATTGGATTTACAGTCAATGGAAAAAAACGCTGCAGCTGGACTGAGCAGCAGGGTTCTCTTCCGGCTGCAGGTTCCACAGCAGCTTGACTGCTGTGTACTGGAACTTGGAAGACAGTGGCCCCATTTGCCAGTACCCAAAGCCAGCTCCATACACACATAGACAGAGCTGTGGGAGTGGCAGAAAAGGCGGCAGGGTTGGAAGGCAGACTTATCCTCTACAGGGTCCAAGCCCTAGGCAAATTGTGGGGTAATTGTTATTAGATTCTTTTGCTAGTGCTGGCCTTCTGGAAGGAAACCAGAGCTTAAGCATATATAGCTCCACCCCTGGATCAGTGAGGTTTCGACCTGGGAGACACTGCTGAGTGACTCACCTTAATGGCATGGAGTTGGGTCCTTTCAAGACTCCAACAGGCGATCTCAACCCCCAAACTTGGGACTTCCAGAGTCTACAGAATCTGTGCTTGGACACACAGGACCATACCACCAGAGCAACTGCAGGCTGAAGACTCAGTGTGTAACATAGAGAGCTCTGACTTGTGAGCAGTGAAACAATTTCAGGCCATTCCTCATTGCCTGGGAATAGGCTGCACCAGCACACAGTGCTTCTCGCTAGTAGATGCACATTGACCCTGAGAACCCCCTGTGAGCAGCAGGGGAGGATCACAAACATGTCCGACACATAAGCTGCAGGAGAACAACAACCCCACCCAACAGCCCTAGGATGCCAACCTGCATTGTCATCTATTCAAAGACGAGTTGGATCCCAGGAACCTACAGGAACACATCCCCATCACAACCCCTTACATGAGTCCCCAATTGGGACAAAACAGGAAGGGGTAAGCTCTGGGAGACACACTGAGAACCTCCACACAAGGCCCCATCCAGTCTGTAGAAAGCTACAGATCACCAAGCAATATGACTGCTACACTAAAGTGCCCCTTTTAGCTCCAAGCCCAGAAGACAACAAGAACAAACAGCTAAGAACAACCAAATGGCAAAAGAACAGCGAAAAAACAGAATCAATGAAAGCCAGGGAATTATAACCCCAACAAAATGCAGCGATGCTAGTACAGCAAGCTCTGGCCACTTCACTACAGCTGAAACACATGACAACGACGAGAACTCTACAGTCTGGAAAGTGATAGAGTCCTTTCAAGAAGAATTTAAATCTATGAAAGAATTCAAAGAGTCCACAATTTTACAAGCGAAAGCAATGGAGAATACCATTAGAGAGCCCAAAGCCAAAGTGGCTCAAGTTGAACTGGAAAGAGACAATGCAATGAAAGATTTAAAAGAGATGAAAGATTTCCAGGCAAAGACAGGCAAATTGGAGCAGGAAATATACAAAATGAATAAAATATTTCAAGACATGAAACTGGAAATGGAAGCAAAAAAGAAAACACAGTCATAGTTAAGAGTGGAAATGGAGAATCAAGGGAAGAGAACAGGAACTACAGGCATGAGTATCAAAAATAGGATACAAGAGATGGAAGACAGAATCTCAGGCATGGAAGATTCAATAGAAGAAATCAGTACAACATCCAAAGAAAACGAGAAAGTTAAAAAAGTCCTCACCCATAACATCCAAGAAATCAAGGATTCAATGAAAAGATGGGACCTGAGAATTATAGGCTTAGATGAAAGAGAAACTCCCAACTAAAAGGTCCAGGAAACATCTTCAACAAAATCATAGAAGAAAACTTCACAAACCTAAAGAAAGAGATGCCAGTAAAAATCCAAGAGGCTTACAGAACACCAAACAGATTAGATCAGAAAAGAAACTCCTCTCACCACATAATAATTGAAACTCCAAATGTACAGAACAAAGAAAAAATATTAAAAGCTGTAAGAGAAAAAGGTCAAGTCACATATAATGGCAGACCCATCAGAATTACACCTGACTTCTCCTCAGAAACTCTAAAAGCTAGAAGGGCCTGGACAGATGTCCTACAAGACCTGAGAGAACATAGGTGCCCAGCCAGACTACTATACCCAGGAAAACTCTCTATCAACATAGATGGAGAAAACAAGATATTCCATGACAAAATCAAATTTAAACAATATCTACCCACAAACCCAGCCCTACCGAAGATCCTAGAAGGAAAATTCCAACACAGAGAAGATAACTACACCCAAGAAAACAGAGGAAACAGAAAACTCCATGGCAACTAAACCAAAAGAAACATAGGACCTCCAACTATACCAAAATAACGGGAAATAAAAACCTCTGGTCACTAACATCCATACACATCAACTCAATGGACTCAACTCCCCATTAAAAAGACACAGGCTTGCAGATTGAATTTGTAAGGAAGACCCGTCATTTTGCTGCATACAAGAAACACATCTTACTGACAAAGATAGACACTATCTCAGAGTAAAGGGCTGGGAAAAGGTTTTCCTAGCAAATGGACCCAGGAAGCAAGCTGGAGTAGCCATCCTAATATCAAGAAAAATAGACTTCCAACTGAAGTTAATAAAAAAAGACAGAGAAGGGCATTACATACTCGTTAAAGGAAATATTTATCAAGAGGACATCTCAATATTGAACATCTATGCCCCAAATTCAAAACTGTCCTAAAACTTAAATCGCACATCAATTCCCACACATTAGTAGTGGGAGACTTCAACACCCCACTCACAACAATGGACAGATCATCAAGACAGAAGCCAAACAGAGAAATAATGAGTCTAACAGAGGTCATGAACCAAATGGACCTAACAGATCTCTACAGAACGTTTTACCCAAACACAAAAGAATACAACTTCTTCTCAGCAACTCACGGAACCTTCTCCAAAATCGACCATATAGTTGGACACATAGATAGCCTCAACAGATACAAGAAAATTGAAATAACCCCTTGTATCTTATCAGACCACCATGGAATAAAGCTGGACTTCAACAGCAAAAGAATCAACAGAAAGCCTACAAACAGGGAAATTGAACAACTCTTTACAGGATGACCACTGGGTCAGGGAAGAAATAAAGAAGGTAATCAAAGACTTCTTAAAACCCAATGAAAATGAAGGCACAACATACCCAAACCTATGGGACACAATGAAAGCTGTGCTACGAGGAAAGTTCATAGCACTAAGTGCCTTCAAAAAGAAAATTGTGACAGCTCATATTGGTGAATTAACAGCTAAAGTGGATCAATTGGAAAAAAAAAAAAGGAGCAAACACTCCCAAGAGGAGCAGAAGGCAGGAAATCATCAAACTTAGGGCTGAAATCACCAACTTAGAAACACAAAGAACTATACAATGAATCAATGAAACCAAGAGTTGGTTCTTCAAGAAAATAAACAAAGTAGACAAACCCATCGCCAAATTAACTAAAAGACAGAGGGAAAAATCCCAAATCAATAAATCAGAAAAGAAAAGGGAGAAACAACAACAGATATTGAGGAAATTAAGAGAATATTTGGATCCTAGTTTAAAAATCTATACTCAACCAAATTTGAAAACTTAAGTGAAATGGACAATTTTATTAATAGATTTAACCTACTGGAGCTAAATCAAGATCAGGTTAACAGATTAAACAGCCCAATAACCCCTAAAGAAATAGAAACAGTTATTAAAAATCTCCCAACCAAAAAAAACCCAGGGCCAGATGGTTTCAGCATAGAATTCTATCAGACCTTCAAAGAAAAGCTAATAACAATACTCTTCAAACTCTTTCACAAAATAGAATCAGAAAGAACACTGCCAAACTCATTCTATGAGGCCACAGTTACCCTGATTCCTAAATCACACAAAGACCCAACAAAGAAAGAGAAATTCAGACCAATCTCCCTCATGAACACAGATGCAAAAATACTTAATAAAATACTAGGAAACTGAATCCAAGAACACATCAAAAGTATCAGACACCATGATCAAGTAGACTTCATCACAGGAATGCAGGGATGGATCAACATACGAAAATCCATCAACGTAATTCATCACATAACCAAGATGAAAGAAAAAAAAACACATGATTATCTCGCTAGATGAAGAAAAAGCATTTGACAAAATCCAACACCCCTTCATGCTAAAAGTTCTGGAGAGAACGGGCATACAAGGGCCGTACCTAGAAATAATAAAGGCAATTTACAGCAGGCCAGTGGCCAACATCAAAATAAATGGAGAGAAACTTGAAGCATTTCCTCTAAACTCAGGGACAAGACAAGGATGTCCACTTTCACCATATCTCTTCAATATAGTACTTGAAGTTCTTGCTAGAGCAATAAGACAACTAAAGGAGATCAGGAGGATACAAATAGGAAGTCAAATTATCCCTATTTGCAGACGATATGGTAGTATACATAATCGACCCCAAAAATTCCACCAGAGAATTCTTACAGCTGATAAACACCTTCAGCAAGGTGGCTGGATACAAAATTAATTCAAAAAAAAATCAGTATCCATTCTTTATACAACAAACATATGGACTGAGAAAGAAATCAGGGAAACAACACCCTTCACAATAGCCACAAACAATATAAAATACCTGGGGGTAACTCTAACCAAGCAAGTAAAGGACCTGTACAACAAGAACTTCAAGCCTTTGAAGAAAGAATTTGAAGAGGCCTTTAGAAGATGGAAAGAACTCCCATGCTCATGGATAGGTAGGATCAACATAATAAAAATGGCCATCCTACCAAAAGCAATATATAGATTCAATTCAATTCCTATCAAAATACCAACACATTTCTTTATAGACCTGGAAAGAGCTATTCTCAATTTCATATGGAACAACAAAAAACCCAGAATAGCTAAATCAATCCTGTACAATAAAAAACATCTGGAGGTATCACCATTCCAGATTTCAAGCTGTACTACAGAGCAATAGTAATAAAAACAGCATGGTACTAGTATAGAAACAGACCAGTAGATCAATGGAATCACATTGAAGACCCAGAAATGAACCCACACACCTATGGTCACCTAATTTTTGACAAAGAAGCCAAAACTTCACAATGGAAAAAGGACAACATCTTCAACAAATGGTGCTGGTCCAACTGGATGTCCACTTGTAAAAGAATGAAATTAGACCCATACTTATCACCTTGTACAAAACTTAAGTCCAAGTGTATCAAATACTTTAACATAAGCCCAGTCACACTAAATCTACTAGAAGATAAAGTGGGAAAAACCCTCGAACTCATTGGCACAGGTGACAACTTCCTGAACATATAACACTAACAGCTCAGGACCTAAGACCAACAATCAATAAATGGGACCTCATGAAACTGAAAAGCTTCTGTAAGGCAAAAGAAATTGTCATTCGAACAAAACGGCAGCCTACAGACTGGGAGAAAATCTTCACCAACCCCATATCTGACAGAGGGCTAATATCCAAAATCTACAAGAACTCAAGAAATTAAATGCCAAGAAACCAAATAATCCAATCAAAAAATTAGGGAAAGAGCTAAACAGAGAATTCACAAAGGAGTAATCCCTAAGGGCTGAGAGACACTTGAAGAAATACTCAGCATCCTTAATCATCAGAGAAATGCAACTCAAGATGACTCTGAGATTCCATCTCACACCTGTCAGAATGGCTAAGATCAAGAGCTCAAATGACAGCACATGCTGGTGAGGGTGTGGAGAAAGGGGAACTCTCCTCCATTGCTCGTGGGAGTGTAGGCTTGTGCAACCACCATGGAGGTCAGACTGGTGATATCTTAGAAAACTTGGAATAGCTTTGCCTCGGGACCCAGCCATACAACTTCTGGGTATACATCCAAATGACTCCTCACTGAATCACAAGGAAGTTTCCTCATCTATGCTCATACCAGCCTTATTTGTAATAGCTAGAAACTGTAAACAACCCAGATGTCACTCAACCAAAGAATGGATTAAAAAGTTATGGTACATCTACACAATGGAATATTACTCAGCTATCAGAAACAATGAAATCATGCAATTTGCAGCCAAATGGATGGAACTAGAGGAGCTCATCCTGAGTAAGTTTACCCAGACTCAGAAGGATGTACATCTATTAACTTATAGTGGGATTTTAGCTATATATTACAGGATATCTATACTACAACCAACACACCAAAGGGAACAGGAATATAGACTTTTTCTTCCTGTCAATGAGACACTTTGCCCTAGTGGTGCTACCTTGTAGGCCACCAGTGTATGAGGAGGCTCTTGGCCCTCATATGACTCTGAACTGGGGTGGGGGACTATTATGTAGAAACATTCTACTCCAGAGGAGTAGTATGGAAGTGTTAGGGGGTAGAGGGTGGGAGGATAGGACTGGGAAGGGTCAAAAGAGGACACTATGATGGAGGTGTAACCTGAAGCAATAAATACATAAATTAAAAAATTTACTAGTGAATAATGGAGAATTTAACTCTGATACTCAAACACAACAGGTATATAAGAAGAAATTTCTTTCTGTGGATAAGATGAAAAAATTAAAAAATATTTACAAATTTGTTTAATGATTCATAAGGCATATCATAACCAAGTTACTCTTATTCCAGAAATGGAAAGCTATTTTAATATTAAATCTTAAGCTAAACAATTTACCAAATTAAAGAATAAAGGGAAATATGAGAATGAAGAATTAAAAAAGTGTTGGATAGGGCTGGAGAGATGGCTCAGAAGTTAAAAACACTTGTTGCTCTTGTAGAGTGCCTAACCATCCATAAATCCAATTCCAGGCAATCGGATGCCCTTTCTGAACTCTGAGAGCACCAGGCATACATGTGGTACATAGACATACATGTAGGCAAAACATTCATATACATATAAAAAATAATTTTTGCAGAGTTGAATTTAAAAGTTCCAATGTGCCAGGCAGTGATGGAACATGACTTTAATCCCAATACATGGGAGTTAGAGGCAGATAGATCTCTGAGTGTAAAGCCAACTTCGTATATAGAGTGAGTTTCAGGACAACCAAGGATATACAGAGAAACCCTGTCTCAAAAACAAAAACAAAAACAAAAAAACCCAACCAAACAAACAAAAATCCAATGTGCCAGGCATGGTGGCACATGTCTTCAATTCCAGCTCTTGGAACGCAAAGCCAGGTGGATCTCTGAGTTCAAAGTTAGCCTGATCTACAGAGAAAGAGCTCCAGGACAGCCAGAGATACACAGATAAACTCTATATTGAAAAACAAAACAAGACAAAAACCAAAACCAAAAACCAAAAGCCAAACAAACAAATAAACAAAATCTAGAGATAGAGGAAAACTTTAATTTGAAAATTTATGTCTTCGAAAAATCTACAGTAAGAGAAATAGTTGTCAATAAAATGATTATCACATAGGCACAATATAAAAATGCATGGAATTGAGGTGTATGTTTGCAATCCTAGTGATGGGAAAGCAGAGACAGACAGATTCCCATGGCTTACTGGCTAGCAGGCCTAGCCTACTTGTTGAATTTGAAGTCAGTAAGAGACTCTGTATGATAAACATAGGTGAATAGCTCTGGTAAAAAACCTTCAGGGTTGTTCCCTGGGCTCCACATGTATATGAGTCCTGGTATACATGTTTACCTGTGTACACACACGCACACACATACATGTATATACATACAACAAAATAATACTTAATGGTGAGATAGTGAATGATTTCACTTGAATGTTAGGCTTGTGAACTGATGCTTGAAATCATTGTTTTAAATTTATATCCTTTTATTTTTTTGATAATTTCATACACATATACAATATAGTCTGTCTACTCTTTCCCACTTTTGTCTTCTTTCCATCCCTATCAATAATCCTTTTACATCTTTACCAGCCTCTTTCCCAGATTTGTGGCTTTTGGTTTATTTAACCAGGGTCATCTGGGTGACCATTGGATTTGAACTACTTATTGGATCCAGGTGATTCATCAGTGGCACATAACTAAAGGCAAAGATTCCCTTCCCCATGGATCTTTCGGGAACAAGTCATCAGTAAGCAGTAGCTCCCTTCCCCATGTTCCTCCTCTAACCATGCCTGATTATTGACAGGGATGTTATTTTTTAACAAATTACAAGCAGACGATATGATAGTACACATAAGTGACCCCAAAAATTCCACCAGAGAACTCTTACAGCTGATAAACACCTTCTGGAAGGTGGCTGGATACAAAATTAATTTAAAAAAATCAGTAGCCTTCTTTATACAACAAACAAATGGGCTGAGAAAGAAATCAGGGAAACAACACCCTTCACAATAGCCACAAAAAATATAAAATACCTGGGGGTAACTCTAACCAAGCAAGTAAAGGACCTGTACAACAAGAACTTCAAGCCCTTGAAGAAAGAAATTGAAGAGGCCTTTAGAAGATGGAAAGATCTCCCATGCTCATGGATAGGTAGGATCAACATAATAAAAATGGCCATCCTACCAAAATCAATATATAGATTCAGTGCAATTCCTATCAAAATACCAACACAATTCTTTATAGACCTGGAAAAAGCTATTTTCAATTTCATATGGAACAACCAAAAATCCAGAATAGCTAAATCAATCCTGTACAGTAAAAAAAACATCTGGAGGTATCACCATTCCAGATTTCAAGCTACCCTACAGAGCAATAGTAGTAAAAACAGCATGGTACTGGTATAGAAACCAACCAGTAGATGAATGGAATCGAACTGAAGACCCAGAAATGGATTCACACACCTATGGCCACCTAATTTTTGACAAAGAAACCAAAACCGCACAATGGAAAAAGGACAGCATCTTCAACAAATGGTGCTGGTCCAATTGGATGTCCACTTGTAAAAGAATGAAATTAGATCCATACTTATCACCTTGTACAAAACTTCAGTCCAAGTAAATCAAAGACCTTACCATAAGGCCGGTAACACTAAATCTACTAGAAGAGAAAGTGGAGAAAACCCTTGAAATCATTGGCACAGGTGACAACTTCCTGAAGATAACACAGCTCAGGACCTAAGACCAACAATCAATAAACAGGACCTCATGAAACTGAAAAGCTTCTGTAAGGCAAAAGACATTGTCATTCAAACAAAACGGCAGCCTACAGACTGGGAGAAAATCTTCACCAACCCCACATCTGACAGAGGGCTAAAATCCAAAATCTACAAAGAACTCAAGAAATTAAAAGCCAAGAAACCAAATAATCCAATCAAAAAATGGGGGACAGAGCTAAACAGAGAATTCACAAAGGAGGAATCCCTAAGGGCTGAGAGACACTTGAAGAAATGCTTAGCATCCTTAATCATCAGAGAAATGCAACTCAAGATAACTCTGAGATTCCATCTCACACCTGTCAGAATGGCTAAGATCAAAAGCTCAAATGACAGCACATGCTGGTGAGGGTGTGGAGAAAGGGGAACCCTCCTCCATTGCTGGTGGGAGTGCAGGTTTGTGCAACCACTATGGAGGTCAGACTGGTGATATCTTAGAAAACTTGGAATAGCTTTGCCTCAGGACCCAGCCATACCATTTCTGGGTATACACCCAAATGACTCCTCACGGAATCATAAGGAAGTTTCCTCATCTATGTTCATAGCAACCTTATTTGTAATAGCTAGAAAGTGGAAAAAACCCAGATGTCCCTCAACCGAAGAATGGTTTTAAAAACTGTGGTACATCTACACAATCAACACAATGGAATATTACTCAGCTATCAGAAACAATGAAATTATGCAATTTGCAGCCAAATGGATGGAACTAGAGAAGCTCATCCTGAGTGAGCTAACCCAGACTCAGAAGGATGCACATGGCATCCAACCACTTATAGTCGGATTTTAGCTATATAGTACAGAATATCTATACTACAACCAATGCACCAAAGAGAACATGGACATAGACTTTTTGTTTGTTTGTTTTGTAGTTTTCTCTCCCTGGGAATGAGAGAATTTTCATTGGTGGTACTGCCTTGTAGGCCTCCAGTGTATGAGGAGGCTCTTGGCCCTCATATGACTTCTGAACTGGGGCAAGGGACTGTTATGTAGGGACACTCCAGTCCAGAGGAGTGGATGGAAGGGTTAGGGGGTAGGGGATGGGAGGGCGGGGCTGGGAAGGGGGGAAAGAGGACAATATGATGGAGATGTAACCTGAAGCAACAAATAAATTTATTTTTTAAAAAATTACTATTTCTTTTAGATTTAAAAATGATAATATGATTAAATTATTCCCCCCCTTCCCTTTCCTCTGTCTAAATGTTCCCTTATAACCCTCTTATATCTCTTTCAAATTCATGGCCTCCTTTTCCATTAATTGCTCTTATTTACATATGTTCCTAAACACATAAATGAAACTTGTTTAGTCTGTATAATGTTACTTGTATGCATGCTTTCCTGGCTGACCATTTGGTATTATATGACCAATTGGTGTACTCTTCCCTGGGGAATACTATTTTTCCTGCTCTTAGGATTTCTTAGTTGTCTTTGTGTGAGTTTGAGGCCTTGTGACTTTCCCTTGTCCATTTTAGCATGTCTATTGATGTCCTCTGTGTTCAGCTCATGATTAGGCAGTCATGTAGGTGAAGCTTCATGGGTGTAGCTTTTGACATTACCAGGAGACACAGGATCACAGCAAAATCCTTATCCTCTGCCTCTTACAACGTTTCCCCCTGCAGTTCTGAAATGTTCTCTGAGCCCCAAATTCAGTAATTGTTTTATAGATGTTTCTTTTTTTTGTTTTTTTAAATAATTTATTTTTTATTTCTTCAAGTTACATCTCAATCACAATCCCCTCCCTACTCCCCGCTCCAGTCCCACCCTTCCACCCTCCTCCCCCTCAACCCCCCCAACCTCTTCCCTTCTGTTTTTTTTGTTTAAGGTATTTCTTTTTCCCCCCAACAGCTCTCCATTTCAGTCCAAAAAATGGTTCTTTTTCTTATAACTATAAATACAATACAAAACCAAAAGAAATAAATAGGCCACAATTATAAGAGTTATATGGCTTAGCATACATTCCCAATGTCCAGTCCATATGTATTTGGCACCTGACTTTAATATTCTACTATCTAACCATCTCCATGAGTTTAAAGTTCTATATCTAACTCAGCTTTCGTACTAACTTCCCTCACAATTTTAAAAATATCTTCTTAGATCCAGAACACCCTCTTGATTCCTAAACAACTCAAAATTTAACTATGAGACTCTAGCTATCTATTCTTCAACCACCTCAGAGACCTGAGAGGGATAAATATATCTGATTATATAGGAAGTGCAGGGCCTGCAGCTTCCAAAAATAAGAAATGGCATACCAGTGGCTGCCTGGACAGTTCCCATTTTCTCTCCATACATTACAGCATCAATCTTCAGCCGTTTGGCCCCGTTTCTCTGACAAACATTGATTGTAGAGCAGGAAATATGAAGGACTTACCTACCCTGCCTTGGTAGAGATAGGCTGTCGACTTACCTGCTTCCAAGTTTTGTCCTTTTTGGACAGAAGTCTGTCTACAGTTGAAGCAAGGGGTTTTTCTTGCCAAGAGAAAGGCTTACCACCAATTCAATCATCTCCCATTGGAGATTCTTCGATGCTCATCTTCTACTTGGAGTAGAATAGGGGGTGCTGTCAGGAGCTGACATGTCTCGATATCAAAAAATTTAAGTTAAGAAATCATCTTTGAATGCCATATTCTGCAGATCTCTTGAGGTTTTTGAAGATGCCCTATCTATCTCTTATATTTAGATAAGCAAATATTGCTTGTCTCTTAGCAACTTGATTTCTGAGTAGCTTAGAAAATAACTGTGATAGACTATCATAGTAACTAACAAAATGACAGGTTTGCATGACTCTCAGTTTCCATTTCTTAATTAACATAAACAGTTTATGACGGTTGGTAGCAAGAGGCCAAAACTTGACATTTCATTTTTAAGCATTACTAGGAACAATACATTTAAGAAGTGTTACTCTTAATTTTGTATCTATATACAAAGATAAATACCAATGTGGCCAAATATAATCTTAATTTTGTATCAATATACAAAGATCAATACCGATGTAGCCCAATACAATCTTAATTTTACATCAATATACAAGGGTCAATACCATTGTGGCCAAATATAATCTTAATTTTGTATCAATATACAAAGATCAATACCGATGTAGCCCTATACAATCTTAATTTTGCATTAATATACAATGATCAATACTGTAGGAGTTAGATAAATTAGATTTAGGAAATATATAGGAGTTTCTGATACTGTCTCTTAATTCGGGGCCTGAAGAGCATTATCAGCATGAAGTCAGCAAAAACAGGAAAGACTCAATAGACTGAAAAACAAGGTTGAAGTCAGGAAAAACAGGAAAGACTCAATAGAACTGAAGAAACAAAGTATCTGGCCTGACATTGTTTTCAGCTGCTAAGTGGGCGCAGCCCAAATTAAGCTGAAACAGAAATCCTCCTATTTGAGGACAGTGCGTGGAGCCCAGAAGAGAAGAGGCCCCTGATGCTAGAGAGCTCCAAGAGTCCTGCTGAAAAAAGGGCTAGCCATTGATGGTCAGCACTTTCCCTGAAGCAGAAAGAAGCCGGTGAGCAAAGAAAGCTTGAGCAAGACACCAAAAGGCCAAGGACTGGACCCTGTGGCTCAGCTTTTGCCTAGAGGGGTTTGATCTGTCCAAACAGTGGCCTAAAGGAAACTGTGCCTGGCTTTAAGGACTGAGGCAGAGCAGCTGAGTTCCTGATTCAAAAGAAGTAAGTTGGCCTGCAGACGGCTGGGGTCTCCCACAGAGAAGAAAGCATGAAGCCTTATTTAAGGTGAGACTGCAATAACCAACTTACCCTGACGAACCTGCATCTGAGAGATCCAGAAAAAGGACTGCTAAGTGTGTTAAAGAATCTACAACAAAGACTGTGTTCCTGATGACTGAGGACCTGCCCCAGAGACTATATCATTCTAAAAGGTTATGAAAGTAGTTGTTATAATTATCAATAGGTTCAGTGGATAGGTTAAAGGGGTTGTAGGAATTTATAGGATTAATAGTTAAGAAATTGTTGGTGTTTGTTATAAGTGAATTTAGTAATAAATAAATAAGTGTTAAATAATAATTTAAAAGTTCGGTTACACAATACCAATTTAGCCAAATATAATATTAATTTTTTATCTGTATACAAAGGCATGAGGCCATGTTCAATAATCTGTCCTTTTTTCTTGATCTCTCCTATACTAACTATGTCTATGTCCCATTTTTCTCAAGTCTGTTCACTCCTATATAGGAGAAAAAGAAGGATACAGAAAAGAAAAAGAGAGAAGTCCCTGGGTCTAACCTCCAAAACCCATTTAACAAGACCATTTAACAGCTTGTAGTCTCTTTCCCTAAATAACAAAATTTTCTATTATCCATCAAATAACCAAAAGGGGGGAACACCCTCCCCACCTTCTGGGGATGGGACTTTGTTCTCTTAAAATGACTTCCTGCTGATTTAGGACGTAGTAAACCTGTTTGGGGCCCAAATAAGAATGGAAAAATGGTTAAAAATGTTAATAGAATCATTTGATGTTCAGTCCTTTTGTGCTCACCTATTTAGATGTCCTAAGAAGTTCATAGACAGAAGCTGATCTTCAGAGCTTTACTGAAGTTCTTGCTGGAGCAGTCTGTGGAGCTGAACGATCTTAGCGATTTTGAGTGGTTGTGGTTGCAGACTTTTGATGAAACTGCTATTGAGGAAGTCTGCAAGGCTGGATCATCTGGGTCACTCATCTTCTTTGATGTCTGATCTGTTTTCTGCTGATGTTTCCATTGTCCAGTTGTCCCTGGATTCCTTGAATGGAAGCTTTAAATCTCCTGGAAAGATAAGAACAGAGCCCTGCTCTAATCCTAACTCTGGGACAATTACCTTTTTTTTTGGGAGGGGGGTCAGGTAATATTTTTCCTGGAGCAAATTTTGTTTTTTGACAATATATAAAGTATTACCTTTCAATCCGGATGAAAGAAGAAATTATTTTGATATTTTGGAGCTAAACAAACCTTTAGTGTATATATTTTGAGATCTCAAAGGACAATTTGTTTGAATTGCAGCCTGCCTTTTTGTAAGTAGCTTTTAAACTTAAATCTTTCCAAATCCTATGTGCCTGTCTCTGCATTCTAAGTTTTGGGATCAAAGATATGTGGTTCCCAACTGATGGGATTAAAGATGTGCTTCTCCACCCCTGGATCAAAGTTTTTCTCTGTTTAGAGCTTGTTTTCTATCAGGCTGACCTTGAGCTCTGAGATCTGCCTCTTTCTGTTTCTAGTGTGTTGGGATTAAGGGTGTATTCTTCCCCAATGATGAGACTAAGGGTGTGCACCATCACCACCCTGTTTCTTGTAACTCTAGAATTTATAAGACAACTAACTCTATAATGATCCTCCTGTCTCTGCTGGAGGTAAAGGCATGGGATAACACCATGCATTATTTTACCTTAGCTCTAAGTTTTTTCAACTCTTGGAGGTTTGTAAAACCAGGTTGAACATATGTCACCTTTAATTTATTTACAGTGTTTTAAACCTGTTAACCTGCCTTATAATGCCAAACCATGGAAATAGCCTATACCTCTACAAAAAAATATTTTAAGCTGCTATCAAGTTTGTGTAATCTCTGTAGCCACCTGCAGTCTAACATTCTAATCTGAAATTAAGGCCATTTTCCTTTCATGCCAGTAAGGCAATTATACCTTTGGTAAATTATAGTTTGAAAATTTTATATTGTATTTTTATTATATTTTTAAGCTTATTAACTCTTCTCTTAAAAAAGTATTATTTACTTCTAGAACATAGTTTCCTCCCTCCTCCCCTCTTGGCCCCTCCCTTCCTCTCGCCTTCCCTCCCTCCCTCCCTCCCTCCCTCCTTTTTCCTCTACTTGGTACTCTCCTTCTCCTCAGATGAGGTGGGCCCTCACATATCATTCTCCCTCAGATCTTGCGTCATGTGAGGCCCAAGAGCTTCCACTCGTACTGGAGCTTGATAAGGCACACCATCTAAGGTGTGGGGTTCCACTAACCTGCAGCAGATTCCATGACTCACTGGTGGGTAGAATTTTTCCTAGGATAGATATGCTAGGTTCCTATCTATTTGGATGTGTGGGTTGTAGGATAGTTATCCTCTGATGTATGGTTAATATCCATTTATAAGGGAATACATACCTTGTTTATCTTTCTGGGACTGCGTCAGCTCACTTAGGATGAGCTTTTCTAGTTCTATCCATTTGTTTTCAAATTGCATGATTTCCTCATTTCTGATAGCTGTGTAGTATTCCATTGTTAAATGTACCACAGTTTTTTAATCCATTCTTCAGTTGAAGGACATCTGGGTTCTTTCCAGTTTCTGGCTATTACAAATAAAGCTGCTATGAACATTGTTGAGGCAATGTCCTTGTGGTTTCGTTTAGAATCTTTTGGATGTATGCCCAAGAGGGGTATGGCTGGGTCTTGAGGTAGATTTATTCCCAATTTTCTAAGATATCTCCAGATTGATTTCCAAAGTGGTTGCACAAGTTTGCAGTCCCACCATCAATGAGGGAGTGTTCCCCTTTCTCCACATCCTTGCCAGCATGTGCTATCATTTGAGTTTTTGAACTTAGCCATTCTGACAGGTGTGAGATGGAATCTTAGAGTTGTTTTAAGTTGCATTTCCCTGATAACCAAAGATGTTGAACATTTCCTCAAATGCCTCTCAGCCTTTAGAGATTCCTCTTCTGTGAATTCTCAGTTTAGCTCTGTACCCCATTTATTGATGGGGTTATTTGATTCTTTGGTGTTCAATTTCTTCAGTTCTTTATATATTTTGGATATTAGCCCTCTGTCAGATGTTGGGTTAGTGAAGATCTTTTCCCACTCTGTAGGCTGCCGTTTTGTTCTAAGGACAGTGTCCTTTGCCTTACAGAAGCTTTTCAATTTCATAAGGTCCCATTTTTTGATTGTTTGTTTTAGTGCCTGAGCTATTGGTGTTCTATTCTGGAAGTTGCTACCAGTGCCAATGATTTCAAGGCTTTTCCCCACTTTCTCTTCTATTAATGTTAGTGTGTCTGGATTTATGTTGAGGTCCTTGATCCACTTAGACTTAAGTTTTGTACAGGGTGATCAGTATGGATCTATTTGCATTCTTCTACATGTTGACATCCAGTTCGACCAGCACCATTTATTGAAGATGCTTTCCTTTTTCCATTGTATGTTTTTGGCTTCTTTATCAAAAATTAAGTGACCATAGGTGTGTGGTTTTATTTCTGGGTCTTCCATTCAATTCCATTGGTCAACTGGTCTGTTTCTATACCAGTACCATGCTGTTTTTATTATTATTACCCTGTAGTACAGCTTGAAATCCGGGATGGTGATACTTCCAGATGTTCTGTTATTGTACATGATTGATTTAGCTATTCTGGGTCTTTTATTATTCCATACGAAGTTGAGAATTGTTTTTTCCAGATCTGTAAAAAATTGAGTTGGTATTTGGAAAGGAATCACATTGAATCTGTATATTGCTTTTGGTAAGATTGCCATTTTTATTATGTTGATCCTACCTATCCACGAACAAGGGAGATCTTTCCATCTCCTGATATCTTCTTCAATTTCATTCTTCAGGGACTTGAAGTTCTTATCATACAGGTCTTTCACTTGCTTTGTTAGAGTTACCCCCAGGTATTTTATATTATTTGTGGCTACTGTGAAGGGTGTTGATTCCTTTATTTCTTTCTCAGCCCATTTATCTTTTGTGTAAAGAAGGGCTACTGATTTTTTTGAATTGATTTTGTATCCGGCCACCTTGCTGAAGGAGTTTATCAGCTGTAGAATTTCTCTGGTGGAATTTTTGGGGTCACTGATGCATACTATCATATCATATGCAAATAGGGATACTTTGACTTCTTCCTTTCCAATTTGTATCCCCTTGATCTCTTTTAGTTGTCTTATTGCTCTAGCTAAAACTTCAAGTACTATGTTGAAGAGATATGGAGAGAGTGGGCAGCCTTGCCTTGTCCCTGATTTTAGAGGAAATGCTTTAAGTTTCTCTCCATTTAGTTTGATGTTGGCTATTGGCTTGCTGTAAATTGCTTTTATTATTTTTAAGTATGGTCCTTGTATGCCTGATCTCTCTAAGACTTTTATCATGAAAGGGTGCTGTATTTTGTCAAAAGCTTTTTCAGCATCCAATGAGATGATCATGTGGGTCTTTTCTTTCAGCTTGTTTATGTGGTGGATTACATTGATGGATTTTCTAATGTGGAACCACCCCTGCATCCCTGGCATGAATCCTACTTGATCCTGGTGTATGATACTTTTGATGTGATCTTGGATCCGGTTTGCAAGTATTTTATTAAGTATCTTTGCATCTATGTTCATAAGGAAATTTGTCTGAAATTTTCTTTCTCCGTTGGGTCTGTGTGAGGTTTAGTTATCAGGGTAACTGTGGCCTCATAGAATGTGTTTGGCAGTATTCCTTCTGTTTCTATATTGTGGAAGAGTTTGAAGAATATTGGTGTTAGCTCTTCTTTGAATGTCTGGTAGAATTCTGTGCTGAAACCATCTGGGCCTGGGCTTTTTTTTGGTTTGAAGACTTCTAATGACTTCTTCTATATCCTTAAGGGTTATAAGACTGTTTAATTTGTTTACCTGTTCTTGATTTAACTTTGGTAGGTGGAATCTATCAAGAAAATAGTCCATTTCATTTAGATTTTCCAATTTTGTGGAGTACAAGTTTTTGAAGTAGGACCTAACGATTCCTGGATTTCCTCAATGTCTGTTGTTATTTCTTCTTTTCATTTCTGATTTTGTTGATTTGGGTATTTTCCCTCTGCCTTTTAGTTAGTTTAGCTAAGGGCCTGTCTATTTTGTTGATTTTCTCAAAGAACCAGCTCTTGGTTTTGTCGATTCTTTGTATTGTTCTTTTTGTTTCTAAGTTGTTGATTTCAGCCCTGAGTTTGATAATTTCCTCTTGTCTGCTCCTCTTGGGAGTGTTTGCTTCTTTTTGTTCTAGCTCTTTCAGGTGTGCTTTTGTTCTAGCTCTTTCAGGCTAGTGTAGGAATTCTCTAGTTTCTTTTTGAAGGCACTTAGTGCTATAAACTTTCCTCTTAGCACTGCTTTCAATGTGTCCCATAAGTTTGGGTATGTTGTGCCTTCATTTTCATTGAGTTCTAAGAAGACTTTAATTTCTTCCCTGACCCAGAGGTCATTGAGGAGAGAGTTGTTCAGTTTCAATGTTTTTGCAAGCACTATGCTGTTTTTGTTATTGTTGAAGCCTAGCTTTATTCCATGATGGTCTGATAAGTTACAAGGAGTGATTTCAATTTTCCTGTATCTCTAGAGGCTTGCTTTGTGACCGACTATATGGTCGATTTTGGAGAAGGTTCTGTGAGGTGCCGAGAAGAAAGTGTATTCTTTTGTTTTGGGGTGAAATGTTCTGTAGATATCAATTAGGTCCATTTGATTCATGACATCTGTGAGGTTCATCATTTCTCTGTTTGGTTTCTGCATTGTTGATCTGTCCAGTGGGGAGAGTGGTGTGTTGAAATCTCCCACTATTAATGTGTGAGGTTCAATGTGGGATTTGAGCTTCAGTAGTGTTTCTTTAATGAATGTGGGTGGTCTTACATTTGGGGCATAGATGTTTAGTATTGAAATTTCATCTTGGTGGATTTTTCCTTTGATGAGTATATAGTGTCCTTCCCCATCTCTTTTGATTAATGTTGGTTGAAAATCCAATTTGTTGCATACAAGGATTGCTACTCCAGCTTTTTTCTTGGGTCCATTTGCTTGGTATATCTTTTTCTAGCCCTATACTTGGAGATAATGTCTATGTTTTATGCTGAGGTGTGTTTCTTGTAAGCAGCAGAATGTGGGATTCTGTTTTCACGTCCATTCTGCTAGCCTGTGTCTTTTTATTGGGGAATTGAGTCCATTGATGTTGAGATATATTAATTACCAGTGATTGTTACTTCCTGCCGTCTTGATGTTGGTGGAAATAGTGTGTGAGTGAGCTTCTTTTCTTTTGATTTTGCTGCAGGCATGATATTTGCTTCCTGTGCTTTCTTGTGTGTAGTTAACCTCTTTGGGTTGAAGTTTTCCTTCCAACATCTTCTGTAGAGCTAGATTTGTGTATAGATATTGTTTGAATTTAGCTTTGTCATGGAATATCTTGTTTTCTTCATCTGTGTTGATTGACAATTTTGCAGGAAATAGTAGTCTGGCCTGGCATTTGTGTTTTTTTTAGTGTCTGCAAGTCATCTGTCCAGGCCCTTCCGGCTTTTAGAGTCTCTGAAGGAAAGTCAGGTGTGATTCTGATAGGTTTTCCATTATATGTTATTTGACCCTTTTCCCAGCAGCTTTTAAAATTATTTCTTTGTTCTGTACATTTAGTGTTTTGATTATTCCGTGGCGGGAAGATTTTCTTTTCTGGTCTAATCTATTTGGAGTTGTGTAAGCTTCTTGTACAGTTATAGGCATCTCTTTTTTTACATTTGGAAAATTCTCTTCAATGATTTTGTTGAAGATATTTTCTGGTCCATGGAGGTGGGACTCTTCTCTTTCTTCTATTTTTATTATTCTGAGATTTCGTCTTTTCATTGTGTCCTTGATTTCCTGAAGGTTTTATGTCAGGACTTTTTTAGATTTGACATTTTCTTTGACAGATGTATCCATTTCTTCAGTTTTATCCTCTGAGCCTGAAATTCTTTCTTCCATCTCTTGTATTCTGTTGGTGATGCTAGTGTCTGTAGTTCCAATTCTTTTCTTAAGGTTTTCCAGTTCTATGGATGCCTCAGATTGGATTTTCTTCATTGCTTCAACTTCCTTTTTCAGGTCTTCCTTTCCTTTAAGTGCTTTATTCATTTCCATCTCCTCCTTTGCAGTATTTTGTTGTTGCTCTCTGATGTATTTGATTTCCTCCCTTAGGCCTTCTATTATTAATAGAAGCGTAGGATTAAGGTCATTTTCCTTTGCTTCAATTGTGTTCAGCTGTCCAGAATTGTCTGTAGCATTATTGCTAGCATCTGGAGACATCCTATTGTTTTGATTTTTTTTTTTACCATGTTCTTGAGCTGACCTTTTGTCATGTGATGGAGCCAGGTGTTATCTGTGTGTTTCTTTTGTTACCTGACCTTGGTGCTCAGCAAAACTCCCTGCCCTGGGGGTTGGCTGATCCTGAGATCCTGGTGTTTACCACCAGATGGCGGGCAGGTTCCTGTAATAGACTGACTGGCTCTCGGAGAGGAGGGTGGCTACAGCTGTCCTCAACTGCTTGTGACCCAATTGGACCAATATAGAGGGGATTGACGTGGGGATAGGGCTAGCCTCTGAGTTCCTGGGAGCTGACAGGTCTCCTCAGAAAGGCAGGTAGAGCTGTGCTTGGGTCTGTGTTCTCCTCTCAGTGACCCAGTCGTTCTGGTTCCCCAGCTAGGCTGACTATGCAGGCAGGGAGCTCCACCCACAACAAATGCTGGCCTCAGTAAGCCTGTTGCTGACTGCCTCAGATGCTTGCGTGCTAGGGTAAGTGACCCACCGGCCCCAGTATTTGTGGAGAATACACAGTCGTGGGGGCTCTGTTTGCAGGCAGTCTTGGTTCCTAATTGCTTTGCTGTGACTGGGTTAGGTCTCTGCCTCTCTGCTACAGTGCACACTGTGCCGCCATGTTGGAAACTCCAGAAAAAATAATCTCACTTACCTTTGCTCTTGTGGTACGGCTGTTTTCCCTCTTGGGTGTACAGATCCGAGTCCAGGCTGGATATCAGGCAGACAGGCGGGGCTTGATCTGCTCCCGGGCTAGATCTCCTCTAGCTGGAGCACCTCTCCAGACTGGTGACAGAGCTGGCTGATCTCAGGGTGGTGTTCCCGGTAACTGCGTGGGCTGTTTTACCTGGTGACAGGTCTCAATGTTCGCCGTGGGAATTCAGACACTATCTGTGTTTCACTGTAGGCTAGGGGACCTCACATTCACTCTACAGTAACTAATCTCATTCACCTACTACTCAGATGCACTGCTCTATGGTCGGTGCCATCTTGGATCCCCTTTATAGATGTTTCTATGAAGCATATCTAGATATATCTAGAACTGCCCTCCACAACTCTGCATTTTGATTGGTTGCTGTTTTCTGTAGTGATCTCTGTTGCAAAGAGAAGTTTACTTAATGAGGAGAGAAGATCACACTTATCTGTGAGTATAAGGACAAATATTTAGGTTGTTGTTAGGGAGCATGCTGGTTTAGTAAATTGGTGGTTGTAGATTTTCCTCCAAGACCTGAGTTCTCCAGCCCTGGGTAATTAGCTAGATTTCTAGTGCAAAGCATACTTTCTCTCCTGTTGAGAAAGTCTTAAGTCCAATTAGAGAGCTGTTGATTACTGTGGAGCCAGGGAGCTGTCAGACCAGGGAAGCTAGCCTAGAATAGAAGTGGGGTTGAGGCATGACCAAACTTTAGAAATCTTGTCCTGAGATCTCCCCCCATGACCCTTTGCCCTAGGCCTGCTTGTCTCAGTGCACATATCTTTGCACTCCCACCTTTGCCTACCAGAGGAGGTCATATAGCCTGGTAGCCAGTTAAACTTCCTTTCCCCTCATAAGGTCATGTCTAAAGCACCTGGAATTCCTCTTCAAACAAATGAGGCATCCCTAGCACACTCGCTCAACCAATGTTGTAAACTCACCCCTAAAGCCCCTACCCACCTCCTAAAGGTTTAAGTAGCCCTTGTTCACTCCAATTAAACGAGCTGTCTTACTGAAGCTGGCTCTGGGGTAGTCTGTTTCTTGCTGAGGTTTCTTTTATCCCAGAAGTTCCCACTCCTGCTTCCCCATCTTGGGATCCACCATTGTGATTACAGGCCAATTGCACCACAACAGGTAGGGAAACAGCAAGTTCCTGCTAAGGTAAGGTGTGTAAGTAAGTCACTGCTTACCTTTAGGGTTGTTGTGCCATGTTGGTCATTGCTGTGGTTCATTGGAATCATAACTGGTTAGGATTGTTGGTTGCATCCTTCCTTTGGGAGATTGCATGATGGGTGCCTTCCAGTATCATGAAATCTAGGATTCAGGGAGGAGACTTTCAGGTCATTTCAGTCTCAGAGTCCTCTAGACCACAAGTCTGAAGCACATGGCTTCTTCTACTTCTGGGAGGCAACCAAGGGCTATAACAGTATCCTGTAATGTTTTGTAGTCACTTGGATAACCCAGACCAACAGCTTAAAATAGGAGTTCTCATGCATGATGTTGAGGGTTTTGTTAAATGGTCTCTGACTCTTGGAGGGAACATTATCAGCCCAGATGAGAAAATGTCATTTGAACAGTATATGTTTTTTGTTATATACGAGTATTATAGGTCTTTTTAGGGTAAATGGCTAATAGTCCATTTCTTATGATTTTTCAGACATTTTTATATGGATTTTAACCTCCTACCTCTTTCTTTTATGTTTACCTTTTATCCCCTTCCTAAAGAACTCCCTTTTCCCCATTTCCCTGATCAGAAAACTGTATCTTGTTGTTCTTGTCTCTACTGCCACCCAACCCCCAACACAAGCAGTGGTCCCTTTTTACTTTCCTGGTTTCTGTAGTTCCTCAGAAATATGAATTCATATCTGAAGATTTGGAGCTAGGAGACTCCAGTGAGAGAGAACATTAGATGTTTGTTCTTTTTATGTCCTCAGTCTGGATTACCCACTCAATATGATATGTTTTAGTTCCATGCATTTACGTGAAAAGTTCAGAATTTTGTTTTTTCTTTTCAGCTTAATTGTTTTCCAGAGTGTATATGCTCCACATTTTCATAATCCATTCATCAGTTAAAGGACATTTAGTTTGCTTCCATTTCCTAGCCATTGTGAACAGAGCAGCAATAACATGACTAAGCAAGTATCTGTGGAATAGAAATTTGAGTCCTTTGAGCATATGACAAGGAGTAGTATAGATGGGTCATATGATAGATTTATTTTTACCTTTTTGAGAATTTTCCATGTTGGTTTCTATAGTGGTTGTACCAGTTTGCAATTCCAACAGTGAATAAGGATTTTCTTTTCCACATACTCCTTCCAGCATTTGTTGTGAGTTGTTTTGTTAATCTTTGCCATTCTGATTAGGGTTAGGTTTTTTTTGTTTGTCTGTTTTTTTTCCTCTTCCATACTGCTGGGAACAGGAACATTCTTCGGCAACCTAGTGCAGACAAAAGTGAACATGCAAAGAGACCTTTCATTGGCAGGTATTGAAAAGCTAAATAAAAATGTAAAGATAAAAATTCTTAGGTTGCTGAGATGGCTGCATGGCTGTGGTACCTGTAACCTGAGCATTGTGGGGCAGAGCTAGGCAGAGTCTGAGAGCACTCCTGCTAGGCACTCTAGCCAAATGGCTAACTTCCAGTTCCATGAAAGACTCTACCTCCTGACAACAGCTAGAGAGTGATAGATGAAGCCACCTGATTTCCTGTTCTAGCCTTTTGTGCATGTACATGGGCACAAACACTTGTACATTCATATGCATGTACATACACATACACAACGCATACATACAGATATGAATCCTCCAAAATTTACCTATGGAGTGGGTACAATCCCAGATAACATTGCTGTAGACAATAGTTAGAGCAAAATTAAGTTACAGGGTTTGATACAGAGCTGTACCATTGGAGGACCCCTTGTCATACTCTGGGATGCAGTCAGCGGCAGAAAGCTGCCCTGCCTAGAGTCACACCTTTCTCGGGGAGCCGAGGCTCATAGACATGAGCAAAAGCTACTGGCTGTTTTGGTTCAAACTGAGATGATTCGGGCAATGCTCAATGTTCAGTATCAGAACCTGGAAGAGGAAGAGGACTCACTGAAGAGGAGTATAGTAGAGCCGCTGATTAGCCCCCCCTTTTAAAACTTGGTGACATGTGACCAACAATGATTGTTTATTTTGTGTGACTTTTCTATATCTATGTTTTAGTTTATGATAAACTCCTTGTATCATATGCAAATCTCAATTTAAGATGGATTGTAAATTTAAATGTCAAAGTTAAAGCTTCAGATGATGTAAAAGTAGAACGTTATAGAAAACAAACAAACAAACAAACAGCAGATTACCTCCAAGTCCTTAGGTGAGTAAGCATATTTGAATAGGACTGGAAAAGCATTGGCAGTAAAAGACAATATCAACAGAATAAAAAACCAAGTCAGAAACTAACTGGGAGAAGATGTTTGCAAATTACATATTCTTTCCTATCTATCTATCTATCTATCTATCTATCTATCTATCTATCTATCATCTATCTAGTGTATATGTAATTCATTCAAATTTATTATAAAACATGATAAACAACACAAAAAGTGGACCACATCCTTTTTTTTATTTCTTCAAGTTACATCTCAATTACAATCTCTTCCCTACTCTCCTCTCCAGTCCCACCCTCCCAAACTCTTCCCCCTCAACCCCCCATCCTCTTCCCTTTTTTTTTTTTAAGTTTAAGGTATATCTTTTTCCTCCCAACAGCTCCCATTTTCAGTTCAACAAATGGTTCTTTCTCTTATAACTATAAATGCAATACAAAACCAAAAGAAATAAATAGGCCACAATTATGAGAGTTATAGGGCTTAGCATACATTCCCAATGTCCAGTCCATATGTATTTGGCACCTGACTTTAACATTCTACTATCTAACCATCTGCATGAGGTTAAAGTTCTATATCTAACTCAGCTTTCATACTAACATGCATCACAATTTTAAAAACATCCTCTTAGATCCAGAACACCCTCTTGATTCCTAAACAACTCAAAATTTAACTATGAGACTCTAGCTATCTATTCTTCAACCACCTCAGAGACATGAGAGGGATAAATATATATGATTATATAGGAAGTGCAGGGCCCGCAGCTTCCAAAACTAAGAAATGACATACCAGTGGCTGCCTGGACAGTTCCCATTTTTTTCTCCATACATTACAGCATCAATCCTCAGCCGTTTGGCCCATTTCTCTGACAGACATTTTGTGTAGAGCAGGAATTATGAAAGACTTGCCTACCATGTCTTGGCAGAGCTAAGCTGTCAACTTACCTGCTTCCAAGTTTTATCCTTTTTGGACACAAGTCTGTCTACAGTTGAAGCAAGGAGGTTTTCTTGCCAAGAGATAGGCTTGCGACTAATTCAATCATCTCCCACTGGAGATTCTTCGATGCTCATCTTCTACTTGGAGTAGAATAGGGGGTGCTGTCAGGAGCTGACATGTCTCAATATCAAAAAAATCTAAAGTTAAGAAAACATCTTTGAATGCCATATTCTGCAGATCTCTTGAGGTTTTTGAAGATGCCCTATCTATTTCTTGTATTTAGATAAGCAAATGTTGCTTGCCTCTTAGCAACTTGATTTCTGATTAGCTTAGAAAATAACTATAATAGACTGTCATAGTACCTAACAAAATGAAAAGCTTCCATGACAATTAGTTTGCATTTCTTAATTATCCTGAACAGTTTATGGCAATTGGTAGCAAAATGCCAAAACTTCACATTTCATTTTTTTTTAACCACTTAACCCTTCCATCCCACTCCTCTGGAGAGGAGTGTCCCTACGCAACAGTCCATCGCCCCAGTTCAGAGGTCATATGAGGGCCAAGAGCCTCCTCATACACTGGGGGCCCACAAGGCAGTATCACCAGTGAAAAGTGTCTCATTGCCAGGGAGAGAAAACTAAAAAGCAAACAAACAAACAAAAATTAAAAGTCTATGTCCATGTTCCCTTTGGTGCATTGGTTGTAGAATAGATATCCTGTACTATATAGCTAAAATCCTACTATAAGTGAATAGATGCCATGTGCATCCTTCTGAGTCTGGGTTAGCTCACTCAGGATGAGCTTCTCTAGTTTCATCCATTTGGCTGCAAATTGCAAAATTTCATTGTTTCTGATAGCTTAGTAATATTCCATTGTGTACATGTATCATAGTTTTTTAATCCATTCTTCGGTTGTGGGACATCTTGGTTGTTTCCAGTTTCTAGCTATTACAAATAAAGCTGCTATAAACATAGATGAGGAAACTTCCTTGTGATTTGGTGGGGAGTCATTTGGATGTATACCCCGAAGTGGTATTGCTGGATCTCTAGCAGAGCTATTTCAAGTTTTCTAAGATATTGCCAGAATGACTTCCATAGTGTTTGCACAAACCTGCACTCCCACCAGCAATGGAGGAGTGTTCCCCTTTCTCCACAATCTCGCCAGCATGTGCTGTCATTTGAGCTTTTGATCTTAGCCATTCTGACAGGTGTGAGATGGAATCTTAGAGTTGTCTTGAGTTGCATTTCTCTGATGATTAAGGATGCTAAGCATTTCTTCAAGTGTCTCTTGGCCTTTAGGAATTCCTCCTTTGTGAATTCTCTGTTTACCTCTGTCCCCCATTTTTTGATTGGATTATTTGGTTTCTTGGCATTTAATTTCTTGACTTCTTTGTAGATTTTGGATATTAGCCCTCTGTCAGATGTGGGGTTGGTGAAGATTTTCTCCCAGTCTGTAGGCTGCCATTTTGTTCGAATGACAGTGTCTTTTGCGTTACAGAAGCTTTTGAGTTTCATGAGGTCCCATTTATTTATTGTTGGTCTTAGGTCCTGAGCTGTTGGTATTCTGTTCAGGAAGTTGTCACCTCTGCCAATTTGTTCAAGGGTTTTCCCCACTTTCTTTTTTTTTTATGCTTTAAAAGATTCTTTTTTTTCCCTTTACTTTTTATTTCATCAAGTTACATCTCAATCATAGTCCCCTCCCTATTCCCCCCTCCAGTTCCACACTCCCACCCTCAACCCCCCATCCTCTTCCATTTTTTTTTTAAGTTTAAGGTATGTCTTATTTCCCCCTACAGTTTCCCCTTTCAGTCCAACAAATGGCTCTTTCTCTTATAATAATAAATACAATACAAAATAGCAGAGGTAATTAGGCCACAGTTATGAGGGTTATATGGCTTAGCGTACATTCCCAATGTCCAGCCCATATGTATTTGGTACCTGACTTTAACATTCTACTATCTAAACATCTCCATGAGTTTAAAGTTTTATATCTAACTCAACATTCATACTAACTTGCAACACAATTATAAAAGTATCCTCTTAGATATATAACACTCTCTTGACTCATAAACAACTCAAAATTTAATTATGGGACTCTAGCTATCTGTTCTTCAACCATCTCAGAGAACTGAGAGTGATAAATATATCTGATTTTATAGGAAGTACAGGACCCGCAGCTTCCCAAACTAAGAAATGACATACCAGTGGCTGCCTGGACAGTCCCCATTTTCTCTCCATACATTACAGCATCGATCTTCAGTCATTTGGCCCCGTTTCTCTGGTAGACATTGATTGTAGAGCAGGGGTTTGAAGGACTTATCTACCCTGTCTTGGCAGAGCTAGGCTGTCGACTTACCTGCTTCCAGGTTTTGTCCTTTTTTGAGAGCATTCTGTCTACAGTTGGAGCAAGGGGCTTTTCCTACCAAGAGATAGGCTTGCAACTAATTCAGTCATCTCCCACTGGAGATTTTTTGATGCTCATCTTCTACTTGGGGTAGAATAGGGGGTGCTGTCAGGAGTTGATATGTCTTGATATAAAAAAAATCTAAAGTTATGAAAACATCTTTGAATGCCATATTCTGCAGATCTCTTGAAGTTTTAGAAGAGGCCCTATCTGTCTCTTCTATTAGGTTAAGCAGATGTTGCTTGTCTCTTAGCAGCTTTATTTCTGATTAGCTTAGCAAGTAACTATAATAGGCTGTCATAGTACCTAACAGAATGTCCGGCTTGCATAACCATTAGTTTGCATTTCTTAATTATCCTAAACAGTTTATGACAATTAGTAGTAAATGGCCGAAACATCACATTTCATTTTTTTTCTTTACCTCTTAACCCTTCCGCCCCATTTCTCTGGGGTGGGGTGTCCTTATATAACAGTCCCTCATCTCAGTTGAGAGGTCATATGAGGGCCAAGAGCCCCCTCATTCATTGGGGGTCTACGAGGCAGTACCATCAGTGAAAAGTGTCTCATTGCCCGGGAGAAAGAACTAAAAAACAAACAAATAAGCAAATAGATAAAAAGACTAAAAAATATAAAAAACAATAATAAATAAATAAATAAATAAATAAATAAAAATAACAAATAAAAAGTCTATGTCCAAGTTCCCTTTGGTGTGTTGGTTGTAGTATCGATACCTTCTATTATATAGCTAAAATCCTGGTATAAGTGAATAGATGCCATATGCGTTCTTCTGAGTCTGGGGTAGCTCAATCAGGATGAGCTTTTCTAGTTCCATCCATTTGGCTGCAAATTGCATAATTTCATTGTTTCTGATAGCTGAATAATATTCCATTGTGTAGATGTACCACAGTTTTTTAACCACTTTCTCTTTTGGTAGATTTAGTGTGACCTGACTTATGTTAAGGTCTTTGATCCACTTGGACTTACGTTTTGTGCAAGGTGATAAGTATTGTTCTAATTTCATTCTTTTACAAGTGGACATCCAGTTGGACCAGCACCATTTGTTGAAGATGCTGTCCTTTTTCCATTGTGCGGTTTTGGCTTCTTTGTCAAAAATTAGGTGGCCATAGGTGACTGGGTCCATTTCTGGGTCTTCAATTCGATTCCATTGATCTACTGGTTTGTTTCTATACCAGTACCATGCTATTTTTACAACTATTACTCTGTAGTACACCTGTGTGGGATCTAGGGGATCCAGTAGGCTGGTGAGTAAACCTGTGTGGGGTCCGAATCTGCCCTCTGGGTATTAGAGTGGATCTTACCTGGTGTCTCTCCTGGTGGGTGTTCCCAATTCCTGGATTTAGCTGCTTCCCTTCGTGTCTGAGAGTGGGAGGGAGAGTCCTGCCGAGGTACTTTTAATGGTCCCTGGGTAGCTGAGTGAAACCCAGGTGAGTCCAGTCACTCAGATTTTTTTGTACAGTGTCTTATACCTTTTGTGGCTGTTTTCCTTAAGATTAAAATGTGTCCGTGTGGGCTGCCGCCATCTTGGATCCCCCTGGACCACATTCTTGACAAGGCACTTTACAGAATAGAACATCACAAGGTCATCCGCATATTTATTAAGATATGCAATGCCATCGGTTTCATAGGAAGAGAAACCAAAACCATACCAACATGCCATTTAGACAAAATATTTCTATTTCTAAATATTTGCCAAAGGAAATGATGATCTATGTGAATGAGGGTGTATAAATAATGTTCACTATAACAATGTTCTAAAGATTGAAAACAATCATGGCAGTCTTTTAAAACAATATAATTTTGCTTAGCTTCAAAATAAAAACCAAATTGGAGATAAAAATTTTTCTGATAATAATGACTGTTGGTTTAAAGATTTGGTGAAACATATCCTAGAATGGGAGTTAAATCTTATCTTTCTATATCATGTATTTCTTGCTTATTCACAAATGCACACATACACATTTCTTTCCCTTTTTCTTTTGATGTGGTCATGAGGCTTGAACACTAGGCAAGCACTCTACCATTGTGCTACATTTCCCAATTTAGACTGACATTCTAAGGAAGAAGTACAATTACGAGGAATCAGTGAAATTTTATGATATGACATCTGAGTTAGGAAAAGAATGAAGGCCTTCACTGAAGAGGGAGAAATTGTAAAGTTGCCCAGTCAAACTTGCTCTGGCCTTATAACTACCTCTGAAATTCTCTTCTCTCTAACCTTTGCGGCTCTGTTGCCATCCTGCTCTGGCTTAGAGTTCATGATGAGTGATTTTGGACAACTTGTATACCTTTATGGGATTTATGTGCTTCACTTCAAATGTGGAAACAATGTATGCTAAAAGTTAATGTCTTGAGCAGAGTTTGCAAAAGATCTGACCGCTAGTCAGTGACTGGTAAAGTTAGTACCTTTCTCTTTACCCATGATAGGACCTTTCATTTTAAATATTTAGTATATATTGTTCTCTGGTTGCTTTACATATGGGTGGCTAATTTTATGTACCTGTTTCTAAATGTGATTATTTTGTCAAATAATGTTCTAGATGTTTCTTTGAAAGTAGATAATTCCTCCTCCTCTTCTTTTTTTAGGTGAAATTATTCTTCAAATTAGTAGTCTTTGAATAAGGTAAGTTAATATCCATATTGCTGGTGAGCCTCATCCAAATCAGTCAAAGTCTCTAGTCTTTAAAAAGGCAAGAGAAGGGCCCCCTTTCAGGCTATGAACTCTCAGGTTCCATGATAGGTCAAGCCAATGTCTTAAAACAAACCCCTCTGTATACAGACCCTATATATAGTTCCATGTCCCTAGAGAAGTCTGATGAAAACAATACCCAGTATGTCTCCAAGAGGAGAAGAAGAGTTAGGAGGTGGAATTCTGTGCTAAGTAGTGAGTGTGTCAGCTTCTGTTCTTCCCCATATCCAGTGTCTAGCACACAATGTGTTTTATAGTTACTTTTGGAATAGATGAATACATGCATAATGAACTCTACAGACTGAGGGAATTTTTTAAAATTTTTATTTATTACTTTATGCTACAACTCCATCACAGTGCCCTCTTTCCACCCCTCCCAGTCCCTCCTTCCCACCCTCTACCCCCATCCCTTCCATCCCACTCCTCCTCCAGAGTGGAGTGTCCTTAAATATCAGTCCCCTGCCCCATTACAGCAGTCATATGAGGGCCAAGAGCCTCCTCATACACTGGGGGCCTACAAAGCAGCACCACTAGGGCACTGTGTTTCATTGACAGGTAACAAAGTCTACGTTATTGTTCCCTTTGGTGTATTGGTTGTAGGATAGTTATCCTGTACTATATGATAAAATCCAATTATAAGTGAATAGATGCCATGTGCATCCTTCTGGGTCTGGATTATCTCACTCAGGATGAGCTTTTCTAGTTCCATCCATTTGGCTGCAAATTGCGTGATTTCATTGTTTCTGATGGCTGAGTAGTATTCCATTGTGTAGATGTACCACAGGTTTTTAATCCATTCTTTGGTTGAGGGACATCTGGGTTGTTTCCAGTTTCTAGCTATTACAAATAAGGCTGCTATGAACATAGATGAGGAAATGTCCTTGTGGTTTAGTGAGGAATCATTTGGATGTATACCCAGAAGTGGTATGGCTGGGTATTGAGGTAGAGCTATTCCAAGTTTTGTAAGGTATCTCCAGACTAATTTCCATATTGGTTGTACAAACTTGCACTCTCACCAGCAATGGAGGAGTGTTCCCCTTTCTCCACAACCTTGCCAGCATGTGCTGTCATTTGAGTTTTTGATCTTAGCCATTCTGACAGGTGTGAGATGGAATCTCAGAGTTTTCTTGAGTTGCATTTCTCTGATAATTAAGGATACTGAGCATTTCTTCAAGTGTCTTTCATCCATTAAGGATTCCTCCTGTGTGAATTCTCTGTTTAGAGACAGAGGGAATTTTAAAGAAAAGGGCTTTAGTATTTGTAGAATTAATTTAAATGAGAGTGTTTACTTTAAAATTTTCTCCTTGATTTGTGACTA
>CAJQZJ010032137.1:5567610-5596966 GCA_907164525.1 Lophiomys imhausi | reverse complement strand
AGAGAGAGAGAGAGAGAGAGAGAGAGAGAGAGAGAGAGAGAGAGAGAAGCAACTGCCTGCTGTCTCTGTTGCCGCTGGCTGTGAGCAGATGGGGGTCAGCCCTCTCCTGCCCTTGTAATTTAACTGGAGCCCAGGCCTGTGCAAAGCAGGAGCCAGGCAGGATGTGGAACTCTCTGTGTTCTCCCAGAGCACTCTAGCCCACCCTTTGACCTGCCTCTTTCCTTCAACAAAAGGTTGGAAGTGAGCTCCTTCCAGAACTTGTTGAGCTGTTTTTCAGTCCTGGGCTTTGGCAGGATTTAGCCTCTGAAATGTAATGGATGAAAAAAAAAAGAAAGAAAGAAAAACTCTTTTTGGGAAATGAAAACATGATTTTGAAGTAGTCTGTAGTATTGAAATGCAGCACTCTGTTTCTCTTGGAAGCAAGACTTGCTGGAGGCTCACTGGTGCAGAAGGGTCCTCAAGGAGAAGAGGCTCAGAAACAGCAGGCATGGAATCTCAAGAAAGGGACCTCTCATCCTATGAAACAAATTGCTCTAATTAAAAAGATGTGTCATGTTAGCAAGGGTAGCTTGACTGGCAAGGTGACACTTGGGACAAACTATAAGAAGCTTCCATAGAAGTATCTGCTCTGCCAACTTCATTATCAGGTACTGTCTGAGGTGTGATGAAGGAACGGTCTGTGTGGAGATGAAGGAGGACTGCTGACCTTGAGCATTCCCTTCTCTAGGAATAGAATCCCCTTCTCCCTTCTTTTACATGGGAGCAGCTGGGAGATATTCTTCAAGAAAGACACTGATGCTTCTATTAGCGTGAGGCTGTTGTGGTTATCGGCCACAAATGCCTATGGAAACTTACACATTTAATGCTTGTTCATTTCTGTGGTCCCCCCCCACTCTTTTAACCATGAAAGAACATGAGAGTATAATTGAGACGTAACATGCATTGAAACATACCCAGTATTTGAGGTTACACACCACTCCATCTTCCTGGAAGCAGTTCTTTTCATTTGTGTATGCTTGCTTGTGTTTATTTGGATGAATTCAAAAATTTTATATGGCCACATATTTTAGAAATGCTTAAATTTAGCCTACTTTACCTTAGTGGTATTGGGAATCCTTATTCCATTTCATAGTAGAGAGGAACCACCAAATCTAAAATAACATTTGAAGCAAAATATACTCTCCAGAGATCTTGGAAGGATTACCCTAGATTTCAATTAGAACATGAATTTTCTCTCTTCCCCCAGGTGCTTTGGGAAATTTAATGCATATATAAGTCACCAAGGATCTTGTTAAAGTGACATTCAAATTTGTGAGTGTGGGGCAAGGCTTTGAACTGTGCGTCAGCTTCCAGCTCTGTTGATGCTCAGGGGAGACACTTTGCCAAATGAATGCTTTGGCATGTCTGCGTCTGCTTGTGGGTTTCTTTGGTTCTGGTTGGGTGATTCCATTGAGTGACGGGACTCAAAGTTAACTCCACTTACCAGCTTTAAGTAAAATTTGTTATTTGGGCAATAAGTGGGTGGCACTCAACTTTTCTGAGATTTACAAGTCAGTTCTCCGTGGTGCTGCTCTCTGTGCCTGTCCATCGCTCCAGTGGTGGTCTAAACGGACATCAGAATTTCTCCTTTGTTCTCTTAATCATGCGAAATTGGGATTTCCACTCTATCATAGAGATCAAGTAGAGATGAGTGGGTTTTAAAGAAATGTACTCCATTTTCAAAAATATTTCCTCATCATTGGGCTTCCACCCAAATCCTTGAAGAATATTTAATAATTCCAGGGTCTTAGACATGAAAGTTCCTTACTCGTGCTTTTTTTCCTATAATACATAAATATTTTAGTTATGTAATAATAAAATACCCAATGTTTTAATTTTGGTTGTTTAAATGTCATCTTTCCCATTACACTCTTAGTTTCTGGAGGTCTGTGCATGTTTCATCATTATGTAACTGTTGTAGCCAGTAGAAGATATCCCAATTGATATCCGATTATGAAATAAAAGCCAGACATAGTAACGTACACCCTTAAAAAAACCATTTACTTATTAATTCAAGTTACATCTCAATCACCTCTTCCCCTCCCAGTCCCACCCTCCAACCCTCTACCCCCTCTCCCACCTATCCTTCTCCTCCAGTGTGCCCCCCACACACATATCAGCTCTCCTCAGTTTATGAGAGATAAGAGCTTCCTCTTGCTCTGGGGCCCACCATGGCAGCTCAACTAGGGTAAAGTGTCCCACTAACAGGTAGCAAAGTCTATGACCGAGACCGCCCCACCCCTATTTGCTAAGGGATCTGTATGAAGACCAACTTGCCTATCCTCTATATTTGTATAGGGGGTGTCTAGGTCTAGTCTAAGCTTGTTCTTCTTCTTTTTGATTAGCATTTCAGTCTCTGTAAGCCTCTAGGGGCCTAGGTTGGTTGGTTCTGTTGATCTTCATGTGTTGATCTTGAGCCCTCCTGGTCTCTCTGTTTCTCCTCCCTCTCTTAAATCGGATCTCCAGAGCTCCATTTAATGTTTGACTGTGTGTATCAGCATCTGTTTTGATCTGCTGCTGGGTGGAATTTATCATAGGATAGTTATGCTAGGTTCCTGTTCCTTTCAGTCTGTTGGTTGCAGGATCATTATCCTGCACTATATGTCTAAAATCCAGTTATAAGTGAATAGATGCCATGTGTATCCTTCTGGGTTTGGATTAGCTCACTGCATGATTTCCCTGTTTCTGATAGCTGAATAGTATTCTATTTTGTAAATGTACCCCAGTTTTTTGTTTTTTGTTTCTTGTTTTTTAAATCCATTCTTTGGTTGAAGGGCAACTGGGTTGTTTCTAGTGTCTAGCTATTTTGGATAAAGCTGCTATGAATATAGTTAAGCTGATGTTCTTGAGGTTTGGTGAAGAATCTTAAACCTTTAATCCCAGCATTTAGAGGCAGAGAGGCAGGTGAATGTCTGTGAGTTCAAGGCCAACCTGGCCTATATACTGAGTTTCAGGTCAGCCAGGGCTACCTGGAAAGACCTTTTCTTAAAAAAAATTGTAAAAAGATTATAAGATAAAAATTCTCTAAAAATAATAATGGCCATTCTCTGGGAGACCTAGAGTTCGTTTTTCTCCCTTAGGACTCAGGGTCATGAGACATGTCTTGGTCTTCTATGAGTGCTGTGGTGCTCTCTGAGTCTTAATTTTTCCAGTTTTAAAGTGGGGAGAAAATCCCCATCATCAGCAGAGAATGGTAGGAGTGCTCTGTAGGTGTGATGTTGATTGTCTTATCAGTCTTCTTCCATAGAGATAAAGGGACACATGCTGCCTATTAAACATCCTGGGCAGGGGCAAGGCTTTCTTATCTACTGGCTAGCACAGTGCTGTTTACAGTACACTGTAGGTTATTGTTGCTATTTCTCTACACAAGAAGATTGCTTGTCTATCCTGCCTTATAAAAGGTTTGATGTGATATGGCTGAATTTAGAAAACAGAATTCATATCAAAATAATTAATTATTTCCCACATTTTAGATTTTAAAGCATCCTATATCAACTGCTAGGCTTCTCTCCCCATTCTTTGGTGACCTTGGGAACCATTTATTCAAGATAGTGTAGCCATAAAGTAAAACTGTCATTGTCACAAATGGCTGGTCAGGAGTTCTTTCTTCTGCTCCTCTCTGCTTCTCTCTTCTGCAGTATCAACTTCTCTGCTATCTCTTGCCTTCTCAGTCCCTCTGCTGCCTTTCTTGGCTACCACCATGCCCACACTCCATTGCTTCTTGGAATTCTCCAGCTGCCTCCTAATGTTAACAATTCTCCAGTTTCCTCCTTGTCTTCGTTTTCTTGCCAAGCAGCAGGCTCAGTGAATTTTACCCATGATAAAAAAAAACAAGCAGGCAAAAACCATTATTAGAGCCTAATGTTGTAGGGTGTGTGTGTTATATTGAACATTGGCAGAAGGGGATCTGGCATAGGTACAGCATGTGAATGTATGATTATAATTTATACACCTCATAGCACAGATCCCAGTTTTAGCAAGACCAATGACAACTTTCACAATAGGACCAGTCGCCAGCCTAGAATAGGACACAATCATAGAGGTTAGGGGTACAGTTCAGTGGTAGAATGTTTATCCAGCATGCACAGGTCCTGGGTTTGGTTTTGGTACTGCTTAAAATAGAATGAAACAAAGCAGAAACCCAGTTATAGGCTATGTGTAGACACAGGTTCAATCTGTCAGTCACAACTTTGAGTTGCTGGAAGACATATTCTTCCTCCCTTTGATCTAATCAAGGACAGCTTTCAACAAGATTCTGAGCTAACCTCAGGGCTGCTGTAGGTGAGGTCATTTGGAGGGTACTCAGTTTGTCTTGACTATAGTGAAGTTTTCTCTCTTTGATATAGGTTCAAACAAATGATACTGGTCCCAAGACCTCTAGACACAGAAGCTGAGGTACCCAGATGCCAAGGCTGTAGCATTTTTGAGGCTGGAGTACAGCTTCTTCAAGGGGTCCATCTGACATTCAAAGCAGCCAGTGACAGTTCATTTGTCATCAAAATGGGGGTGCTTCCTACTCAGAGTAGCTGACCATAGAATCTTACAGTAGTTGTCAATCAAAGATCCCAACAACATAGCTTATTGGAAAGAAAATAAATGTAAAAAGGCTGTTACATTGGAGACACACCATTTGCAGTAACATTTTGCAGTATTTAACTGCTTAGCATTTAGTCAGATGCCTTCAGTTAGAGTTCAGTGTCTCTGTGTCCTAGCTTGAGTCCCTGAAACTGGAAGATGGCTGCCTAAGAGGGCTCTGCAGTCCACATTAGATTGGAATGTGGATAAGACAAAGAAACAAATGCTTTGATTATGTTAATCCAATGATGTTTCTGATTAATGTATTTCCTAAGAATTTGTAGAAGATTCTCTAGTGTAGGGAGGGGATGTCGTATGGAAGAGGACATAAAATGGGAGAGAAGGGTTGTGGGGGCTTGAGAGAAGGGACTAGGCCTGGTCGTAGAGGGGAAGGATATCTGTGTCTGAGTTGGTGCAGCCTTCATATGCAGACCTCTTTCTGGTTAAAGAAAACGTTTGTTTATTGTTAGTTTTCTGGCATTTGACAAGTGCTTTATTTCCACAGTAGCCACCAAGTCATGCCTCTTAGCTGTCTGTATTTTAAAACTTTAGCTACTACTGGCTGTGCAAGGTGGATTCCTCTCTTTTCCTTTCCTGTAGAATTCCTGCTCTACTGTGAACCAGACAGCACACTGGAAGATTCCTGAGCATCCAGAAGGAGACAGTGGAGTGGAAGGAAGAGATTTCATTAACTCCCTGGGTAAAAATAAATAAAACCCACTGTAAAGCAAAAAGAGTGGGAAAGAACATTTGCTATGAAAATTGTTTCTTTTTAACAAGACATATGTACTTAGCACTTGATTATTCACTAAAGACAATACAAATCATCTCATTAATGATCATCATATCCACATAGGGTATAAAGTATTGCCCTTGTTTCATAAAAGAGGAATGCAGAGTATGGGAAAGGGAGGTAAATTATCCTGATCCCACAGTCAGAGGATGAAAGGCTGGAAGGAATGCCTATAAGTTCTCAGGTCGAGACTGAATACCTTGACACACCACACAAGCATCTTGGTTGATTTGATTCTGTCTGTGAACCCATCTCATAACTGAAGCCAGATATTCTGACCTTTTAATATCTCTACCTATAATAATTCCTCATTATAGTCCTTTTCTCATTTTTTCCCATCCTTCAAATGTTTGCTCAGAGGTCACTTGTTTAGGGAATTCTCCTTAGTCCAACTCCCAATGTGAAATTGTATGTGAGGTTCCCCTGCATGTACACAGTGCCCCATACTTCTCCCTCCTGGCACCATCAGAAGCATTTGTTTGTATTATCCTTGGAGTGTTATCTGTTTCTTCTAGAATGTAATCGCTGTGAGGAAAGGACTGGGGCCTGTTAGCTCATTATCAGTGCCTGGCACATATGAAGCTCAAAATAAATGTCAAGAGAATGAATAAAATGGATGATCCTCAGATTTTCAATTGGTTCCTAGAATAAATATTGAGGGAAGGTAGGATGAGAGCAGGAGAGTGGGTGAAAAAACTTGCGATTTGAAAAGAACTACAAGAACCATATTGCCTTCTGGTGTTCTTAATGGTTTCACTGTATTGAAAAGAGAATTTTGTTTTCTTTTTCATTCTTTTCACAGTTTTGCAGTGATAAGTACTCTTGATATTTCTGCAGATAGTATTATTATATAAGAAAACTTAGATGTTTCAATCTCTTAGGTGGCCCTGAATTTATTACAAAAGATCTTTGAATTTATTGAAATATTGATCATGGTATGTAGATTAATTAAATGACATGGTTTTAAATATGTATTCAGGCACACTCTTCCAATATATGTGAGTGTGTATGGTGCTATTATATATAGTACCAATTTATTTAAAAGCATCAATGAATTCATAGTGATTTAAAAATAATTAGGTATTTGCTTTTATTTGCAGATATGAAACTATAACACTGATGGTCCTCATGCTTAAATGATGAAAAATTCTAGGTTAAAGAAGACTAAATCTTCAAACTTTACTATAAGGTGAGTTTTATAAAAGTTATTAAACTAGAGATTATTTTAAAGTATCAGTATTCTAGTTTTATATTGTATTTCTATATTTCTCGTGGAAATTGCTTTCTTAAATCAAGGCCATCTTCAAAATTGCATTTGATTCTTTATGTTTCTTTGATTGCTTGTCCATTCTTTTGTTCCACAGAGACTATTCATAGATCAATTACTAGAGGCAAGAGTTTTTATGGCTTAACTTTAACTTAAAAATTAAGACAATTTTTAAAAGTATGAATGTTTGTATTTGTCCATAATTGTCAATTTAATTATATTAGTAGTGGTTGGAAGAAAGAGAAAGTGTCTTTCTAGTCAAGCAAAAATACACTCTACACACGTCTCTGAAGTAATTTTCCTAGATTTCCTGCTTTGATATTTTAGTTTCTGCTGAAAGAATCTTCAATGACTCTAGGTTCCCAAGTGCAACCTAAGTATTTTGATATCATATACCTCCCAATAGAACAACCCACTTTTTTATTCTTCTTTCTCAAGATTTCCTAACACGTGTACTGTTGTGCGGAGGCTAATCACTTAGTAGGGAACAAGACAAGCAAGTCAAAGGGCTGGGCTGTAGGTCAGTGGAGGAGTTCTTGCCTTGCATAAGGCCCCATACTCAATTTCCAGCCTTTCCAAAGTCAGAATAGAAGCAAACAAACAAAATACCCCTCCACCACCACTACCCTTGGATCACCACCAATGATGCCATTTGCTGCCAGTCATTGAGCGGATTGCCTACCAATAGCACATTTAGATCTAAGGAGTTGCCCTAGGCGAGACGTGATTATTGTTCTTTGATTTTATAGGTTAGAAAAGTGAGACTTTCAGGAGTTAGGTAATTGGCCTGTTGTCACACAATATGAATATACATCCCGGGGAATGTATACAGTTTTGGTTTCTTACAAATATTTAAAAACAATTTTTTTATAAATAATTACAATATGATTAATCTTCAATTGTGGAATAAGCAATGACTTTGGACATACTTGACTTTGCAAACAAATTCAAGCCTATCTAAAAAAAAAAAACAGAACATGGATGCTATCATATAGAAATTAACCTGTTTCACATTTTTATGCCATGATGTATTTAAAAATAAAGCCTAACATTTAAGGTAGAATAATGGCATTGATGGCAGTGGGGCAAAGAACACCAGTGAAAAGCCAGAGCCAGTTCTGGTCCTCTGACTTGGCTAACCACTTAACCTTGCAGAGTTTTGAATCTCTATGTAGCTCGGGCTGTCTTTAACCTCATATTTTCCTGCCTCAGCTCCCAGATGGTTGAGATCACAACACTAAGTGAATCAAATACTTACATCTGTGCAGAGAGCATAGACAACAAGAACAGAAATGAGAAATGGAATTCTAGAAAACAAAAGATTCAGGCTGGGTAAATGGCTTGGTAAGTGAAGTCCATGCTGCATAACCATGAAGATTTGCATTTGAATCCTCAGGACCAATGCAGAAAGCTGGCATGGCGATGCATGCCGGGAACCTCTCACCTGGGTAGACGAGGGGGGGTGAGGGGGTGGAGGGGTGGGGTGGGGGTGGGCAGGGGATGATAAGAGGATTGCTGGAGCATCTCAAGCATGCTGGCTCCAGAGGCAGATGTGGATGGATCTTTGGGAGTTAGAGGGCAACTTGGTTTACATTGTAAGTTCTAGACTAGCCAGAGCTACATTGTGAGAACCTGTCTCAAACAAACAAACAAACAAACCACAAGGTATAGAGTGATAGAGGAAGACACCCATTATTAACCTCCAGCTTCTGCAAGAGTGCACACACATGTACACACACACACACACACACACACACACACACACACACACACACACACACACAAATAGATGCTACACAGATTGCTTATAGCAAAAGAATCAACAGATATAAGGGAGTCTATAGGAAAGGAAAAAGTGTTTGCTTGCTATTCATCTAAGAAGGGATCAATTCTATAATATGTAAGGAACTCAAAGAAAAGTTGAAAAAAAATTCCAGTTAAAAGGAGGATTAATCACATAAACAGACAGTTCTCAAAAGAGATATACAAAAGGCCAACAAGTATATGAAAAAAAAATGCTCACCAGAATGTAAATCTAAACTACAGTAAGGTATCACCCCACCCCACTCAGCCTAGCTATTGTGAAAGAGACACAAAGGTCAAATGACTCTCACACACTTTCGGTGGCAATGAAAACCAGTTTAGCCATTAAGAAAATAGCAGGAAATCTCTCCCAAGACCTAGAAATGGAACTGCTGTATGATCCAGAAATCCTAGTGCCATGTGTCAAAAGGATCTGAAATCAGGGTCAAAGAGATATCTTCACGCCTGTGTTTGTGGCAGTACTCTAACGTACAGAACCAACTCACATGTCTATAGATGGATGAGCAAATGGGGAATCTGCCCAGAGTTCAGGACTGGCTTCATCTGATCTCTCTCTTTATCTTGACATTTATGGCTTTGACTGGTTGTACAATGTGAAGATAGAACTGTACTTACATGGAAAAACAAAACTTAAGACATTGCATAGAAACAGTGTAAGAGGATAGCCATAAGAGTGCCATATGTACAGTTACTCTCCACCATACTACTCTTGTATTTGGCATAAATTTTGTGAAACCAAGTCAGCTATTCACTGATGATTAGTCTTTGATGATGCAACAATAATAAATCGTAACAAAGCTATGTGGAAAGATTAACTTTCCACATAGCTTTGTTACTATTTATTATTAATTACTATTTTTATTACTATTTTAAAAATTACTAATTTTAATTACTATTAAAAGACTTTAGGATGTTTGTTCTCAGTGCTCAGAGACATTTGAAGGAATAATCAAAAATGAACAAAATGTTCATTTTCATACTTGAAATTGTTTTACACATTAAGTAAAAGGAAAAATATGAATATTCCCTATAAAGGTTAATCAATGTTTTGAAAGCAATTTCTAAGATTCAGATTCATTCAGTACTATTATAAAAATAGAGGTTTGAAATCGTGAAAAGATTTCTAAAACCAGATGCTTTTTTTTATGGTGAAGAAAGCATATATTTAGAACTAGCCAGCTAGACCCAGTTGAGATTATCCCGATCTTGTTAGCAGCATCCCCAGCGTCATAGCCAGCTGAACATATGCCTTCTTGTCCCCATCAGGCCGCATTGCAGTATGGCTTTGGCCACATCAGTGTCACAGAGTTTCTTCATGGGCTGTTTTATCTGGTGCTTGCTGGCTGGCCTTGATGTCCACAGTGAACCAAGCATGTTGTTATCCTCTTCTTCTTGGGTGACTTGGTGGTCAGGGGGAACTAACTTTCTTTCTTTTTTAAATATCCTGACCACAATTTCCCCTTTTTCTCCCAGTCCCTCTCCCTCACCTCCCCTCTGTGCAACCCCCATCCACTCCTCCTCTAACCACGGAGTTATCTCTCCAGCCCCATAAACTGCCTTTTAAATACTTATTTTTATATCCATAGATCAGTGTAGTTGGCCTTTGTCAAAGAAGCTTTTTCTTTTGCAGTAAAATTTCCAGCATGTTACTGAGTGAGACTAAGGAGGGTAAACATCTGTCTTTTGCTGCCAACCTTAGGCAGAAAGCACTAAAAAAGAAAAAAAAGGTAGAATATTTGTCATTTTATGAAGCTAATAGTAATTAACTGGATGCTAAAACTGAGACAATTGCATTACAAAATAAAATAGAAAACTATAGCAAAAGTAACTAATTGAGTTGACCAATGATGATAATGATAATATAATAATAATAATAATAATAATAATAATAATAATAATAATGATTGACAATAGTCAAACAATGTTTAGCCTGGAAATGTAAGTTTACTTCAATACTTAGGAATCAATCTATATAATGCACTATACTAATAAAATAGTAAGCCCCATAGTAAACCTTGCTTTGATTTTGTCAATTTGAGGAAATAAAAGCATTTTGCAAATGTAAATGAAAACTATGTCAAGAAGGAAATATCTTCTTTCTTCCTTTTCGGCTTTTGTTTTTTAGACAGGGTCTCTCTATGCAATCCTGGCTATCCTGGAGCTCACTATATAGAATAGGATGGCCTTGATTTCACACAGATCCTCCTGCCTCTGCTTCCCTACTTCTGGGAATAAAGGTCTGCACCATCACATCTGGCAAGAAGAAAACTTCTTTAGTTTCTTAAACATAGCTAAACATTGTACCAAAAGAGCATATATGATAGTGAAAATTTTTTTGTAAGTAATGAAGGGGCTGATGAGGCTCTGCTCCTAACCAAGGAACTATGGGTGGTTAATTGTTGCTGGAAGAGAGGCATTATTTTCCTAGGTGGTCACTGGTAAATTGTTCATGTTTCAGTAAATAACCTACTCATGCTTATTCAAGCAGCTCTAATTAAACTCAGTGGAAAACACACACACACACACACAGATGCACGAACACATGCTCACACACACACACACACACACACACACACACACACACACACAGTAGTAGGGGGCACTTGTTCAGAAGATTTTAAGCATGAGAAAGGAGATGAAAGAAGGTAATGGGAGAATAAAATGACCAAAATTTATTATATACCTATGTAAAATTGTCAAACAAAGAAGTATTGTCTCATTAAAAAAATAAGTCAAAGAAATAGAAGTGAAAATTAAATAAAAGTCTGATGGTAAACTGAAAAAAAATGTTTTAAGGAAGTTCACAGAAGCTTTTAAAATCTGTAAGATAATTTGTAAAGGTTACAAGATACAAGACATACAAAATAAATTTTTGTACCTTAGTAATATAAACTTGAGAAACAAAATTTAGAAAAAGCAATACCATTTAATGTCTCAAACACTCAACCCATAGAATATTTGAGTATAAATTCACAAAAAACATGTGTTTTAGTCTGGGTTACTATTGATCTGATGAAACACCATGATCAAAAGTAAGTTGGGGAGGAAAGGGTTATTTGTCTTACAGATCCACATTGCTGTTCATCACAAAAGGAAGACAGGGCAGAAACTCAAACAGGACAGGAACCTGGAGGCAAGATCTGATGCATAGGCCACAGAGGGGTGCTGCTTACTAGCTTGCTCCCCATGGGTTGCTCGGACTACTTTCTTTTTTTTATTATAATGTTTATTTATTACATCAAGTTACATCTCCATCATAGTGCCCTCTTTCCACCCCTCCCAGGTTGAACCCACCCTCTCCTCTCTCTCCCACCCATCTCATTCCTCCGATGTGGAGTGTCCCTACATATCAGCCCCTCTCAGTTCAACAGTCATATGAGGGCTAAGAGCTTCCTCTTGCACTGGGGGCTTACATGGCAGCACCCCTAGGGAAAATTTTCCCATTGATAGGTAACAAAGTCTATGTTCCTTTTTGGTGTGTTAGTTGTAGGATAGTTATCCTGCACTATATGGCTAAAATCCAAATATAAGTAAGTAGATCCCATGTGCATCTTTCTGAGTCTGGGTTAGCTCACTCAGGATGAGCTTCTCTAGTTCCATCCATTTGGCTATGAATTGCATGATTTCCTTCTTTCTGATAGCTGAGTAGTATTCCATTGTGTAAATGTACCACAATTTTTATGTCGACTTTTAAATGAATGAAATTAGACCCATACTTATCACCTTGCACAAACTTAAGTCCAAGTGGATCAAAGACCTTAATAGCCTGACACACTAAATCTAATGGAAGAGAAAGTGGGGAAAAGCCTCAAACTCATTGGCAGAGGAGACAACTTCCTGAATAGAACATCAATAGCTCAGGCTCTAAGACCAACAATCAATAAATGGGACCTCATGAAACTGAAAAGCTTCTGTAAGGCAAAGGACACTGTCAGAACAAAACGGAAACCTACAGATTGGGAAAAGATCTCTACCAACACCACTTCTGACAGAAGGCTAATATCCATAATTTATAAAGAACTCAAGAAATTAAACACCAAGAAACCAAATACTCCAATGAAAAAATGGGAAACAGAGCTAAACTAAGAATTCACAGAGGAATCTCTAATGACAGTGAGACATTTGAAGAAATGCTCAACTTCCTTAATTATCAGAGAAATGCAACTCAAGACGACTCTGAGATTCCATCTGACACCTGTCAGAATGGCTAAGATAAAAAATTCAAATGTCAGCACATGGTGGAGAGGTTGTGAAAAAGGGGGAACACTCCTTCATTGCTGGTGGGAGTGCAAACTTGCATAACCACTATGGAAATCAGTCCGGAGATATCTTAGAAAATTCGAATAGCACTACCTCAAGACCCAGCCATACTACTTCTGGGTATCCACCCAAATGATTCCTCATCTATGTTCATAGCAGCCTTATTTGTAATAGCTAGAAACTGGACACAATGCAGATGTCCCTCAGCCTGCTTTCTTATAGAACCTAGGACCTCCATCCGAACTGTAACTCTGGCCATAATGGGCTGAGCTCCCACATCAACCACTAATTAAGAAACTGCCCTACAGGTTTGCCTACAGCATCACCTAATGGAGGCATTTTCTCATTGGAGGTTCTCTAGTCTCAGATGACTTTCGCTGGTGTCCAGATGACATAAAATTAGCCGGCACAGCATGAACAGTACTTTTATACTGAAGATTACAAAACACTGATAAAAAGAATCAAAAGAAGTCCAAATAAATAAAGACCTAAATGTCCATGAATTGGAAGATTTCACAAAGTAATTATATCAAATATCCCTAAATATACCTCTATATTTAATCAAAATGCTAGAAGGATATTTTGTATATAACTAATTCTAAAATTTATGTGGAAAAGAAAAATAAACAACAGTAATTAAAACAATTTTAAAACAAAGAAAAAAACTGTATAGAACACAAACTACAAGTTGGTTGAGTAGAGGGGAGGAGAGGATCTGGGAGGAGTTGGAAGTGGGAAAGCCATGATCAGAACATATTGTATGAAAAAATGTTTTTAATTAAAAAATTTACTGTGAAGCTCCTGTATTGAGTCAGCATAGAGTTATCTAAGACAAACACATGGGTCCATGGAACAGAGTGGAGGGTCCAGAAACAGATCCATACAAATAGGATCAATTGTTTTAACAAGATGCAAAAATAACTTAATGGGAAAAAATAGTCTTTGCAACAGATGGTGCTGTACACCTGACATTTATGTGATATAAAATCAGTCTTGATATGAATCTCATGTCTTTAAAAATGAACCAGAAGTGCATAGCAGATCTAAATGTAAAACACAAAATTACAAAAATTATAGAAGAAAAAAATTTAAAGTCCATATGACTTTGACTTTGTCATGAATTTGTAGACATGACCAAAAAAGTATAAGCCATAGAGAAAAAAGTAGATAAGATAGACTTTATTTAAAAATATATTTTATTCTACAAAAACACTAACACAAAAAATGAAAAGCTGTAATTAAAAGACTATATAAAGAACTCTTCTATTCAATTAAAAACACTCAAAAGATATGAAGTCAATTCACAAGAGAGTATAATCTAGTAAGCATATGAAACAATGCTCAACATCACAAGCTATTAGAGGAACATGAATTTGGACCACACTGAATTTTCAGTTCTTACCTATTAGAAGGGCTAACATTAGAAAGACAACACAGAGTGCTAAGCAGCTAGATTCCAAGCCTCACATACCATCATAGGACATGCATATACTCGGGAATATTATCTGGCAATTTCTTATAAAATTGAATATATCCTTACCAGAGATTCAGAAATCCTATTTCAATGGCTTCCCTAGAAAAATAACTCTGAAAAATGTTTATTTTTTGAAGGTGTCACACATGTATATTATATATTTTATCATAGCCACCTTCAATACCTCCTTTTTATTATTCCCTTGAATCCACTTAGTGCTAACCATATGTGCATGGATGTGGAGCCATCCACTGGGCCAGGGGCAACCTATCAGTATTCAGATCCCCAAAGAAAAGTGACTCTCTCCAGCTATCAACTGTCAATAACTCCCCAGCTAGGGGTGGGGCCTCAGGAGTTCTTCATCATCCCATGTTGAAATTTTGATTGGCTTGATATTGCGTTGGTTTTGTACAGGCAACTACAGCTACTGTGAATTGATATATGCAGCAACCATGTCATGTCCAGAAGACAACATTTCACAGCTCTCCATCCTCCAGTTTTATATTCTTTCCACTTCCTTTTCTGTGATGATCCCTGAGCCTTAGATGGGGAGAGGTTGATATAATTGACCCATCTATCACTGTCCACTTACAATCACTTTTTCTGAGCACTTTGATGAGTTATGAGTCTGTATTAATCACTGACAACTGCAAAAAAAGAAAGTATCTCTGACTAAGATTGAGAGAGGTGCAAACTCATATGTATTAACAAAACCACACAAGGCAGTTTGATAACCTGACCATTTAATGAAACACCTGTAGGTACCCATACCACTGAGGCATAAAATCTCCCCAGTCATGGGCTTTTGGCCAGGTTTACAATACCAGAAACAATCTATGTAACAGGCCTAAAATTCAACTATAAGGCAATCGGTTACCCCCCATAACTATTATGCCACTATTGGACCAGTGAGTGAAACTGGCCTATAAAATCGGTATTGTAGTATCCAGGGTCCAGCACTAGAAATAAGACTAATTATGTATTTTCTCCCCTAGTAGCCTGCATAACACCTTAGCCAGCATAAAGTGAGTTTCATGGCGAGGGTGAGGTTAAAAAAAAAGTCAAAAGTTTTACCCACAAAAAAATGTGCAGAAATATTTGTTGTAAATCTATTTATAAATGCCCAAAACTCAAAACAACTCAAATATTCTTCAGTGAGAGAATAGGTAGATAACCATGCTTCTGCCATACAGTGTTATACTACTGATCTAAAAGGAATGAACTTTAGAAACATAAAGTAACAGATAAGTCTGAAAGGAATTTTTCTTAAAGAACTCAGTATCAAATATTCTATAGTATACTAATTTATTTATGCAATATTCTTGGAAGGACAAAACTCTAGGGGTGGAAAATAGATCAATGGTTTCCAGGAGTTAGAGCTGATGGCAGGTAACTATACAGTAAAAATATAAAGTTTACACTGGTGGTAAAACTGTGTTATATTATGATTATGGTTGTACAAATATGACATAAGGGAAAAAGTCAATAAACCATGTGAAAATCAAAAAGATAAATTAGTGTTTCTTTTCTTTCTTTCTTTCATTTTTTTTGTGATGACATTGAAAGTCACATGCTCCAGACGTCATTACTACAAGTTGAAAGGAACCTAGGTCCTTAGCCATTCTTTGAAGAAAAACTTCCTAAGAGAATAACACAGTCTACTCTTGTCTGTGGTATGAAATAAATAAAACTAAACAGCTTTTCCTATGTTAAGGTCTGAAGCTAGGAGTTGTTTATTACAGTTGTTAGTGTGAATTATTTTAACTAATGCACTTCTCTTGAGATCTGAAAGTGGTTCCCTGGGCTATAAGAGCATGACCAAAAGATGTAGGGGATGTGACGGCACAGAAAATGGATGGGACTGAAATTAGCAGTGTGGGCTGGAGTGCCATTGAAGATGAAGGAATCTGTATCTACAGAAGCAAGGCAGAGATGTGAGTTCATGGGGAGATTTTTTTCCTTTCCAAATAAAACAGCACAAAAAACAATATAGAGTTTTTTAAAATCTAAGAACTGTTCATAAAACAGATAAAATCAGTAGACTGAGCAATGACAGAAAAGACATTGGGATAGAACGTTAAGTATTGAAATCATGGTCAGAAGAAAGCTGTGTGCTGCTGCCTCAGTTACTTGAAGAATAAGGCTTTATTCCACGTACAATACAGGTGTGACCATATCACCTCATGGAAATAGCTGAGAGAAGCTGTGACTGCCTTACAGTCTGGTTAAAGAAGAGCTTCTCATGGTAGGAGAAAGAGTGAAGTTGGCCCAGGAACAAAAACTACCTGAAGAGAAACTAGAGTGGGAGGGGGGCACTGACAAACTCCCAGACAAATGGAGCAGAACATGGTGGGGTACAAAGAGAAAGATTCATAGCCAAGAAGGGTTTAGAACTGAAACTTCAGAGCAAAGTGATACCAGGAAAGGAGCCATGGGCCAACATAGCTCCTTTATAAATTTCCCCATCAGAGAAATCTCAAAAGAGCATTAAATAATAATATAGAAGCTTTCACTGTGAATTAAAACTGATGGTCATGAAGTAAAAATGAGTAAGTCTAAATACGATGAAGCATTCTTAGTATAACAACAACAATAATACAAATAAAACTCATTGGATAGCTTAAATTTTCAGTAGATTCAAAGAGCAAATTAGGCAATTGAAAAGTAATTGGAGGAGTTAATCTCAAGTAAAGACAAGGTAAAGAGATAAAAATATTAAGCAGAATAAGAAATAGATTCTAGAATGAACTTTACTGATGACTAATGGGAAATGTAGACACACAGAATGGAACGAACAGTCAAGAAGTAGCAGCAGGAGAGAATTGGAGACAATTTTGAGAAAGGAAAAAATCATAAATATTCAGTATGAAAGGTTACCCTGAGTTCTTCCAAAATAAATATAAGCTGAAGGGAGATTTTAAAAATTATTCTGTAATTATATATAAATGTGCATGAGAAAGTATTCCAGCCAATCATATGACACTTCCACACATTACATGCTGTTAAAGTAAGCTAAGTTTTAGTATTATTTTATTAGTGTGGCATTCCAATGGCCATAGGAAAGAAAACTCTTCGGTCATCGTAGGTAGGCACTCAGTTAAAATTTTTGAATGAAACAAAGAAACTCATAAAAGAAAAATGACTCTCTTTCACCTTGCTTTTTCTTTTTGTCTATTTTTCACCCTGCTTTTTCATACCTGGTGACTAATAAGGATATCTCTGGCCCTTGTTGGCTTTTTCCCAGTTGCCTTTGGATGGATAGCATGAACTTGTACTTTCCTAAGCCATTTTCCATGGATTTAGCACTCATGAGGGAGGGATTTTCTAAAGATTTAAGTTCAGTTCCATTCTCTGACTATTTAATACCCAGTTTTGTTTTGACAAGAGTATTATGCAGGAGCCTTGCCAGGTTTAGATTAAGTGTGACTTCGGCCTACTACATAGTTTTTGCTTGTCTCTACCCAGCCACTGGAATCAAGTTACTAGGGTTGTTGGTCTAAGGGTTTGTCTTGGGAGACTGACATGTCTGTGCTGTCTTTATATAGTGAAAAGCAGTCACTTTCTTTCCGTGTTATAAACATATGTCTCTAAGCCAGACACACATTGTCTGCCTTGATTGGCTCCCTGGATAAAGTGCCCTCCCATTGCTCAATCTCATCATCTTCGGTCTCTAGCAATAGAATTCTGGCTTTCCAGAGAATATGTTTTTTCAGATTCCCCTTTACTCTTCATCTTAGCCTGTAATGAAAAGGGCAAATGATTCAGTTGATGATAGAGTTATGGGCTTCTTCAGCACCCTTCATCTTTCTCCCAGATAATACATATTGAACAAAGTCCTAACTGTCTACTTTAAGAAATTGTGTGGAATCATGATTAAAACCTGAACTCCCCCAGCCATCTCATATATTTCCCTCCTGTGGACCCCCCCCCCAGCCATTGAGAGAATACTGAGTCTGTCAAAGTCAGTGTTATCATCACTCTTCAAACACTGCTTTCAAGGGATTATTTGAACTTTCCCTATATTGGTGCTGTGAAATTTCAAGATTTCCAGTTATATGTATGGAAAAAATACTTAGAAATTAGGTTCTAATAATAAATAATTAGAAATGATAATGCACTTTTAGTAGAAATAATTAGAAAACAATGTCTGTCATTCAAGTTGAATATGGACTTTTATTCAAAAGTCACTGAAGTAATTGTGTTGCTGACTAACAGAGAGACTGCATAATTCAATGTCTATATAGAATTGGAGGATTTCCTAGCTATACTTTAACAGCCCATGGCTCAAGGCATCAATCACAAGACAGTTTCTAAATAGAAAGCTTTCCTGTAATTATGGAAGAATTACTTGTACCCCAAGATTGGAGAAATAAAACAAATACTGGATAAAGTAGAGAATAATTTGTACAATTTTCTTAATAACTTGTATATAATTATAATTTTATATATCTGCATATGAATTACACTAAATGATAGTTTTTTGCCATTGAGTATTTTGTAAGTATAGCCCATGATGAAATATGCAAGGTAATTTGCACTTTTTTGTGAGTTACAACCAGATACATTAAACCCTCACTCTGGTTTTCATGATTGCTAAAGCAAAGGGTTTAAATTAGGAAAAGATAGAAGTTGAGAAAGAAAATTATTAGAGATCGTTCACTCTTTTAATATGAAGAAAAAGACCAAATATTTTAAAATCATAACATTAATATTACAAATGTCATCCATAAAACTTAGCAGCCAAATAACTGAAGCATTTTATACTGTAGCAAAGAAATACAAAAGAAACGGGGGGAAGCTGTAGCCTTTCCCACTGTTAGTTTCTAAATAACAATATTTAAGCACAAAATATTAATCCAACATAATTAAGGCACTTATACTTCAAGAGTCAGTTAGCAATAATATTGAAAATATCTAAATTACTAAATGGTAGAGGAACACACGCCTGTGTAGTCTAGCTACATGAAAATAGAAATGTCTAAATTGAAGTCATGTTTTATAAAGGACCAACCAGGCTTCAGCAATTGGTTTGAATAAGACACTGAAATACAAAGTTGACTGTCATGGACTGACCCTCCAGGGCTCTCAATGCTGGGTTCATGCTTCTATGGTAAGTGAAGATGCTTGAAGGCTTGTGAAGAGCCAGTGAACAGGGAAGTATTTTATAATAGTTTTTGTACTTCAGGGAGAGAGTTAAAAAGAAAAAACCCAACAAGATAGGGATTTAAAAATACATCCCCCCTCCCATTACAAACACTTTTGGAAGGTTTGAATGAAAGTGGTGAATGTTGAGGATGTCAAATCCAGTCATACTTGAACAGCATAAATTCCATACTGTAGAAAAATGATACTCCCATGATGGGTTCAGATATATACCTCAAGATAATCAAAACTTTTATCAGGGGACTGAGACTTTCTATAAGGAAAAAGATAATAATTGGAAATTGTTCATTGTGAATACGTTAGATTTGTGCAGACAAAACCTTCATGAAGTGCAATTATAGCCGGCATTGCTATGTTAGTATGAATGTTAATAGCATGTTTGTTTTTGAAATGGGTTATGCATTCTGATAAATGTCTGCTTTAATCTAGTCATCTGTGTATCACTTGTCTAAGTACTCTCATTTAAGATGCCATATCCCTTCTTGTAGCAATAAAGGGGTAAAGCAACATTAATATTAAATAATTAGAAAAACAAAAGGGGAATGATTAAACATATTTACATAATTGAAATAACACTGTGTCGCAGTGGGAAATCGGGACAATGTTGTCTCCTTTCAAAGTAATTCATAATTCAGATTTTTAATTATGGCATATTCATTCATTTAAAGATGATTCTGGATGAGAGGGCCACTAATGAAATACAATCATTAGCATCTAAACAAAGTAATTTACAAAGTCTCCTTTAGGGGAAAAGATTCCTAGAACATCATCAACCACACAAGATATGCAAAAACAAGCAATTAAACCACACACAAGAACTACAACAGCCTTATAGATCAGTGATGTACACATGAAAACATAACTGATTACAATGATTAGACTAGGGTAGTGTGGTTAATTTGTATTTTATGTAGTGATTCCATGGAAGAATGCACCCGGACAGACCCATTACACACAAGAGGAACTTCCTCTCATTAATACTCATTAGAAACACATTACTTCTAACCCCCCCCCCCCAAACCTTGAAGTTTGAGTTGTTGACTGGATATCTACTACGTGAGATCAAAACTCCACCTACTTAATAAGACATCTTCCCTTCTCTGGAACCTCTTTTTGCTTGAGATTTGTTATTACAAACCAGCAAATAGGGGGTCAGGAAAGCATTTTGTGAGAGGCAGGTGCTGAACTGGGTTTTCATTCTTTATTCAAATCCTACGGCACACTTCCAGTCTTACTGGGTCAGAGATTTAGTGACTCTTCCCCTACACCCACAATTACAGGTCATTATATATGCAGCACCACTAGGCAGATAGGATAATTCTCTGGGTTTTAATGCCTTCTTAACTGGACCCATAATAGAGCATATTATGGTCTTGTTTAAAATCTATATTCGGCTGGTTAATTTTTCTTTGTGAAGGTGGGAGGTGGGCTTAGGAGTAAATGGGAGAAGAAATCAGAAGGGTTGTGTTGTGTTGGGGAGGGGTGTGTGTTGTGGGAGCTGGCTCCCCTGGTGGAGGCTGAGGGGTCCCTGATAACCGGCAGCTACAGAAGCCAAAATATGCTCTATTGGGCACTCGAGGGATAAAAATACTGGTTAATTTTCAACAGTGCCTCCTTCATTTGACTTTACAATTTACAACAGCGAACATTAATGCAAGAATGGCTGGGTTGAGGAGGAGTTTAAAATTAGAGCCCCTCTTCTCATTAGCCCCAACAGCCTGACCCAGGGTGACTGAGAAGCAATTTGTCGCCAGATTCTCATTTTGCTTCTGTTATGGCTCCTTGTAAATGAAGCGCGGCAATTTATTGTGGCACCTCTAGGAGTCAAGAACATAATGTGTAAAACACATACAAAAAAAAATCTTTCTTCACATTCATTAACACCCAGCACACAGAGACTGTTCACTTTTCCCTCTAATGAAGGAGGGGGATCTGATCTAAAGCTTCTTATCGTGTGAAGAAGCCCTCTCCAGGCCATTAGGCGGAGACTGAGTTGGATGGAAGAAAGGTCATTGACAAAAATGGAGAATGGTGATATGAGAAGAAATAAAAAAAATGGATGAAAGGAGAGACATTGTAAGCCGTGAAGAATGGATAGTACATTTTTGGCATCAATGATCAACCCTTCTGGTCTCCCCGTGGGTTTTCTTGTTGTCAGTGCAGAACAGAGTATCTGGCTCTTTATTTAACTGGAAATTGCTCTTGTGTTTGGCCAATTCTCATTTCTTCACCCTTGATCTGACCTTGTAAGAGGCATTAAGTTAGACACATTTGAAGAACACATTGTCTATGATCTTTAAAACGTGCTTGCTTATTTCTTCACACTCTGGCCCTGAACCTTTACAAAAAATCATCATGTCTGTGGTTTTAATGTGTTCTGATCACATGACAGGCTGCCTTTACCCGCCTGGCTGTGTGCTTCTCTCGTACTTCCATGGTTAATTCTGATTAATGGTTTGGATTTGTGGGGCCTCACGAATGGCAGTTTGAGATGAACCTAATAATACATTACTATATGATAAAAAAATCCCAAGAGAGGATGAGATTGCCCATTTGGATTCAGTGCTGAACCTTACAGTGTGGGGTACTTGGGCATCCTGACCTGTTTCATGATATAGAAGCAGACACCCAATGTGTCTGGTGATAATAGTGATCATTATCACTTAGGGCTCATTTCAGAAAAGATGACATTTTGTGGCACCAGGTAAAAATGGTGCTAAAACCCGGAATGTTTTATTTTTAAAGTTGTTGAGTATTTAACAAGTAGACTGTGCTGTACAGACAATGTGGAGCTGCTCTTCACAAAGCTGTGCTGCATAGTAGACTAAGGTGGACAACAGAGACCATGTGCAGAAGTGTAGCCACCATTGCCTTCCTTCTCTATGTCGGCCACTAGGACACTGAGGACAGCAGATGGACCACATGCTTAAACATGGCTTCAGCAAGGAACAGAACATCCACATTAAAACCCATCTAAATTCTGCAACCAAATATATAGAGGCTAAAGAATGGTAAAGGTATTTAAGGAGTTAAACTGTTAGGTAATTCTTCCGGATTTGTGATGCTTGGGAGACTTCTTCAAATTTGATATGATTGCTTATTATAAACATTGACTTTTATTCCATATGTGTATATGTATGACATACACACAGTTGTAGTTACTGATGATAGGTTTCTCCTTTACAAATTGTATTTACTTCAGACCTCACAGAATCTGAGTACGAGGCAGAGTCCTTAATAGTCCACACAGCGCATTGTGTAACAAGCAGAGTGAGGCTATACTTTAGTATTGCCTGCTTCCTTGGCTGAATGACCTTGTCAAAGGATAGTGTGTAAGTTCTTCGTAGTAATCTTATCACAGGCTGAATTTTTCAAGTGGGGTGTGACAGACATTGATTGTAGAGCAGGAATTATGAAGGACTTACCTACCCTGTCTTGGCAGAGCTAGGCTGTTGACTTACCTGCTTCCAAGTTTTGTCCTTTTTGGACAGAAGCCTGTTAACAGTTGAAGCAAGGGGTTTTTCTTGCCAAGAGAAAGGCTTACCACCAATTCAATCATCTCCCACTGGAGATTCTTCGATGCTCATCTTCTACTTGGAGTAGAATAGGGGGTGCTGTCAGGAGCTGACATGTCTCAAGTGGGGTTTGATCTTTTCAGTATAAAGTAATGCTGTCTTTTTCTAGATACTAATAATTTGATATGAAGTTTAGAGTGTTAATAGCTGGGTTTGTAATACAGGTCTATATAATCACAGCTACTTATAAATTTAAGGTAGGAAAGCCACAAGTTCAAGGCCAGCCTGGGTTACAAAGTGAGTCTGAGGCCAGCCTGGATCATTTAGTAAGACTGTATCTCAACATAAGTAAAAAGATATTTGGGATGTAGCTCAGTGGGAGAGGCCTTTGCCTAAAGGCTGGTATGGTGGTTTCAATAGGATTGGCTTCCATAGGCTCATATACTTGAATGCTTAATTATCAGGGAGTGGCACTATTTAAAAAGATTAATGGGTGTGGCCTTGTTGGAAGAAATGTGTCACTGGGGGTGGACTTTAAGGCCAGCCCAGTGTCACTCTCTCTTCATGTTGCCAGTTGATCTAGATGTAGAACTCTCAGCTCCTTCTTCAGCACCTGGGCAGTGCCATGCTTCCTGCCATGATGATAATGGACTAAACCTGAAACTATCAGTAAGCCCCAATTAAGAACTTTCCTTTGTAAGAGTTGCTGTGGTCATGGTGTCTCTTCACAGTAATAGAACAGTGACTAAGACCCCTGAGTTCACTGCAGTATAGAAAACAAGAGGTTAATGAGTGTAGCTTGGACAGTGAAGTGATTTAGCTTTGTGTCTTTTCTTAATTTGAGAAATATTTGCCAAATGCCTTCTCTGTTCAGGATCTCATGAGAACCAGAGAGATGAGTGACACAATTCTGTGCTAAAGTCAATGAGTGAAAAGGTAAGGCTGGAGTGTAAGTTAGCACAGTATCTATCACATGGGTAGCGAGTGTCTCAGAGAGGCTCTGAGAAGCAATATAGGTTAGTGTGTGTTCATATAACATATTGTCCTATCTGGAACACTTTCAAGAGTTAAAAGAAGATGCTGATAACTACACTGAGATAGCAGACATAAAGTGGGACAATTTTGGAGAAACCAAGACTCTTGATTGCCCTTGTTATAAAGAATTGCGAGAAGGAAAATCATATACTAGATGAAGAAACAGAGACCAGAGCATCAGTGGGCTATAAATAAAATCTGGAAAAGGTAAAAGATGATAATCATAAAATCAATACTTTTCTCAAGTTTGTTAGGAGTCTAGGGCTAGAAATGTTCATTAGACACTTAAAATAAGAGATATGCTAATATAATCATGAAGTCATATGCCAAATATATTTTCAGCCATGGTCCAAATTATTTTCTTAAGATATAATGTTTTCTATCAAATGATGTTTGAAAATTGTAGCACTATATCTTCTTTCTTGCCTTTACCAGTGTCTGCAACCTGATTCGTTACATAAAAGATTATTATCCCCTATCTGCAAGGACATGGCTGAGAGCAACCAATCAAAGTTCAGGGTTTAGAAATGGCCAGCTATCATGAGGAATAATTCGTGGACTATTTTAGATACTAAAATTCTGACAGCTTTCTCTTGTGACAAAGATGTTAACAAGGAAAGAAAATGGTGCTAATTTAATCTATTCATATGGTTCATTCTAAAATGAGAATAGCATGACACCAAGTTATAATAATAAATACTATAGTAATTTCACAATTCTTCCTACATGCTGTTCACAGTTCTTTCACATGCAAATCTGCCAGACATTGCTTCATGACAGCGATTTTAAGTGCATTAAAGAATTCTGAATTTTCTTATACTTATCTCCTAATTATGTAGCAGGAACAGACACTGAGTAGCACTATGTTCTGGCATTTCTCTGGCTTCTAGCATTTTTCAGGCTGTGGTTCACTTCTGACAGAGCAGGAGTTGTGTTCAGCAGTATATATTTCACCAATGAAATAATCACAGGGGAGAATAAAAGGAAGTGAATTTTGACCCGAATTAAGTCACTGTAAAATACCCAATACATTATTATTTTGTATTATACATTTATGTATTATATGTATTTATGTAAAATTTTTGTAAAACAGAGAACAGAAGAAAAAACAGAAGATTTTTTATTTATTTTTGAGAATATATTTGAAATTCTGAAATATAGCTGTGTGTGTTGGTAGTGGGGGCTGGGGGCACATAAGACCAGAGATCCTGGGTATACTACTGCCTTTGCCTCTTGGGCGGGCATCTGGCTTCTGGGCTGCAAAGTTCTGCATTACTGTTTTCAGAAGCTACAAAAAATAGTATATATGCTACGATGCTTCAGGGATTTAAACCTTAGACTGTATTAGTCAAATTTTTATCATTGTGATAAGCACCCAAGATAAACTATTTAAAAGAAGGAAATGTTAATTCTGGCTTATGGTTTCAGGGGTGTTAGTCATCAGGAGCCATTGCTTTGGGTCTGTGGTGAGGCAGAGTATTACAGTGGCTGAAGTATATGGTAGAGGAGGCTGCTCATTTCAGAGTCCTGAAGGAAGGATAATGATAGGAAAGGGCCAGTGACAGACACACCGTTCAGAGGCATGGCTCCAGTGACTGACTGCTTCCTCCACATAGACTCCATTTCCCAAAAGCCCATTCGGCTATGAATTCATGACTAGATCCACTCATCTCTCAGTGAGCCTCTTAGGAGATAGTGTACATCCAAACCACAACTCAGACTAGTGGACGTTTCTGTGTGATTGGTTGTACTAGTGGCTCACATAGAATGCATAAGTCCAACATGATAGATGAATATGGAGTTTTTAGTGTCTTTGAAGAGTGTGTAAATTCTTGCAAAAACATTTTCCTCTGATAGTCTAGTCTATTATTAATGAAATGATGTTTTCTAAAAGTGCTTTTTCTATCTACTATCTAAAACTAACTATATGGGGAAAGCTATCACTTTGATGAAGTGGTGAAGAAATGGTATCAGTCGCTTTACATTTTTAACTACTTTACATGTTGATTCAGGAGTGAAAAATTGTTCAGAACTGAATTAATAAATCTAGTTTTGAGGAAGTCAAAACTCAGTCACTTTGTACTGAGTCTTCCTAGTCCTCATGAATAGAAAATTGTGACTGAAGAGAGTTCCAGGTGACAGTCTCTCAATGACTTCTTTTGCCTCATGTTTGCCAGGATTGTGAAGACACAGCTCCAGCACTGCCAGACACTTCTCTGCATGCTTGTTTAATTAATTAAAGACTGTAGGTGCTGACGTTTCTGAATCCAACTTAATAGCCCCAATTATTCAGGCAAACAATACACTGTGTAAATTAGTGCACAACAGACTTGACATAATTACCAGAATAGGGTAGACAACATTTTATTGAAGTAGGGCTTTAAATGAGTCATTTCAGTGCTGAAAAAAATATTTTGTATTTGAGAGCTAATGTGCTGAATTGTTCTCTCAGAAATATGTTTCCAATTGCTCTAAAATACCAGGGAGGAGGCAAATAATGAATTCCATGTCTTCTGATATAAAAACCACATTTTGTACTAGACTGCTGTGTGACACAATCACTGTAATTTAGGAAGGCTGCTATTACTGTATGAGCAAACTTTTTTGTATTATTACTATTTATTTTAATGCAAGGATACATTCTCTAGTAGATACATAATGAAAATGGCCTTGTATTAAAATTGTTACCTGCTGTTTTCTGCAAAGAGTTGTAAAAATTAGAAATAGAAAATACTTTGTATGTCACCCAGTTTAACCTAGGAGGGGATGAGAAACAGATTATACCCCAAAGCAGTTTTTCTAGGGGAGCCAAAAATAGATCACATATTTCATGTTCCTGAGTAGAGTGTAGGAGGCAAGATGAGATCATCTGGGTCAATTCAGGAAGAAAAAAAGAGTATTCTTAAAGATTTAGAGAAAGAAGGATGCCAATGTAGTGACAAATCTCAGCAAAGGTCTTACATTAGAAGAGTTAAGGCAAAAAAAGTTTTCAAAATTCTCCAGATTAATTGTCTGACTTGTGCCATAATGTAGGGTAGGATTTTCCTGTTAATGTATTAAATTATCGGGATAAGTTTCATAAGCCTTGAGAAGATGGTCTTGCACATTGAAGATAATAGAAAAGTTTGGATTGGTTGAAATTTTGCCACCTCTCCTTCCTTCCTGTTTTAGTTCACACTAAGCCAGGAAGAAGAAGAAGAGATATGAGGCCTAGGTGTGCCTGAAATGATACCCCAGTCACCAAGGTTGATGTGATCCCACTGCATAAAGGAGGAGGGGCAACATTGGGAAGCAATTCTGGCTGCCTGTTGGTTTGGGAGATACTTTGATTCTTCCCTCCACCCTTGACTTTTCGCTTGCTTATCACTACCCCTACAACCACTTTTCTGGGCCTAAGAATCTCCTCTGTTTCTCTGGAACTCCAATAAAGTAAAGTGGAAAGGAACTGACCTTAGATGCTGACCCATATGTATACTGGTACGCTAACTCCTTTTCCTAGCTTGTTGCTCTATTCTGTCTGTAGGCTCCATTGTGATAAGAAAAGGGATCGCTTATCAAACCTTAGAAACCCATGAATTCCAAGGACTTTTATATTAGCCATGGTATTGTCCGTAGCTAATGTGACCCGCGGTGATCATAATTTCTAGGTGTTCTTCCTGTGCCTAGGTTCCCAATTCACAGAAAATGTGAAAGAACAAATGTTCGTAGTTTCAGATGCTTCAGAGTATTGGATTATCTGTTATGTAAAGAATTTAAAGAGTGAATCATTTTATTTATAACATAAAAACAAAATTTCCATGAAGATGATAACAGGTTGTTAATGTGAACTCAGACTGGTGAACCCTGAGAGTTGGTTCACATAGCTAAGGTACTTTTTACCCACGTATAAATCCATGTAGCACTTAGTTTTAGTCATGATTATGGGTGTTGACCTGTTTGCACATTTTGCTTTTACTCTGTGGGCATTTCCACATTTAGTTGACCACAGAACCCCTTCCCAAGCAGAATCTCATTGGACCATTGCTCACTGGAACAAAGAGACAGCAGGGAATCGTTGGTAAGCTATTTCCTGCCATTGGATGTTTAAATTGCAGTGGCTTGCTATTATGAATACCTCTTATTTGAGAATATCTTAACTCATTTCCTACAATACATCTCTAAAAGTGAAATGGTTGGGTAAAATAACTTTAAAAGACGTTTAATGTAAAATATCAAATTATTCTCCAGAAATATTATGAAGTTTTTATACCCCTGCCCTACTGCTTTCCTTCATTCTGAACACTGGATATTTCCATTTAAAATTATTTTGTCAATATTACAGGTGGAATAAGTTGTATTTTTAAAATGCATTTCATCCTTATTATTGTAAATAGCATTTACACCTTTCTTTGGTGAATTGATTATTTTTCCTTGTCTGTCTTTATACTTGTATAACAGGTAATCCAGTGTGCAAAGGTGTTGAAACAATTGTCTTCAAATTTTTGTACAATTTTATGTGATGCCTTTAGCAATAGAGTCTCAACATTTAGTTATGATGAACAATCTACAGCAGCAACAATAGCCTTTATTCTTTGTAGGAATCTCAGTGTCTCCCTGGCCAATTACCCACAAGGAGTTAGCCCATCCCTGACACTGTGACAAGCAAATTGGCTTAAGAAGAAAACTGGTATAGCCACTTTAGTATCTAACAAAATAGACTTCAAACCAAAACTAATCATAAGACATAGGGAACGAATTGTTTGTTTGTTTTTTTATATTGCTTAGCTCCTGTATTATTTGTATGTTTCAGATATTAATCCCATTTTGGTTTAACTTTCACATCATATACATCTAGAAATTCATCAATCTCTTTTAGATTTCCAATTTATTGGAATAAATATTTTAAGGTATACCTTTTTGATTTTCTGAATTTCATTGGAATCTAATGTAATACCTCCCTTTTCATATCTAGATTGGTTGATCTGTGTCTTCTTTCATTTAATTTTGGTCAGTTTGACTAAGATTTTGTTGATCTTATTTATGTTCAAAGAATCAAGTTTTGGTTTTATTGAATTTTTGCATTTTGTTCCTCTTTAATTAATATATGCACATATATTAATCATTACTTCATATACTGTTCTTAGATTTGATCTAAAGTTTGGCTTTTCTTAGGTTCAAGGTATATCACTAGGGTACTTATTTGAGATTGTTATGATTAAAAAAAAAAAACACTTTGTCCAGGCTGTGAGGTTGTGGTGGACACACTCCTTGCATCCCAACACTCTGGAGGGAGAGCCAGGCAGATCTCTATGAATTCAAGGCTAGCTTGGTCTACAAAGTAAGTTCCAAGACTGTAAAGGTTACACAGAGAAACCCTGTCTGGAAACACACACACACACACACACACACACACACACACACACACACACACA